>NW_021025073.1:2096442-2211758 GCF_004153795.1 Camellia sinensis | reverse complement strand
CTGAGAAATGACTGAGAATTTGCTGAGATTTGATGAGTAATTTACGAGAATTCTTGTTTGGAATTTACTAAAGAATTTACTTAGCAATTTGAATCAAAATTCACCATAATTTCTGAATTAATTGACTGGAAATTTTCTGGAAATGTACTGAATTATTTATTGAGAATTTTACTGAGATTTACCTTGAAATTCACTAGTGAATTCACTAAGTAATTTACTGAGAATTTGACAAAGCAATTATACGCAGAATTACCGGATAAATTTTTTGGGCAATTTAGTGTGAATTTATAGAGAATTTATTGTAGTAATTTACACAAAGTTTACTGTGTTAATTTACTAAACAATTTACTAGATTTATTGAGGAATTTACTTTGATTAAATTTACTTGGAGTAATTTAGTTAGAATTACTGGTATAATTTACTGATAGTTACTGGAATTTCACTTGCAAGTAATTTATGGGAATTTATTGATTATTTACTATGTATTTTCTTAGTAATTTACTAAAAATTTACTGGGAGTTTTTGGGAATTTACCGAGAATTTTTACTTGGTAATTTACTTGAGAATTTACGAGTATTTACTGAGAATTTGACGGAATTTACTGAGTAATTACTGAGAATTTTTGAGAAATTACTGAAAAGTTACTGAGTAATTGCTGAAAATTACAGAGTAATTCACTCGCCTATTTTTATCAGTACGTTACTCGGAATTTATTGGTAATTACTATGTAATTTGCTTAAAAATTTCTGGAGTAATTTATTGAGATTTAATGAGTATTTCTAAGTAATTTACTTAAGAATTTAACTAGGATTATTACTCAGAATTTATTGTGAATTCACAGAATTTATTGGTAAATTTACTGAAAATTTTAATGAGTAATTTACTGAGGAATTACTAAGTATTTCCTTTAGTAATTTACTTAAGAATTTTCTTGGAAACTTTCTGAGAATGCACTGAATAAATTTACTGAGAATTGTACGGAGTAATTTATGAGAATTTAACAGGAATCTACAAACTGAATTTACAAAATAATTTGCATAGAATTTACATCACTTTACTGAGAATATTAGGAATTCACTAAAGTAATTTTCTGAGAATTTTATTAGGAATTCACTGATAATTTACAAAGAATTTTACTAAGAATTTTACCTGTAATTTACTGAGATTTTTGTAGAAATTTGCTCGCATTTTACTGCTATGTTACTTGGTAATATACTGGGGAATTGCAAAGTAATTGATGAGGATTTCATTGTGTAATTTAATTAGAAATTTACTGAGTAATTTACTATGGAATTTTTTCAATAATTGTACTGAGAATTTAATGAGTAATTTATTTAGAATTTGATAAGGTAATTGTACTGAGAATTTTCCGGGAATTCACCAATAATTTACTGAGAAATGACTGAGTAATTTGCTGAGAATTTACTGAGTAATTTACGAGAATCTTGTTGTAAGTACTAAGAATTTACATTAGCAAACTTTAATCAAAATTCACCAAGTAAATTTCTAGTATTGACTGGAAATTTCTATGAAATGGTACGAAATTTATTGAGAATTACTGAGAGTTACTTGAAATTCACTGAGTGAATTCACTAAGTAATTTACTGAGAATTGACAAAGCAATTTTACGAGAATTTACCGAAAATTTTTTGGGCAATTTAGTGTTGAATTTATAGAGAATTTATTGATAATTACACAAAAGTTTACTGTGTAATTTACTAACAATTTACTTAGAATTTATTGAGAATTTACTTAATAATTTACTGAGTAATTTAGTTAGAATTTACTAGTAATTTATGAGAGTTTACTGGGAATCACTGAGTAATTTATTGAAGAATTATTGATATTTTTACTATGTATTTCTTAGCTAATTTACTAAAAATTTACTGGCGTGTTTTTGGGAATTTACCGAGAATTTACTGAGTAATTTATTGAGAAATTTACGTAGTAATTTACAGAGAATTTGACGGGGAATTTACTGAGTAATTTACTGAAGAATGTTTTTGAGAAATTACTGAAAAAGTTACTGAGTTAATTTACTGAAAATTTACAGATAATTCACTCGCTATTTTTATCAGTAACTTACTTCAATTATGGTAATTTACTATGTAATTGCTTAAAATTTCTGAGTAATTTACTGAGAATTAATGAGTATTTCTAAGTATTTACTAAGAATTTACTAGGATTTTTACAGAATTTATTGTGAATTCACATAAGAATTTATGGTAATTTACTTAAAATAATTTACTGAGGATGTACTAAGATTCCTTTAGTAATTTATAAGATTTCTGGAAATTTCCTGAGAATTCACTGAACATTTACTGAGAATTTACAGAGTAATTTTATGAGAATTTAAACGAGAATCTACACTGAATTTACAAATAATTGCATCGAATTTACGATCAGTTTACTGAGAAATATTAGGAATTCACTGAGAATTTACAAAAATTACTGAGAATTTACTTGTAATTTACTGAGAATTTTTGTAGAATTTGCTCAGCATTTTACTGCTAATTTACTTAGTAATTTACTGGGGAATTTACAGAGTAATTTATTGAGGATTTTATTGTGTAATTTAATTATAATTTACTAGTAATTTACTATGAAATTTTTCTTTAATAATTTACTGAGAATTTAATGAGTAATTTATTAAGAATTCGTTGAGGAATGTACTGAGAATTTTCTGCGGGAATTCACAAGTAGTTTACTGAGAAATGACTGAGTAATTTGTTGAGAATTTACTGAGTAATTTTACCGAGATTTTGTTTATTTACTTTAAAAATCACTAGCAATTAAAGCCAAAATGTCACCGAGTAATTTTCTGAGTAATTGACTGGAAATTTCTGTGACATTTACTGAAAATATTTATTGAGAATGACAAAGCAATTATACAGAGAATTTACCGATAATTTTTTGGGGCAATTTAGTGAGAATTTATCGAGAATTTACTTAGTAATTTACACAGAAGTTTACTGTGTAATTTACTAACAATTTACTTAGAATTACTAGTAATTTACTGAGAGGTTTATTGGGGAATTCACTGAGTAAATTTATTGGAATTTATTGATTAATTTTACAGGTAGTTTCTTAGTAATTACTAAAAATTTACTGGGTGTTTTTTGTAGAATTTACCGAGAATTTACTGAGTTAATTACTGAGAATTTACGTAGTAATTTACTGGAATTTGACGGGAATTTACGAGTAATTACTTGAGAATTTTTTTAAGAAATTACTGAAAAGTTACTGAGTTATTTTGGCTTGAAAATTTACAGAGTAATTCACTCGCTATTTTTTATCGCAACTTTACTGGATAATTTATTGGTAATTACTGTTGTAATTTGCTTAAAAATTTTCAAGTAATTTACTAAGAATTTAATGAGTATTTTCTAAATAATTTACTAAGAATTTACTCGGTTTTACTCAGAATTTATTGTGGAATTCACAAAGAATTTATTTGGTAATTTACTGTGAAAATTTAATGAGTTAATTACTAGAATTTTTTGGGAATTTTCTGAGAATTCACTGAGTAATTTACTGAGAATTTACGGTTGTAGTTTTATGAGAATTAACGAGAATCTACACTGAATTTACAAAATAATTCGCATAGAATGTACGATCAAGTTTTACTGAGAATTATTAGGAATTCACTGAAGTAATTTCTGAGAATTTATTAGGGAATTCACTGAGTAATTTACAAAGAATTTACTGAGAATTACTTGTAATTACTGAGAATTTTTGTAGAATTGCTCAGCATTTTTACTGTAATTATTACTTAGTATTTTACTTGGAATTTTCAGTTAGTATTTATTGAGGATTTTATTGTGTGAATTTAAATGAGAATTTACTGAGTTAATTTTACTATTTGAAAATTTTTTCAATAAATTACTGAGAATTTAATGAGTAATTTATTAAGAATTTGATGAGTAATGTACTTAGAATTTTCTTGGAATCACCAAGTATTTTACTTGAGAAATGACTGAGTAATTTGTATGAGAATTTACTGAGTAATTTACTTGAAAATTTTGTTGTAATTTACTAAGAATTTACTAGCAATTAATCAAAATTCACGAGTAATTTTTCTGAGTAATGACTGGAAATTTTCTGGACATTTACCTGAATATTTTTTAGGAATTTACTGAGAGTTTAACTGAAATTTCACTGAGTGAATTCACTAAGTAATTTATTAGAATGACAAAGCAATTTAACAGAGAATTTACCGATAATTTTGGGCAAATTTAGTTGAGAATTTTATAGAGAATTTACTTGAGTAATTTACAGCAAGAAGTCTCTACTCGTGTAATTTACTTGACAATTTACTTAAATAATTACTGAGTAATAACTAGGAATTACTGGGTAATTTATTAGAAATTTATAGTAATTTACTGAGAAGTTTACTGGGAATTCACTGAGTTATTTATTAGGAATTTATTGATTATTTTAGTAGGTATTTTCTTTAGTAATTTTGTCACGACCCCAAACCGCCCCTAGTAGTTTGGTGCCGTGATGGCCAGTGAAATCCATGATTACCGAAGGCCAACTTCCAAAATTCAGTCACACAATCAGAGTATAGATATAGGGGCTCACTCTACACTCACACATAATCTAAATACAAGTGTCCATAAGACCGTGCATAAGTCAAATGAAATGGCATACATCTTTACATAGCTTTAAACGTTGAATCAAAATAAAATTAAATACAAAATACATGTTACATCTGATAAGAGGCTTCTCAAGCCGACATGGGTCGAAACACATAAACATCAAAATTGCCGACATGCCTTAAGCCGACTATAACACGCATACAAAACACACATCTCGGCGTAGCCGACTTCTTGCTGTTACCTACATATATACATAGGAGGGGTGAGCTTGGATACTCAGTAAATGGATAAGTTAATAAAGCGGTTTAAATGAATGTATTCCTAGGGTCTTTCAAACATTACTGTCACGACCCCCAAACCGCCCCTAGTAAGTTTAGTGCCGTGATGTCCAGTAATTCCGAGATTACCGAAGGCCAACTTTCAAATCAACACAGTCAGAGTATAAACATAGGGGGCTCAAACGTGCGGAAGCAAAATATTACAAATTAATTAGTCCATAAGATGCAGTGCGTAAGTTACATGGAATGGCATACAACTTACATAAATTACAACTTAGATACAATACAATAAAGTACAAAATACATTTTACATCTTGATCAAAAGGCTTCTCCAGCCGACATATGTAAAATTACAAGCATTATAAGCCGGAGCAAGCATAATTTTTCAAGACTGCCGACATGAATACAAGTTAGGTCGACATGAACAAAACCCAAAACAAGCTTGCGAGTCACACCTAGCGTCACGCCTTCCTGCCTCATCACCTACATATATATATAAGAAAGGCGGAGCTGGATACTCAGTGAATGCGTACAAGTAATAAAGGGGTGTGCATGTATTGACATCCGAGATCTTTAACAAAACCGCTACGTAATTCTCACCAACCACCCATTCCATAGCGTATGAACAAACGTGGAATAAACGAGTCCATCTAACAAATCTATCGAGCTTCATCAATCAAAAGTCTTTTCAAGTTTCATGGGTGACATTAACAAAGATTGTGCTACAAATGCTTTATAGTCCCCTAGCACGTACGGACTTGCAAGATTGTGCTACAAATGCTTTCATAGTCCCCTAGCACGTACGGACTTTCAAGATTGTTCAAGATCAAAGCTAACCACTTATACACAATAGGATAGTCATTCATGCTTAGGCAAATACTTTTTCAAACAAAGCAAAACTTTATCAAAACTTCATAACGTAACTTTATCAAAAATACCACTCACATAGTTTCTTCAACGTCGGGGTCAAGCGGGAGAGTCCAAGTCCTACAAACACATGGCAAAGTCTATTGAATGCCACTTTCAAACAAGCTATTACCATGGATGCAAATGATCTCAAGCATCCTTCAAAACTAAGTCGAACCAAGACAAAACACGTTTCTGCTCTCGGGAAAAACATGCTGGGTACCCAAACCAGGCTATTGCCGAGGTCCACACCTCCTTGCCGAGTGTGGTCCCGGTGGCAACGCTCAAGGAAATGAAGTCGGGGAAAATCTGGGGTTTCCCTCTGCTGAAGAACATGAAGAAATGAAACACATGAATGTTCAATCTTAACTTGTCACACGGAAATCTAGAACTTCATGCTATGAAATTAAAAAACATGACCTGGGGTACCCATACTCGAAGATTGCTTATGAAAACAACACAAAAGCAGAATCTTAATGCAAACTTTTGGATCAAAACAAGGCTTTTATTCAAGAACGCATGGAATTTACTTTTTTGCTTTTCTCTTTCTTAAAACCAAACTTCATCAATGTATGGCTTGCCCAATTAGTTCGATCATGCAATGCAGCTAGATGATGTAACAAGACAACAAGGGTAGCGTCAAGAAATTAAACCTTAATACACGAAGTCTAACGTTAGATCTCTAAGAATCAAGCTCGAAGATCCACTCCTCCACTCTAAAACTCCTTCTTCCTTCTAGCGCTTCTCTCTCTCAGGCAAAGAATGATACAAAATGATAGGTTCTACTCACTGCAGCTGATTTAACACTCAGCTCGGACACAGGCAACGGCTGGTTGGTTCTCCCGAAAAGGTAGCTGACATGACCAGACAAAGTTATTGGCGAAAGGGTGTTCAACAAGAAAGCGGCCATGGCATTCTAACAAGTTATTTGACATCGGGTGAAAAACATCGGCTCCGATAGGTGGGTATCTATGATCCCGGCTAGGACGGACAACACTTGGCCTAGCGTGCCACACCTCTGCCTAGATGATACACCTCGGCCTAGAAAAGACATCTCGGCTAATATGCCAGGATGAAGGTAGAGGTCAACCAAAGTGTTTTTGAAGGTGGTTCTGGCTTTAAGGTGACTCAGCTAGAACTCACCAGAAAGAAATAAGGACTCAACAAGTAAATTTCACATAAGCTACAAACCAAGACGAATCTCATTCTAGTTAAGACAGTCAAAAAGATTCACTACCGCAACTAGCAAAACAAGATTATACAATGCTCTGCCCGAGGCATAGGTGGGGAATGAGGGTCACTACAATTACATAATAATCTTTTGACAAAAACCATACTTATTCATAGCTTGTACAAAACATGAGATAAATCTTGTTCATCACAAAACTTGATCTTACAAAAACTTAGATACTTCACATACTGTCAAATCTTAAACATGACCTCGGCATAGGGCCTTGGTCCTTCAAAAACTTACTTTACTAGACCACAGTGTAAACCGCCAGTGGCAAAACAAGACCAAGCAAGAAAGCCCGTAGCCCTTTAACACTTGGGTCCTGCCAAGATTTAGATCCTCCAGCACAAGGGACCTATTGTTACAAGAGCCCGTAGCCCTTTAACACTTGGGTGCTGGCATCAAGTTAGAGGTCCTCCAGCACAGGACCTAATGGTTACAAGAGCCCGTAGCCCTTACAACTTGGGTTGCTGCTCAAGTTTAGAGTCCTCCAGCACAAGGGGGACTTTCCAGAACGTTGCCCAAAAACAAAGACTACTTGATACATTGCCATTCAAAACACAACTTGTAACTTGATACATTAAAATAGGGATATCATTCTGGCTTAACAAATACATTTTATCAAACAAGGCAAAGGCTTTTCAAAACCTTAAGACATAACTTTATAAAAATACCACTCCTTTATTCTTGGAACGTCGGATCAAGGCAAGGTTCAAGTCCTACAAACACTGGAAAAATACACTGAACATAATTCTCAAAAAAGGTCTCACATGCATGCAATGATCTCGGAAAAACATGCGGAAGTCAAAAACACTGTTTTTACATGTCAGGAAGACATGCTGGTACCAACCAGGTCTTTGGCCGAGGTCCCCACCTCCTAGCCGAGGTGCGGTACCTAGGCTTCGGCATGCGGCTGCACGCCGAGAGTCGCACAAGACAACTAAAGGTGTAAGTGATCATGCAAGGTAGGCCAAGGTGGAGATACGAATGCTTGGCCTAAGTGTGAAGGTCTTAGGTAGGAGTGATCTCGGCGACCACACCTCGGGAAATGAAGTCTGGAGATCTGGCGTTTCACCCGTGAAGAACAGGAAGAACATGAACATGGAGATTCATGAAGAACATGAATGCTAAAAATCATAACTTCTTTATTACAAAAAATCGGATTCATGCTATGAGTTCGAAAACATGGACCTGGGTACCCATGCTTGAAATCATGTGAAAACAAACACAAAAACATGGATCTTGGGCATGAGCTTTCGGATCAAAACATGACTTTTTTTGAAAAACACATGAATGCCATTTCTCTTGCTAAAACGAACATCAAAGCCCAATGCATGGCTTACAAATCATATTCAATCATGCATGCAATAACAGTAAACATAAAGAACAACCATGAGCAGATCAAGAATCTAACCTTAGAACACGATCTAAACGGTTTCGATCTCTAGGAATTTTTCAAAAAAGCTAGGGAAAAAACTTCCCCTCCCAAGAACTCCTCTCCCTCCTCTAGAGCCTCCTCTCTTTCAAAAACAAGAATAGAAACAAAATGATGGTTTCTCTTCTCTGGCCGGTACTTAACACTCAGCTCGACACGTGGCAACGGCTGGTTTGCTCTCCTAAAAAGGTGATAGATTGACAAGACAAGAGATGACAAAGCTTGGCCTAGATGGCACTCGACAAGTAGTGACATCGGCTAAGGACAAGGCTTCGGCAACTAAGGTACAATGACCTCGGCTAGGAAGGACGACACTTGACTAAAAGCTGATGCACACACCTTGGCCTAGATTGTTGCCCACACCTCGGCTTAGGTCATACCAACTCCAGGACAAGATCACTCGGGTGCAAAGTAACATCTCGGCCTAGATGATACACATCTCGCCTTGGTGATACACACCTCGGCCTAGATAATGACATTCTCGGCCCAATTATTTGTCAGGGCGAAAAGGTGGAGGTCAAACAAAGGGGTTCCCAAGATACTTCTAGGACTGAAGATGACCTCGCTTGGAATGAATCTAGGCGTAACGTAACTCAGCTTGGCGTTGGACCTAGGCTTGGCATTAACTTGGGCTAACATAAACTTGGGCTTAACATCAAGAAAGGGAGCAAAGCGTGCAAGCACGTTTAGGCCAAATCACATAAACACAAAAGCAAGACAAAAGATTCTTAATGCAAACTTAGCAAGACAAAGGTTGTGTAAATGGACATGAACATGACTACAACATGAATATGGATTGTTACAGCAACTTAACATGGCAAAACATATAAAGCATGCAAACATGGACTTAGGCCAAAAATGTTGGGTTGTTACAATTTACTAAAAATTTACTGGGAATTTTTGAGAATTTTACTGAGTAATTTACTGAGAATTTACGTAGTAATTTTCTGAGAATTTGACAGGGAATTTACTGAGTAATTTTACTGAGAATTTTTTTGAGAAATTACTGAAAAAGTTACTAGTAATTTACAGAAAATTTACAGAGTAATCCACTCGCCTATTTTTATCAGTAAACTTCCTGGGAATTTATTGGTAATTTACTGTGTAATTTGCTGAAATTTTTCTAAGTAATTTTTAATTTTTAATTTTTTTTTTTTATGGAGAATTTAATGAGTATTTTCTAAAAGTAATTTACTAGAATTTTACTAGGATTTTTACTTCAGAATGTATGTGAATTCACAAAGAAGTTTATTGGTAATTTACTTGAAAATTTAATGTGTAATTACTGAGAATTTACTAAAGTATTTCCTTAGTAATTTACTAAGAATTTCTGGAAATTGTTCTGAGAATTCACTAAATAATTTACGAGAATTTACAAGAGTAATTTTATGAGAATTTAACGAGAATCTACACTGAATTAAAAATAATTTGCATAGAATTTACGATCAGTTTAACTGAGAAATTATTAGGAAATGTCACTAAGTAATTTTCTGAGAATTTATTAGGAATTCCCGAGTAATTTACAAAGAATTTTACTGCGAATTTACTGTAATTTACTGAATTTTTTGTAGAAATTTGCTCAGCATTTACTGCTAATTTACTTAGTAATTTACTGGGAATTTGCAGAGCTAATGTTATTGAGGATTTTGTTGTTGTAATTTTTAATGAGAATTTACCGAGTAATTTACTATAGAATTGTTTCAATAATTTACAGAGAATTTAATGAAGTAAATTTTATTAAGAATTTTATGGAGTAATGTACTGAGAATTTTCTGAATTCACCAAGTAATTACTAAGAAAATGACCGAGTAATTTGTTGAGAATTTTACTGGTAAATTTACGAAATTTTGTTGTAATTTACTAGAATTTACTAGCAATTTAATCAAATTCACTGAGTAATTTTCTGATTAATTGACTGGAAATTTTCTGTGAAATTTACTGAATATGTATTGAGAATTTGACTGAGAGTTTACTTTTGAAATTCACTGGAGTAATTACTGAGAATTGACAAAGCAATTTACAGAGAATTTACCGATAAATATTTTAGGCATTTAGTGAGAATTTATAGAGAATTACTGAGTAATTTACAGGAGAAGTTATACTATGTAATTTACTAAACAATTTTACTTAATAATTTACTGAGTAATAACCAGGAATTTACTGGGTAATTTATTTAGAATTTACTAGGAATTTACTGGGAATTTCACTGAGTAATTTATTGGAAACTTTAATTGATATATTTTACTAGGTATTTCTAGTAATTTACTAAAATTTACTGGGAATTTTTAGAAATTTTACCGAGTAATTTACTGAGAAATTGACGTAGTAAAATATCAATAAAGTTCCAATAAATTACTCAGGTGAATTCCCAGTAAATTCCTAGTAAAATTCAATAAATTACCCAGTAAATTCCGTATTACTTCAGTAAAATTATTAAGTAAATTGTTAGTAAATTACATAGTAAACTTCTTATCTGTAAATTACTCAGTTAAATTCTCTATAAATTCTCACTAAATTCCTTAAAATATTATCCGGTAAATTCTCGTGTAAAATTGCTTTGTCAATTCTCAGTAAAATTACTCAGTGAATTTCAAGTAAACTCCAGTAAATTCTTCATAAATATTCAAGTAAATTTCACAGAAATTTGTCCAGTCAATTACTCAGAAAAATTACTCAGTGAATTTTGGATTAAAATTGCTAGTAAATTCTAGTAAATTACAAACAAAATTCTCAGGTAAATGACTCAGTAAATTCTCAACAAATTACCGTCATTTCTTTAGTAAATTACTTGGTGATTCCCAAAGAAATTCTCAGGACATTACTCATTTCAAATCTTAATAAATTACTCATTAAATTCTCTGTAAATTATTGAAAAAATTCTATAGTAAATTACTCGGTAAATTCTCATTAAATTACACAACAAAATCCTCAATAAATACTCTGCAAATTTTCCCAGTAAATCTACTAAGTAAAATTAGCCAGTAAAATGCTGAGCAAATTCTACAAAAACATTCCCAGTAAATCTACAAGTAAATCCCAGTAAATTCTTTGTAAATTACTCGGTGAATTCCTAATTAAATTCTCAGAAAATTACTAGTGAATTCCTATATAATTTTCTCAGTAAACTGACGTAAATTCTATGCAAATTATTTTGTAAATTTCAGTGTAGTTCTCGTTAAATTCCATAAAAATTACTCTGTAAAATCTTCAGTAAATTATTTAGTGAATTCTCTAGAAAAATTTCCAGAAAATTCTTAGTACAATTACTAAGGAAATACTTTAGTAAATTTCTCAGTAAATTACACATTTAAATTTTCAGTAAATACCAATAATTTCTTTGTGAATTCACATAAATTCTGAGTAAATCCTACGTAAATTCTTATTAATTACTTAGAAAAATACTCATTAAATTCTCCGTAAATTACTTAGAAAATTTCAGCAAATTACACAGTAAATTTACCAATAAAATTCCCAGGAAGTTACTTGATTAAAAATAGCGAGTGAAAATTACTCTGTAAATTTTCTGTAAATTACTCAGTAACTTTTCAGTAATTTCTCAAAAAATTCTCAGTAAATTACTCAGTAAATTCCTGCAAATTTCTCAGAAAATTACTACGTAAATTTCTCAAGTAAATTACTCAGTAAATTCCAAAAAATTCCCAGTAAATTTTTAGTAAATTTGTTAACAACCCACAGTTTTGCCTAGTCATGTTTGCATGCGATTTATATGTTTTGCCATGGTTAGTTGCTTAACAATCCATATTCATGTTTAGTCTGTTCCATGTCCATTTTACACAACTTTGTCTTGCATCAAGTTGCATTCAAGGAATCTTGTCTTGCTTTGTGTTTATGTGATTTTGCCAAACGGTGCTTGCACGCTTTGCTCCTTTCTTGATGTTAAAGCCCAAGTTATGTTTAGCCCAAGTTATGCCAAGCCGTAGGTCACGCCAAGCCTGAGGTTCGTTACGCCTAGATCTTCCAAGCCGAGGTCATCTTCAGTCTAAGAAGTATCTTGGAACCCCTTTGTTGACCTCCACCTTCGCCCTGACATATTTGGCCAGATGTCAGATCATAGCGCCGAGGTGTGAATTCACCAAAGGCCAGGATGTGTATCATCTAGCCGAGATGTTACCTTTGGCACCCGAGTGATCTTGTTCCTGGAGTGGTATGACCTAGACCGAGGTAGTGTGGCACATCTGGCCAAGGTTGTGGCACAGCTTAGTCAAGTGTCGTCCTTCCTAGCCGAGGTCATTGTCACTTAGTTGCCGAAAGCCTTGTTCCTTAGCCGATTCACTTACTTGTCGGTAGTGGCCATCTGGGCCAAAGCTTTGCCATAGTCTTGTCTTGTCAAATCTATCACCTTTTTAGGAGAGCCACACCAGCCGTTGCCACCGTGTCGAGCTGAGTTTAAGTCAGCCGGCCAGAGAGAGGAAACCCATCATGTTTGTTTCTATTCTTGTTTTGAAGAGAGTAGAGAGGTTAAGAGGAGGGATGAGGAGTTCTTGGGAGGGAGAAGATTTCTAAGCTTGATTCCTAGAGACGAACCGTTAGATCCGTGTTCTAAGGTTAGATTCTTGATCTGCTCATGTTGTTCTTTTATGTTTTATGTTTATTGCATTGCATTTGACTGAATATGATTTGTAATTCCATGCATTTGCTGTGAAGTTCGGTTTTAGAAAGAGAAAATGCCATTCATGTGTTTTTCAAGAAAAGTCATGTTTTGATCCGAAAGCTCATGCCAAGATCCATGTTTTGTGTTTGTTTTCACATGATTTTTTCAAGCATGGGTACCCAGGTTCCATGTTTTCGAACTCATAAGCATGAAATCCCAGATTTTTGTAAAAAAGGAAGTTTGATTTTAGCATTCATGTTCTTCATGATCTCCATGTTCATGTTCTTCCTGTTCTTCACGGGTGGGGAACCCAGATCTCCAGACTTCATTTCCCGAGTAGTGGTCGCCGAGATCACTCCACCTAGACCTCACCACTTAGGCCAAAGCATCGATTATCTGCACCTTGGCCTACCTTGCATGATCACTTACACTTTAGTTGTCTTGTCGCACCTCGGCGTGCAGCCTCCGCCATGCGAAAGCCTAGGTAGCCGCACCTCGGCTAGTAGGTGTGGACCTCGGCAAAGACCTGTTGGTACAGCATGTCTTCCTGACATTGTAAAAAACAGTGTTTGACTTCCAGCATGTTTTCTGAGATCATTGCATGCATGTGAGACCTGTTTGAGAAGTATGTTCAGTGTATTTTCATGTGGTTTGTATTTGTAGGACTTGAACCTTGCTTATCTCGACGTTCCAAGAACTAAAGTGAGTGGTATTTTTAATAAGTGTATGTTCTTAAGGTTTTTATAAAGCTTTGCCTTGTTTTTGATAAAAAGTATTTGTTAAGCATGAATGATATCCTATTTTATGATCAAGTAAAGATTGTGTTTTGACCAATGGCAAATGATTATCACACAGTAAGCTTTGTTTTGGCAACGTCTGGAAAGTCCCTTGTGCTGGAGGGGACTCTAAAACTTGAGCAGCAGCCCAAGTGTTTAAAGGGCTACGGCTCTTGTAACATAGGTCCCTGTGCTGGAGGACTCTAACTTGGCAGCACCCAAGTGTTAAAAGGGCTACGGGCTCTTGTAACAAGGTCCCTGGTGATGGAGACTCTTAAACTTGAGCAGCCACCCAAGTGAAGGGCTACGGGCTTCTCTTTGCTTGTCTTGTTTTGCCACTGGCGGTTACCACGTGGGTCTAAGTAAAGTAAGTTTTGAAGGACCAAGGCTATGCCGAGGTATGTTATAAGATTTGACGTATGTGAAAAGTATCTAAGTTTTGTAAGATCAAGTTTGATGAACAAGATTAATCTCATGTTTTGTAACAAGCTTTATGATAAGTATGTTTTTGTCAAAGATATATTATGTAATTGTAGTGACCCTCATCCCCACCTTAGCCTCGGAGCCATGAGCATTTGTATAGATCTTGTTTTGCTAAGTTGCGGTAGTGAATCTTTTTGACTTGTCTGAACTAGAATGAGATTTCGTCTTGGTATGTACTTATGTGAAATTACTTGTTGAGTCTTATTCTTTCTGGTGAGTCTAGCTGAGGTTCCCTTAAAGCCAGAACCACCTTTAAAAACCACTTTTGGGCTTGACCTCTACCTCATTCCTGCGCATATTAGCCGAGATGTTCATTTTCTAGGCCGAGGTGTATGCATCTAGGCAGAGATGTGCACAGCTAGGCCAAGTGTTGTCCGTCTCTAGCCGGGATCATAGATACCTCACCTATCGGAGCCGATGTTTCACCCGATGTCAATAACCTTGTTAGAAAATGCCATGCCGCTTTTACTTGTTGAACACCCTTTCGCCATACTTTGTCTTGGTCTGTCAGCTACCGTTTCGGAGTAGAAACCAACCAGCCGTTGCCATGTTTCCGAGCTGAGTTGTTAAATCAGCTGCAGTGAGTAGAACCTATCATTTCTGTATCATAATCTTTGCCTTAAGAGGAGAGAAGCGCTAGAAGGAAAGAAGGAGTTTTTAGAGTGGAGAGAGTGATCTTCGAGCTTGATCTTAGGAATCTAACCGTTTGATTCGTGTATAAGGTTAAGATCTTGACGCTACCCTTGTTGTCTTGTTAATCATCTTAAGCTGCATTGCATGATTCGAACCCTAATTTGCAAGCCATAACATTGAATTGAAAGTTTGGTTTTAGAAAGAAAAGTAGTATCATGCGTCTTGAATAAAAGCCTTGTTTGATCCAAAAGTTTGGCATTAAGATTCGATGCTTTTGTGTTTGTTTTCTAAAATCTTCGAGTTATGGGTTACCCCAGGTCCATGTTTTTAAATTTCATAGCATTGAGTTCTAGATTCGTGGTGACAAAGCTTAAGATTGAACACTTCATTGTGTTTCATGTCTTCATGTTCTTCAGCAGAGGGAAACCCAGATTGTCCCGACTTTCATCCTGAGCGCTTGCCACGGGACCACACCTTCGGCAAGGAGGTGTGGGACCTCAGGCAATAGCCTGGTTGGTACCCAGCATGTTTTCCCCGAGAGGGAAACATGTTTTGTACTTGGTTCGACTTAGTTTTGAAGGAATGCTGAGCATCATTTGCATCCATGATAAAGCTTGTTTGAAAGTGCATTCAATAGACTTTGCCATGTGTTTGTTAGGACTTGGAACTCTCGCTTGACCCGACGTTGAAAAGAACTATGTGAGTGGTATTTTTGATAAAGTTACGTTATTTGAATTTTGATAAAAGTTTGGCTTTGTTTGAAAAAGTATTTGCTAAGCATGAATGGACTATCCCTATTTTGTGTATCAAGTGTTAGCTTTGATCTTGACAATCTTGAAAGTCCGTACGTTGCTAGGGACTATGAAGATTTGTAGCACAATCTTGAAAGTCCGTACGTGTGCTACGGGACTACTAAGCATTTGTAGCACAATCTTTGTTAATGTCACCCATGAAAAACTTGAAAGACTTTGATTGAGGGAAAGCTCGATAGATTTGTTAGATGGACTCGATTTATTCCACGTTTGTCATAAGCTATGATTACGTACGGTTTTGTTAAAGATCTCGGATGTCATACATGCAACCCCTTTATAACTTGTACCATTCACTGAGTATCCAAGCTCACCCTTTCTATATATATATGTAGGTGATTAGCAGGAGGCGGTGACGCCTTAGGTGTGACTCGCAAGCTTGTTTGCGGTTTTTGTCATTTGTCGACTAACTTGTATATGTCGGCAAGTCTTGAAAAATTATGCTTCTCGGCTCTATTAATGCTGTAATTTTAACATTATTGTCGGCTGGAGAAGCCTTTGATCAAGATGTAAAATTTGTATTTTTGTACTTTATTGTATTTGTATCTAAGTTGTAATATTATGTAAAAGTTGATATGCCATTCCATGTAAACTTTTACGCACTGCTCTTTATGGGAACTAATTAAATTTGTATATTTTGCTTCGCATCTTTGAGCCCCCTATGTTTATACCTGACTGTGTTGAATTTTGAAAAGTTGGCCTTCGGTAATCTCGGATTACTGACTCACGGCACTAAACTACTAGGGGCGGTTTGGGGTCGTGACATAATTTTTGAAAAGACCTCGCGGAATGCATTCTTTAAACCCTTTATTACTTTATACCATTACTGAGATTCCAAGCTCACCCCTCCCTATGTATATATGTGGTAAAAGCAAGGAAGTCGGCTACGCGGAGATGTGTGTTTTGTATGCGATGTTATTCGGTGTAAGGATGTCGGCAATTTTATGTTTATGTGTCGAAACATGTCGGCTTGAGAAGCTCTGTATCAAGATGTAACATGTTATTTTGTACTTTATTATTTTTATTCAAGTTTGCTAAAGCTAGTGTAAAGATGTATGCCATTCATTTGACTTATGAACACGGCTACTTATGGAACCACTTATGTATTTAGATTATTGCTTGCCGCCACTTGTGAGCCCCCTATATCTATACTCTGATTGGGTGTGAATTTGGAAGTTGGCCTTCGGGGTAATCATGCGGCTTTATCTGCGCCATCACGGCACCAAACTACTAGGGGGTGGCTTTGGGGTCGTGGACAAAATTACTAAGAAAATACTACTAAAATAATCAATAAATTCCTAATAAATAAACTCAGTGAATCCCAGTAAACTCAGAAATTTACTTAGTTAAATTCTAAATAAATTACCCAGTAAATTCTAGTTATTACTCAGAAATTTTAAGTAAAATTGTCAGTTAAAATTACACAGAAACTCTCTGTAAATTACTCAGTAAATCTCTTATAATGCTCAACAAATTGCCCAAAAATTATTCGGTAAATTTCTCTGTGGTAAAATTGCTTTGTCTAATTCTAAGTAAATTACTTAGTAATCACTCAGTGAATTTCAAGTAAACTCTCAAATTCTTAGTAAATTACTAAGAAAATACTTAGTGAAACAATCAATAAATTCTCAATAAATTACTCAGAAAATTTTAAGCAAATTACATAGTAAATTACCAATAAATTCTTTGTGAATTCACAATAAATTCTGAGTAAAATCCTAGTAAATTCTTAGTAAATTACTTAGAAAATACTCATTAAATTCTCAGTAAATTATTGAAAAAATTTCATAGTAAATTACTCAGTAAATTCTCTATCAATTCTCACTAAATTGCCCAAAAAATTATCGGTAAATTCTCTGTAAATTGCTTTGTCAATTCTAAGTAAATTACTTAGTGAATTCACTCAGTGAATTTCAAGTAAACTCTCAGTAAATTCTCAATAAATATTAAGTGAATTTCGTAGAAAATTTCCAGTCAATTACTTAGTAAATTCTCAGAAAATTACTCAGTGAATTCCTAATAATTTCTCAGTAAACTGATCGTAAATTCTATGCGAATTATTTTGTAAATTCAGTGTAGATTCTCGTTAAATTCTCATAAAACTACACCGTAAATTCTCAGTAAATTACTCAGTGAATTCTCAGAAAATTCCCAAAAAATTCTTAGTAAATTACTCATTAAATTTTCAGTAAATTACCAATAAATTCTTTGTGAATTCACAATAAATTCTGAGTAAAACCGAGTAAATTCTTAGTAAATTATTTAGAAAATACTCATTAAATTCTTAGTAAATTACTTAGAAAATTTTAAGCAAATTACACAGTAAATTACCAATAAATTTCCAGTAAGTTGCGGATAAAAATAGCGAGTGAATTACTCTGTAAATTTTCAGTAAATAACTCAGTAACTTTTCAGTAATTTCTTAAAAAATTCTCAGTAAATTACTCAGTAAATTCCCGTCAAATTCTCAGTAAATTACTACGTAAATTCTCAGTAAATTACTCAGTAAATTCTCGGTAAATTCTAAAAAAACACCCAGTAAATTTTTAGTAAATTACTAAGAAACTACCTAGTAAAATAATCAATAAATTCCCAATAAATTACTCAGTGAATTTCCAATAAACTCTCAGTAAATTACTAGTAAATTCTAAGTAAATTGTTAGTAAATTACACAGTAAACTTCTGTGTAAATTACTCAGTAAATTCTCGATAAATTCTCACTAAATTGCCCAAAAAATTATCGGTAAATTCTCTGTAAATTGCTTTGTCAATTCTCAATAAATATTCAGTAAATGTCACAGAAAATTTCCAGTCAATTACTCAGAAAATTACTCGGTGAATTTTGCTTAAATTGCTAGTGAATTTTTAGTAAATTACAAACAAAATTCTCGGTAAATTACTCAGTAAATTCTCAACAAATTACTCAGTCATTTCTCAGTAAACTACTTGGTGAATTCCCAGAAAATTCTCAGTACATTACTCAACGAATTCTTAATAAATTACTCATTAAATTCTCAGTAAATTATTGAAAAAATTTCATAGTAAATTACTCAGTAAATTCTAATTAAATTACACAATAAAATCCTCAATAAATTACTCTGTAAATTCCCAGTAAATTACTAAGTAAATTAGCAGTAAATGCTGAGCAAATTCTACAAAAATTCTCAGTAAATTACAAGTAAATTCTCAGTAAATTCTTTGTAAATTACTCAGTGAATTCCTAATAAATTCTCAGAAAATTATTCAGTGAATTCCTAATAATTTCTCAGTAAACTGATCGTAAATTCGATGCAAATTATTTTGTAAATTCAGTGTAGATTCTCGTTAAATTCTCATAAAATTACTCCGTAAATTCTCAGTAAATTATTCAGTGAATTCTCAGAAAATTTCCAGAAAATTCTTAGTAAATTACTAAGGAAATACTTAGTAAATTCTCAGTAAATTATTTTTAGTAAATTACCAATAAATTCTTTGTGAATTCACAATAAATTCTGAGTAAAATCCTAGTAAATTCTTAGTAAATTACTTAGAAAATACTCATTAAATTCTCAGTAAATTACTCAGAAAATTTTAAGCAAATTACATAGTAAATTACCAATAAATTCCGAGTAAGTTACTGATAAAAATAGCGAGTGAATTACTCTGTAAATTTTCAGTAAATTACTCAGTAACTTTTCAGTAATTTCTCAAAAAATTCTCAGTAAATTACTCAGTAAATTCCCGTCAAATTCTCTGTAAATTACTACGTAAATTCTCAATAAATTACTCAGTAAATTCTCGGTAAATTCCCAAAAAACACCCAGTAAATTTTTAGTAAATTACTAAGAAAATACATAGTAAAATAATCAATAAATTTAGGGGTGTTCGCGGATCGGTTTTGTGCGGTTTGCGATTCGGTTTTGACCCGCCCACATCTATGCGGTTTGGGAAAAAGTCAACCCGCAACCGCCCGCAGTGCGGTTTGCGGTTTGTGCGGATAGGGTTTGCAAATGTGCGGGCGGTTGCGGGCGGTTTGCGGTTTACACTTTTTTCTTTAAAAATTAATTTTCGAGTTTTTTTTTTCCTAGCGAATTTGGACATCAGATTCATTTTATATATTTGTGATAACAATTTTTTGATGAGTTTACAAATAAAAAATGAATATCAATGCATTAAATAAAAGTACCCAAAACAAAGAGACCCTACACTAACATTTTTGCCATGAAAAAAATGTATATCAATGCATTAAATGTTGTACTCAATTAGAATTGCCAGTTCAGTAATCGATAATCAAACTAGAAGTTCTATCGACCATTAGAAGGAAAATTTTATTAGGAAAAAGTGGATGAATCACCAATGAAAATCATATAAGAAATCAAGTTTAGGACTTGATAATTCTACGGCATTAAGAAAGTTGAGAAATACTTAAAAATAAGGATCCTAGTGTCATAGAGAATATAATGGTGCTCCTGTAAAAGTTACAAAGTTGGTATATAAAAATAATAATAATAATAATTAAAGTGCGGGCGGTTTTTGCGGGTTGCGGGTTTAAACCGCGACCCGCCCGCAAACCGCAAATTTGTCATATTTCAAACCGCATCCGCCCGCATTATGTTTGCGAAACCGCCCATTTATATGCGGGTTGGGCGGATTGGGCGGTTTGAGCGGTTCGGATAAACCGTTGCCCACCCCTAAATAAATTCCCAATAAATTACTCAGTGAATTCCCAGTAAACTCTCAGTAAATTACTAGTAAATTCTAACTAAATTACTCAGTAAATTATTAAGTAAATTCTCAATAAATTCTAAGTAAATTGTTAGTAAATTACACAGTAACCTTTTGTGTAAATTAATCAATAAATTCTCTATAAATTCACACTAAATTGCCCCAAAAATTTATCGGTAAATTCTCTGTAAATTGCTTTGTCAATTCTCAGTAAATTACTCAGTGAATTCACTCAGTGAATTTCAAGTAAACTCTCAGTAAATTCTCATTAAATATTCAGTAAATTTCACAAAAAATTTCCAGTCAATTACTCAGAAAATTACTCGGTGAATTTTGATTAACTTGCTAGTAAATTCTTAGTAAATTACAAACAAAATTCTCGGTAAATTACTCAGTAAATTCTCAACAAATTACTCAGTCATTTCTCAGTAAATTACTTGGTGAATTCCCAGAAAATTCTCAGTACATTACTCATCAAATTCTTAATAAATTACTCATTAAATTCTCAGTAAATTATTGAAAAAATTTCATAGTAAATTACTCAGTAAATTCTCATTAAATTACACAATAAAATCCTCAATAAATTACTCTACAAATTCCAAGTAAATTACTAAGTAAATTAGCAGTAAAATGCTGAGCGAATTCTACAAAAATTCTCAGTAAATTACAGGTAAATTCTCAGTAAATTCTTTGTAAATTACTCAGTGAATTCCTAATAAATTCTCAGAAAATTACTCAGTGAATTCCTAATAATTTCTCAGTAAACTGATCGTAAATTCTATGCGAATTATTTTGTAAATTCAGTGTAGATTCTTGTTAAATTCTCATAAAACTACTCCGTAAATTCTCAGTAAATTACTTAGTGAATTCTTAGAAAATTCCTAGAAAATTCTTAGTAAATTACAAAGGAAATACTTAGAAAATTCTCAGTAAATTACTCATTAAATTTTCAGTAAATTACCAAAAAATTCTTTGTGAATTCACAATAAATTCTGAGTAAAACCGAGTAAATTCGTAGTAAATTATTTAGAAAATACTCATTAAATTCTCAGTAAATTACTTAGAAAATTTTAAGCAAATTACACAGTAAATTACCAATAAATTTCCAGTAAGTTGCGGATAAAAATAGCGAGTGAATGACTCTGTAAATTTTCAGTAAATTACTCAGTAACTTTTCAGTAATTTCTCAAAAAATTCTCAGTAAATTACTCAGTAAATTCCCGTCAAATTCTCAGTAAATTACCACGTAAATTCCCAGTAAATTACTCAGTAAATTCTCGGTAAATTCTCAAAAAACACCCAGTAAATTTTTAGTAAATTACTAAGAAACTACCTAGTAAAATAATCAATAAATTCCCAATAAATTACTCTGTGAATTCCCAATAAACTCTCAGTAAATTACTAGTAAATTCTAAATAAATTACCCCGTAAATTCCTAGTTATTACTCAGTAAATTATTAACTAAATTCTCAATAAATTCTAAGTAAATTATTAGTAAATTACACAGTAAACTTCTCTGTAAATTACTCAGTAAATTCTCTATAAATTCTCACTAAATTGCCCAAAAAAATATCGATAAATTCTCTGTAAATTGCTTTGTCAATTCTCAGTAAATTACTCAGTGAATTCACTCAGTGAATTTCAAGTAAACTCTCAGTAAATTCTCATTAAATATTCAGTAAATTTCACAAAAAATTTCCAGTCAATTACTCAGAAAATTACTCGGTGAATTTTGATTAACTTGCTAGTAAATTCTTAGTAAATTACAAACAAAATTCTCGATAAATTACTCAGTGAATTCTCAACAAATTACTCAGTCATTTCTCAGTAAATTACTTGGTGAATTCCTAGAAAATTCCCAGTACATTACTCATCAAATTCTTAATAAATTACTGATTAAATTCTCAGTTAATTATTAAAAAAATTCCATAGTAAATTACTCAGTAAATTCTCATTAAATTACACAATAAAATCCTCAATAAATTACTATGCAAATTCCCAGTAAATTACTAAGTAAATTAGCAGTAAAATGCTGAGCAAATTCTACAAAAATTCTTAGTAAATTACAAGTAAATTCTCAGTAAATTCTTTGTAAATTACTCAGTGAATTCCTAATAATTTCTCAGTAAACTGGTCGCAAATTCTATGCAAATTATTTTGTAAATTCAGTGTAGATTCTCGTTAAATTCTCATAAAATTACTCCGAAATTCTCAGTAAATTATTCAGTGAATTCTCAGAAAATTCCCAGAAAATTACTAAGGAAATACTTAGTAAATTCTCAGTAAATTACCAATAAATTCTTTGTGAATTCACAATAAATTCTGAGTAAAATCTTAGTAAATTATTAGTAAATTACTTATAAAATACTCAATAAATTCTCAGTAAATTACTTAGAAAATTTTAAGCAAATTACACAGTAAATTACCAATAAATTCCCAGTAAGTTACTGATAAAAATAGCGAGTGAATTACTCTGTAAATTTTCAGTAAATTACTCAGTAACTTTTTAGTAATTTATCAAAAAATTCTCAGTAAATTACTCAGTAAATTCCCGTCAAATTCTCAGTAAATTACTACGTAAATTCTCAATAAATTCTCGGTAAATTCTCAAAAAATTCCCAGTAAATTTTTAGTAAATTACTAAGAAAATACCTAGTAAAATAATCAATAAATTCCCAATAAATTACTCAGTGGATTCCCAGTAAACTCTCAGTAAATTACTAGTAAATTCTAAATAAATTACCCAGTAAATTCCTAGTTATTACTCAGTAAATTATTAAGTAAATTGTTAGTAAATTACACAGTAAACTTGTAGTGACCCTCATTCCCCCACCTTGGCCTCGAGCATGAGCGTTGTATAATCTTGTTTTGATAAGCTTGCATTAGTGAATTTTCTCGACTTGTTTTATCTAGAATAAGGTTCTTGTCTTGGTTGTGCTTATGTGAATTTACTTGTTAAAGCTTGTTCCTCCTGGTGAGCCTGGCCGAGGTCGCCTTAAGCCTAGAACCATCTTGGAACCACTTTGGTTGACCTCTACCTTCGTCCTGGCATATTGGCCGAGATGTCATTTTCTAAGCCGAGGTGTATCATCAAGACCGAGGGGTGTATCATCTAGGTCGAGATGTTATCCTTGAACCCAAGTGATCTTGTGCCTGATTGGTGCGACCTAGACCAAGGTGTGGCACATCTAGGCCGAGGTGTGGCACAACTAGGCCAAGTGTTGTCCGTCCTAACCGGGATCATAGGTACCTCACCTACCGGAGCCGATGTTTTCACCCGATGTCAGTACTTTGTCAGAATGCCATGCCGCCTTACGTGTTAAACACTCTTTCGCCATGCTTTTGTCTGGACTGTCAGCCACCTTTTCGAAGGAACCCAACCAGTCGTTGCCACGTGTCTCAGTGGAAGGTTAAACCCAGAACCGGGGGAGAGAACCCATCATTGGGTATCATATCTTTGCCTTATAGAGAGAGAAGCTCTAGGAAGAAGAAGAGGTCTTAGAGTGAGAAAGTGGATCTTTGAGCTTGATTCCTAGAAATCAAACCGTTAGATTCGTGTATTGAGGTTAGATTCTTGATCTACTCTTGTTGTTCTTGTTAATCATCTAACTGCATTGCATGATCGAACCTGATTTGCTAGCCATGCATTGATCGAAAGTTTGGTTTAGGAAGAGTAAGTAGTATTTATATGTTCTCGAATAAAAGCCTTGTTTGATCTGAAAGTTGCATCAAGATTCATGCTTTTGTGTTCGTCTTCATAAGATCTTCGAGTATGGGTACCCAGGTCCACGTTTTGAATTCATAGCATGAAGTTCTAGATTTCGTAGTGACAAGTTAAGATTGAGCATTCATGTGTTTCATGTTCTTCAGCAGAGGGAAACCCAGATTTTTCCCGACTTCATTTCCTTGAGTGTGGCCACTGGGACCACACCTCGGCAAGATGGTGTGGGACCTCGACAATAGCCTAGTTGGTGCCCAGCATGTTTTCCGAAAGGAGAAACAGTGTTTTGTCTTGGTTCGACTTAGTTTTGAAGAAATACCGAGATCATTTGCATCCATGTAAAGCTTATTTGAAAAGTGCATTCAATAGACCTTGCCATGTGTTTGTAGGACTTGGACTCTCGCTTGACCTCGACGTTGAAGAACTAGGTGAGTGGTATTTTTAATAAAGCTATGTTATAACGTTTTGATAAAGCTTGCCTTGTTTTGATAAAAGTATTTGTTAAGCATGAATGATATCTCAAATTTTATGTACCAAGTTTAAACTCTGTTTTGGATGGCAATGTATCAAGTAAGCCTTGTTTTGATGACATTCTTGAAAGTCCGTACGTGCTAGGGGACTATAAGCGTTTGTAGCACATTCTTGAAAGTCTGTACGTGCTAGGGGACTATAAGCATTTGTAGCACAATCCTTGTTAATGTCACCCATGAAACTCGAAAGACTTTGATTGATGAGGCTCGACAGATTTGTTAATGAACTCGATTTATCCCACGTTCGTCATAAGCCATGGTTATGTACTGTTTGGTTAAAGATCTCGGATGTCATGCATGCAAACCCTTTATTACTTGTACCATTCACTGAGTATCCAAGCTCACCCTCTCTATATATATATGTAGGTGATGAGCAGGAAGGCGGTGACGCCTAGGTGTGACTCGCCAGCTTGTTTTGGGTTTTTGTTATGCCGGCCTAACTTGTATTCACGTCGGCAGTCTTGAAAATTATGCTTCTCGGCTTATAATGCTTGTAATTTACTCATGTCGGCTGAAGAAGCCTTTTGATCAAGATGTAAAGATGTACCATGTACTTATTTGTATTTGTATCCAAGCTGTAATATTATGTAAAGTTGTATGCCATTCCATGTAACTTACGCACTGCTCTTATGGACCACTTGTATCTTTAAATTATCGTTTCCGCACTTGTGAGCCCTATATATATATATATATATATATATATGTTTATACTCTGATTGTGTGTGTGATTTTGAAAGAAGGCCTTCGGTAATCTCGGATTACTGGCCATCACGGCACTAAACTACTAGGGGCGGTTTGGGGTCGTGACAAAACTTCTCTGTAAATTACTTAGTAAATTCTCTATAAATTCTCACTAAATTGCCCAAAAAATTATCGGTAAATTCTCTGTAAATTGCTTTGTCAATTCTCAGTAAATTACTCAGTGAATTTCAAGTAAACTCTCAGTAAATTCTCAATAAATATTCAGTAAATTTCATAGAAAATTTCCAGTCAATTACTCAGAAAATTACTCGGTGAATTTTGATTAACTTGCTAGTAAATTCTTAGTAAATTACAAACAAAATTCTCGGTAAATTACTCAGTAAATTCTCAACAAATTACTCAGTCATTTCTCAGTAAATTACTTGGTGAATTCCTAGAAAATTCCCAGTACATTACTCGTCAAATTCTTAATAAATTACTGATTACATTCTCAGTTAATTATTAAAAAAATTCCATAGTAAATTACTCAGTAAATTCTCATTAAATTACACAATAAAATCCTCAACAAATTACTATGCAAATTCCCAGTAAATTATTAAGTAAATTAGCAGTAAAATGCGGAGCAAATTCTACAAAAAATCTTAGTAAATTACAAGTAAATTTTCTGTAAATTCTTTGTAAATTACTCAGTGAATTCCTAATAATTTCTCAGTAAACTGATCGTAAATTCTATGCAAATTATTTTGTAAATTCAGTGTAGATTCTCATTAAATTCTCATAAAATTACTCCGTAAATTCTCAGTAAATTATTTAGTGAATTCTCAGAAAATTCCCAGAAAATTACTAAGGAAATACTTCGTAAATTCTCAGAAAATTACCAATAAATTCTTTGTGAATTCACAATAAATTCTGAGCAAAATCCTAGTAAATTCTTAGTAAATTACTTAGAAAATACTTATTAAATTCAAAGTAAATTACATAGAAAATTTTCAGCAAATTACACAGTAAATTACAAATAAATTCCCAGTAAGTTACTGATAAAAATAGCGAGTGAATTACTCTGTAAATTTTCAGTAAATTACTCAGTAACTTTTCAGTAATTTCTCAAAAAATTCTCAGTAAATTACTCAGTAACTTCCCGTCAAATTCTCAGTAAATTACTACGCAAATTCTCAGTAAATTCTCGGTAAATTCTCAAAAAATTCCCAGTAAATTTTTAGCAAATTACTAAGAAAATACCTAATAAAATAATCAATAAATTCCCAATAAATTACTCAGTGGATTCCCAGTAAACTCTTAGTAAATTACTAGTAAATTCCTAATTATTACTCAGTAAATTATTAAGTAAATTCTAAATAAATTCTAAGTACATTGTAAAAAAATTACACAGTAAACTTCTCTGTAAATTACTCAGTAAATTCTCTATAAATTCTCACTAAATTGCCCAAAAAATTATCGGTATTCTCTGTAAATTGCTTTGTCAATTCTCAGTAAATTACTCAGTGAATTTCAAGTAAACTCTCAGTAAATTCTCAATAAATATTCAGTACATTTCACAGAAAATTTCCAGTCAATTACTCAGAAAACTACTCGGTGAATTTTGATTAAATTGCTAGTAAATTCTTAGTAAATTACAAAAAAAATTCTTGGTAAATTACTCAGTAAATTCTCAACAAATTACTCAGTCATTTCTCAGTAAATTACTTGGTGAATTCCCAGAAAATTCTCAGTACATTACTCATCAAATTCTTAATAAATTACTCATTAAATTCTCAGTAAATTATTGAAAAAATTCCATAGTAAATTACTCAGTAAATTCCCGTTAAATTCTCAATAAATTACTACGTAAATTCTCAGTAAATTACTCAGTAACTTTTCAGTAATTTCTCAAAAAATTCTCAGTAAATTACTCAGTAACTTTTCAGTAATTTCTCAAAAAATTCTCAGTAAATTACTCAGTAACTTTTCAGTAATTTCTCAAAAAATTCTCAGTAAATTACTCAGTAACTTTTCAGTAATTTCTCAAAAAATTCTCAGTAAATTACTCAGTAACTTTTCAGTAATTTCTCAAAAAATTCTCAGTAAATTACTCAGTAACTTTTCAGTAATTTCTCAAAAAATTCTCAGTAAATTACTCAGTAACTTTTCAGTAATTTCTCAAAAAATTCTCAGTAAATTACTCAGTAACTTTTCAGTAATTTCTCAAAAAATTTCTTGTAAATTCTCAGTAAATTATTAATTAAATTCCGAAGAAATTCTCCATAAGTTATTCTGTAAATTCTCAATAAATTACTCAGTGAATTCCCAGTAAACTCTCAGTAAATTACTAGTAAATTCTAAATAAATTACCTAGTAAATTCCTAATTATTACTCAGTAAATTATTAAGTAAATTCTAAATAAATTCTAAGTACATTGTAAAAAAATTACACAGTAAACTTCTCTGTAAATTACTCAGTAAATTCTCTATAAATTCTCACTAAATTGCAAAAAAAATTATCGGTATTCTCTGTAAATTGCTTTGTCAATTCTCAGTAAATTACTCAGTGAATTTCAACTAAACTCTCAGTAAATTCTCAATAAATATTCAGTACATTTCACAGAAAATTTCCAGTCAATTACTCAGAAAATTACTCGGTGAATTTTGATTAAATTGCTAGTAAATTCTTAGTAAATTACAAAAAAATTCTTGGTAAATTACTCAGTAAATTCTCAACAAATTACTCAGTCATTTCTCAGTAAATTACTTGGTGAATTCCCAGAAAATTCTCAGTACATTACTTATCAAATTCTTAATAAATTACTCATTAAATTCTCAGTAAATTATTGAAAAAATTCCATAGTAAATTACTCAGTAAATTCTCATTAAATTACACAATAAAATTCTCAATATATTACTCTGCAAATTCCCAGTAAATTACTAAGTAAATTAGCAGTAAAATGCTGAGCAAATTCTACAAAAATTCTCAGTAAATTACAAGTAAATTCTAAGTAAATTCTTCGTAAATTACTCAGTGAATTCCTAATAAATTCTCAGAAAATTACCCAGTGAAATCCTAATAATTTCTCAGTAAACTGAACGTAAATTCTATGCAAATTATTTTATAAATTCAGTGTAGATTCTCGTTAAATTCTCATAAAATTACTCCGCAAATTCTCAGTAAATTATTCAGTGAATTCTCAGAAAATTCCCAGAAAATTCTTAGTAAATTACTAAGGAAATACTTAGTAAATTCTCAGTAAATTACTCATTAAATTTTCAGTAAATTACCAATAAATTCTTTGTGAATTCACAATAAATTCTGAGTAAAATCCGAGTAAATTCTTAGTAAATTACTTAGAAAATACTCATTAAATTTTTAGTAAATTACTTAGAAAATTTTCAGCAAATTACACAGTAAATTACCAATAAATTCCCAGTAAGTTACTGATAAAAATAGCGAGTGAATTACTCTGTAAATTTTCAGTAAATTACTCAGTAACTTTTCAGTAATTTCTCAAAAAATTCTCAGTAAATTACTCAGTAAATTCTCGGTAAATTCTCAAACAATTCCCAGTAAATTTTTAGTAAATTACTAAGAAAATACCTAGTAAAATAATCAATAAATTCTAAATAAATTACTCAGTGAATTCCCAGTACACTCTCAATAAATTACTAGTAAATTCTAAATAAATTACCCAGTAAATTCCTAGTTATTACTCAGTAAATTATTAAGTAAATTCTCAATAAATTCTAAGTAAATTGTTAGTAAATTACAGAGTAAACTTCTCTGTAAATTACTCAGTAAATTTTTTATAAATTCTCACTAAATTGCCCAAAAAATTATCGGTAAATTCTTTGTAAATTGCTTTGTCAATTCTCAGTAAATACTCAGTGAATTCACTCAGTGAATTTCAAGTAAACTCTCAGTAAATTCTCAATAAATATTCAGTACATTTCATAGAAAATTCCCAGTCAATTACTCAGAAAATTACTCGGTGAATTTTGATTCAATTGCTAGTAAATTCTTAGTAAATTACAAACAAAATTCTCGGTAAATTACTAAGTAAATTCTCAACAAATTACCCAGAAAATTCTCAGTACATTACTCATCAAATTCTTAATAAATTACTCATTAAATTCTCCATAAATTATTTAAAAAATTCCATAGAAAATTACTCAGTAAATTCTCATTAAATTACACAATAAAATCCTCAATAAATTACTCTGCAAATTCCTAGTAAATTACTAAGTAAATTAGCAGTAAAATGCTGAGCAAATTCTACAAAAATTCTCAGTAAATTACAAGTAAATTCCCAGTAAATTCTTTGTAAATTACTCAGGGAATTCCTAATAAATTGTCAGAAAATTACTCAATGAATTCCTAATAATTTCTCAGTAAACTGATCGTAAATTCTATGCAAATTATTTTGTAAATTCAGTGTAGATTCTCGTTAAATTCTCATAAAATTACTCCGTAAATTCTCAGTAAATTATTCAGTGAATTCTCAGAAAATTCCCAGAAAATTCTTAGTAAATTACTAAGGAAATACTTAGTAAATTCTCAGTAAATTACTCATTAAATTTTCAATAAAATACCAATAAATTCTTTGTGAATTCACAATAAATTCTGAGTAAAATCATTAATAAATTACTCATTAAATTCTTTTCAGTAAATTTTTAGCAAATTACACAGTAAATTACCAATAAATTCCCAGTAAGTTACTGATAAAAATAGCGAGTGAATTACTCTGTAAATTTTCTGTAAATTACTCAGTAACTTTTCAGTAATTTCTCAAAAAATTCTCAGTAAAATACTCAGTAAATTCCCGTCAAATTCTCAGTAAATTACTACGTAAATTTTCAGTAAATTACTCAGTAAATTCTCGGTAAATTCTAAAAAAAATTCCCTGTAAATTTTTAGTAAATTACTTAGAAAATACCTAGTAAAATAATCAATAAATTCACAATAAATTACTCAGTGGATTCCCAGTAAACTCTTAGTAAATTACTAGTAAATTCTAAATAAATTACCTAGTAAATTCCTAGTTATTACTCAGTAAATTATTAAGTAAATTCTCAATAAATTCTGAGTAAATTGTTAGTAAATTACACAGTAAACTTCTCTGTAAATTGGTCAGTAAATTCTCTATAAATTCTCACTAAATTACCCAAAACATTATCGGTAAATTCTCTGTAAATTGCTTTGTCAATTCTTAATAAATTACTTCGTGAATTCAGTCAATGAATTTCAAGTAAACTCTCAGTAAATTCTCAATAAATATTCAGTACATTTCACAGAAAATTTCCAGTCAATTACTCAGAAAATTACTCGGTGAATTTGGATTAAATTGCTAGTAAATTCTTAGTAAATTACAAACAAAATTCTCGGTAAATTACTAAGTAAATTCACAACAAATTACTCAGTCATTTCTCAGTAAATTACTTGGTGAATTCCCAGAAAATTCTCAGTACATTACTCATCAAATTCTTAATAAATTACTCATTAAATTCTCAGTAAATTATTGAAAAAATTCCATAGTAAATTACTCAGTCAATTCTCATTAAATTACACAATAAAATCCTCAATAAATTACTCTGCAAATTCCAAGTAAATTAGCAGTAAAATATTGAGCAAATTCTATAAAAATTCTCAGTAAATTACAAGTAAATTCTCAGTAAATTCTTTGTAAATTACTTAGTGAATTCCTAATAAATTCTTACAAAATTACTCAGTGAATTCCTAATAATTTCTCAGTAAACTGATTGCAAATTCTATGCAAATTATTTTGTAAATTCAGTGTAGATTCTCGTTAAATTCTCATAAAATTACTCCGTAAATTCTCAGTAAATTATGCAGTGAATTCTCAGAAAATTCTCAGTAAATTACTAAGGAAATACTTAGTAAATTCTCAGTAAATTACTCATTAAATTTTCAGAAATTCTATGATAAATTCTGAGTAAAATCCTAATAAATTTTTAGTAAATAGAAAATTCTCAGTACATTACTTAGTAAATTACTTAGAAAATACTCATTAAATTCTCAGTAAATTACTTAGAAATTTTTCAGCAAATTACACAGTAAATTACCAATAAATTCCCAGTAAGTTACTGATAAAAATAGCGAGTGAATTACTTTGTAAATTTTCAGTAAATTACTCAGTAACTTTTCAGTAATTTCTAAAAAAATTCTCAGTAAATTCTCGGTAAATTCTCAAAAAATTCCCAATAAATTTTTAGCAAATTACTAAGAAAATACCTAGTAAAATAATCAATAAATTCCCAATAAATTACTCAGTGGATTCCCAGTAAACTCCTAGTAAATTACTAGTAAATTCTAAATAAATTACCTAGTAAATTCCTAGTTATTACTGAGTAAATTATTAAGTAAATTCTCAATAAACTCTAAGTAAATTGTTAGTAAATTACATAGTAAACTTCTCTGTACTCAGTAAATTCTCTATAAATTCTCACTAAATTGCCCAAAAAATTATCGGTAAATTCTCTGTAAATTGCTTTGTCAATTCTCAGTAAATTACTCAGTGAATCTACTCAGTGAGTTTCAAGTAAACTCTCAGTAAATTCTCAATAAATATTCAGTAAATTTCACAGAAAATTTCCAGTCAATTACTCAGAAAATTACTCGGTGAATTTTGATTAAATTGCTAGTAAATTCTTAGTAAATTACAAACAAAATTCTTGGTAAATTACTCAGTGAATTCCTAGAAAATTCTCAGTACATTACTCATCAAATTCTTAATAAATTACTGATTAAATTCTCACTAAATTATTGAAAAAATTCCATAGTAAATTACTCAGTAAATTCTCATTAAATTACACAATAAAATCCTCAATAAATTACTCTGCAAATTCCCAGTAAATTACTAAGTAAATTAGCAGTAAAATGCTGAGCAAATTCTACAAAAATTCTCAGTAAATTACAAGTAAATTCCCAGTAAATTCTTCGTAAATTACTCAGTGAATTCCTAATAAATTCTCAGAAAATTACCCAGTGAATTCATAATAATTTCTCAGTAAACTGAACCTAAATTCTATGCAAATTATTTTATAAATTCAGTGTAGATTATCGTTAAATTCTCATAAAATTACTCCGTAAATTCTCAGTAAATTATTCAGTGAATTCTCAGAAAATTCCTAGAAAATTCTTAGTAAATTACTGAGGAAATACTTAGTAAATTCTCAGTAAATTACTCATTAAATTTTTAGTAAATTACCAGTAAATTCTTTGTGAATTCACAATAAATTCTGAGTAAAATCCGAGTAAATTCTTAGTAAATTACTTAGAAAATACTCATTAAATTCTTAGTAAATTACTTAAAAAATTTTCAGCAAATTACACAGTAAATTACCAATAAATTCCCAGTAAGTTACTGATAAAAATAGCGAGTGAATTACTCTATAAATTTTCAGTAAATTACTCAGTAACTTTTCAGTAATTTCTCAAAAAATTCTCAGTAAATTACTTAGTAAATTCTTGGTAAATTCTCAAAAAATTCCCAATAAATTTTTAGCAAATTACAAAGAAAATACCTAGTAAAATAATCAATAAATTCCCAATAATTTACTTAGTGGATTCCCAGTAAACTCTTAGTAAATTACTAGTAAATTCTAAATAAATTACCTAGTAAATTCCTAGTTATTACTCAGTAAATTATTAAGTAAATTCTCAATAAATTCTAAGTAAATTGTTAGTAAATTATACAGTAAACTTCTCTGTAAATTACTTAGTAAATTCTTTATAAATTCTCACTAAATTGCCCAAAAAATTATCGATAAATTCTCTGTAAATTGCTTTGTCAATTCTCAGTAAATTACTCAGTGAATTCACTCAGTGAATTTCAAGTAAACTCTCAGTAAATTCTCAATAAATATTCAGTAAATTTCACAGAAAATTTCCAGTCAATTACTCAGAAAATTACTCGGTGAATTTTGATTAAATTGCTAGTAAATTCTTAGTAAATTACAAACAAAATTCTTGGTAAATTACTCAGTAAATTCTCAACAAATTACTCAGTCATTTCGCAGTAAATTACTTGGTGAATTCCTAGAAAATTCCCAGTACATTACTCATCAAATTCTTAATAAATTACTGATTAAATTCTCAGTAAATTATTGAAAAAATTCCATAGTAAATTACTCAGTAAATTCTCATTAAATTACACAATAAAATCCTCAATAAATTACTTTGCAAATTCCCAGTAAATTACTAAGTAAATTTGCAGTAAAATGCTGAGCAAATTCTACAAGAATTCTCAGTAAATTACAAGTAAATTCTCAGTAAATTCTTTGTAAATTACTCAATGAATTCCTAATAATTTCTCAGTAAACTGATCGTAAATTCTATGCAAATTATTTTGTAAATTCAGTGCAGATTTTCGTTAAATTCTCATAAAATTACTCCGTAAATTCTCAGTAAATTATTCAGTGAATTCTCCGAAAATTCCCAGAAAATTCTTAGTAAATTACTAAGGAAATACTTAGTAAATTCTCAGTAAATTACTCATTAAATTTTCAGTAAATTACTAATAAATTCTTTGTGAAATCACAATAAATTCTGAGTAAAATCCTAGTAAATTCTTAGTAAATTACTTATAAAATACTCATTAAATTCTTAGTAAATTACTTAGAAAAGTTTAAGCAAATTACACAGTAAATTACCAATAAATTCCTAGTAAGTTACTGATAAAAATAGCGAGTGAATTACTCTGCAAATTTTCAGTAAATTACTCAGTAACTTTTCAGTAATTCTAAAAAAATTCTCAGTAAATTACTCAGTAACTTTTCAGAAATTTCTCAAAAAATTCTCAATAAATTCTCAAAAAATTCCCAGTAAAATACTTAGTAAATTACTAAGAAAATACCTAGTAAAATAATCAATAAATTGCCAATAAATTACTCAGTGGATTCCAAGTAAACTCTCAGTAAATTACTAGTAAATTCTAAATAAATTACCCAGTAAATTCCTAGTTATTACTCAGTAAATTATTAAGTAAATTCTCAATAAATTCTAAGTAAATTGTTAGTAAATTACATAGTAAAGTTCTCTATAAATTCTCACTAAATTGCCCAAAAAATTATCGGTAAATTCTCTGTAAATTGCTTTGTCAATTCTCAGTAAATTACTCAGTGAATTCACTCAGTGAATTTCAAGTAAACTCTCAGTAAATTCTCAATAAATATTCAGTACATTTCACAGAAAATTTCAAGTCAATTACTCAGAAAATTACTCGGTGAATTTTGATTAAATTGCTAGTAAATTCTTAGTAAATTACAAACAAAATTCTTGGTAAATTACTCAGTAAATTCTCAACAAATTACTCAGTCATTTCTCAGTAAATTACTTGGTGAAATCCCAGAAAATTCTTAGTACATAGCCAGACATGAGGCCCAATTGATCCAATAAATGAGGTGCTTATGTTAAACTAATATCGTTAACCTACAATTACTCAGAAAGTTCGCTATCTCAGTGGCTAAGCAAGATTAGCTTGAGTTAAACTTGGCCACTTAAGCTTATGAAACAATTTGTTACCTAAGCTAGTGAGTATGTAGAACAAAAGAGAGGAGGAAGGAGAGGGACGGAGAAAGTTACAGAGAAGCTTCCTTCTTCGGAGCTGGGAAAAAAGAAAAAAAGAAGTTAGGGCAAAGAAAGGGAAATATGAAGAAAATCGAAAGGAATTCAAATTTTATTTTTTTGGGTGGATAAGCCATAAAAGGAGGAATTCAAATTCATCCTTTATGACTTGAGAATTGAACACTCAGTTGATTTAGAAAACCATAAATGAGGTACTTTACTTAAACGAGTATCATTAAGTTACAATTGCTTAGAAAATTATGTATCTTGGAAGCTAAGCAGGATTAGTTTTAGTTAAACTCGGTCACTTAAGCTTATGAAAGAATTATTTACCAAGCCTAATTAGTTCATAGAGCAAAAGAGAGAAGGAAGGAGAGGGACGGAGGAGGTTACAGAGAAACTTTCTTCTTGAGATCAAGAAGAGAAGGTCATAGAAAAGAAAGAGAAATTGGAAGAAAATCATCCGGAATTCAAATTCATCCTTTCGGACTTGACAATTGAACACTTAGGGGATTTAGAAAACCTTAAATGAGGCGTTTAAGTTATAAATTAATAACGTTGAACTACAATTACTCAGACAATTCTCTTCGTTAGAGGCTAAGGAAAATTAGCTTGATTTAAACAAGGCCACTTAGGCTGATGAAACAGTTAGTTACCTAAGCTAATTAGTTTCTAGAACAAAAGGGAGAATGAAGAAGATGGACAGAGAAAGATACAGATAAACTATATTTTCTTGAGAGCTAGAAGAGAAAGTTAGAGAAAAGAATGAGAAATAGAACAGAAAAAAAAAAACAAAATTAACATGATTAAGCTATGGTTACACAGAAAATTCCCTTTCTTACAGTCTAGGCAAGATTAGTTTGAGTTAAACTTGGCCGATTATTAAGCTCACGAAACAATTAGCTACCTAAGCTAATTAGTTTCCAGAACAAAAGAAAGAAGGACAGAGAAAGATACAACGAAACTTTGTTCTTGAGAGCTAGAAGAGGGAGTTAGAGAAAGGAAAGAGAAATATGAAGAAAAAAAGAGGAAATTCAACTTCATTCTTTTTGACTTGAGAATTGATAACTTAGGTGATTTAGAAAACCTTAAATATCGTTAAGCAACAATTACAGAGAAAATTCTCTTTCTTAGAGGCTAAGCGAGATTAGTCTGAGTTAAACTTGGCCACTTAAGCTTATGGAACAATTAGTTAGCTAAGTTGATTAGTTTCTAGAATGAAAGGGATAAGGACGGAGAAAGTTATAGAGAAACTTTCTTCTTGGGAGCTAGAAGAGAAAGTTAGGGAAATGGAAGAGAAAGAGGAAGAAAATCAAAGGAAATTCAAATTTATCCTTTTGGACTTGGGAATTGAAGTCTTAGATGATTTAGAAAACCTTAAATGAGGTGCTTAGATTAAACTAATGTCGTTAAACTAGAGTTACTCAGAAAATTCTCTTTATTAGAGGCTAAGCAAGATTAGTTTGAGTTATACTTGGCCACTTAAGCTTATGAAACAATTAGTTGCCTAAGCAAATTAGTTCCTGGAACAAAAGAAAGAAGGAAGGCAAAGGACAGAGAAACTTGCAGATAAACTATCTTCTTGAGAGATAGAAGAGAAAGTCTGAGGAAAGAAAGAGAAATAGGAAGAAAATCAAAGGGAGTTCAAATTCAACCTTTTGGACTCGAGAATTGAACACTTGGGCGATTTCAAGAACCTTGAATGAAGTTCTTATATTAAACTAATATCATTGAGCTACAGTTACTCAGAAAATTCTCTTTCCTAGAGGCCAAGCAAGGTTAGTTTGAGTTAAGCTTCGCCACTTAGGGTTATGAAACAATTACCCACCTAAGCTAATTAGTTTCTAGAAGAAAAGAGAGAAGGAAGTAGAAGGACGGAGAGAGTTACAGAGAGAGCTAGAAGAGAAGTTAGGGAAAAGAAACAGAAATAGGAGGAGATTCAAAGAGAATTCAAATTCAATTTTTGTGAAATGGAGAATTGAATACCTTGGTGGTTTAGAAAATCTTGAATGAGGTGCTTATGTTAAACTAATATCGTTAACCTACAATTACTGAGAAAGTTCGCTATCTCAGTGGCTAAGAAAGATTAGCTTGAGTTAAACTTGGCCACTTAAGCTTATGCAACAATTTGTTACCTAAGCTAATGAGTATGTAGAACAAAAGAGAGGAGGAATGAGAGGGACGGAGAAAGTTACAGAGAAGCTTCCTTCTTCGGAGCTGGGAAAAAGAAAAAAAGAAAAAAAGAAGTTAGGGCAAAGAAAGGGAAATATGAAGAAAATCGAAAGGAATTCAAATTCATCCTTTATGACTGGAGAATTGAACACTTATTTGATTTAGAAAACCATAAATGAGGTACTTAACTTAAACGAGTATCGTTAAGTTACAATTGCTTAGAAAATTATGTATCTTGGAAGCTAAGCAGGATTAGTTTCAGTTAAACTCGGTCACTTAAGCTTATGAAAGATTTATTTACCAAGCCTAATTAGTTCTTAGGAGAAAAGAGAGAAGGAAGGAGAGGGACGGAGGAAGTTACAGAGAAACTTTCTTCTTGAGAGCAAGAAAAGAGGGTCATAGAAAAAGAAAGAGAAATTGGAAAAAAATCAACCGGAATTCAAATTCATCCTTTCGGACTTGACAATTGAACACTTAGGTGATTTAGAAAACCTTAAATGAGGCGTTTAAGTTATAAATTAATATCGTTGAACTACAATTACTCAGACAATTCTCTTCGTTAGAGGCTAAGGAAAATTAGCTTGATTTAAACTTGGCCACTTAGGCTGATGAAACAGTTAGTTACCTAAGCTAATTAGTTTCTAGCACAAAAGGGAGAAGGAAGAAGATGGACAGAGAAAGATACAGATAAACTATATCTTCTTGAGAGCTAGAAGAGAAAGTTAGAGAAAAGAATGAGAAATAGAACGGAAAAAAAAAAAAACAAAAAAGAATCAATGGGAATTCAAATTCATCATTTTGGACGTGAGAATTGAACACTAGGTGATTTAGAAAATATTTAATGGGTTGCTTAAGTTAAACTAACATGATTAAGCTATAGTTACACAGAAAATTCCCATTCTTACTGTCTAGGCAAGATTCGTTTGAGTTAAACTTGGCCAATTATTAAGCTCACGAACCAATTAGTTACCTAAGCTAATTAGTTTCCAGAATAAAAGTAAGAAGGACAGAGAAAGTTACAGCGAAACTTTGTTCTTGAGGGCTAGAAGAGGGAGTTAGGGAAAGGAAAGAGAAATATGAAGAAAAACAGAGGAAATTCAACATCATCCTTTCTGACTTGAGAATTGAACACTTAGGTGATTTAGAAAACCTAAAATATCCTTAAGCTACAATTACACAGAAAATTCTCTTTCTTAGAGGCTAAGCGAGATTAGTCTGAGTTAAACTTGGCCACTTAAGCTTATGAAACAATTAGTTAGCTAAGCTGATTAGTTTCTAGAACGAAAGGGAGAAGGACGGAGAAAGTTATAGAGAAACTTTCTTCTTTGGAGCCAGAAGAGAAAGTTAGGGAAATGGAAGAGAAAGAGGAAGAAAATCAAAGGAAATTCAAATTCATCCTTTTGAACTTGAGAATTGAAGCCTTAGATGATTTAGAAAACCTTAAATGAGGTGCTTAGATTAAACTAATATCGTTAAACTAGAGTTACTCAGAAAATTCTCTTTATTAGAGGCTAAGCAAGATTAGTTTGAGTTATACTTGGCCACTTAAGCTTATGAAACAATTAGTTGCCTAAGCAAATTAGTTCCTGGAACAAAAGAAAGAAGGAAGGCAAAGGACAGAGAAACTTCCAGATAAACTATCTTCTTGAGAGATAGAAGAGAAAGTCTGAGAAAAGAAAGAGAAATAGGAAGAAAATCAAAGGGGGTTCAAATTATGTCGTTTGGACTCGAGAATTGAACACTTAGGCGATTTCAAGAACCTTGAATGAAGTTCTTATATTAAACTAATATCGTTGAGCTACAGTTACTCAGAAAATTCTCTTTCCTAGAGGCCAAGCAAGGATAATTTGAGTTAAGCTTCGCCACTTAGGGTTATGAAACAATTACTCACCTAAGCTAATTAGTTTCTAGAACAAAAGAGAGAAGGAAGTAGAAGGACGGAGAGAGTTACAGAGAGAGCTAGAAGAGAAATTAGAGAAAAGAAACAGAAATAGGAGGAGATTCAAAGAGAATTCAAATTTAATTTTTGTGAAATTGAGAATTGAATACCTTGGTGATTTAGAAAATCTTGAATGAGGTGCTTATGTTAAACTTATATCGTTAACCTACAATTACTCAGAAAGTTCGCTATCTTAGTGGCCAAGAAAGATTAGCTTGAGTTAATCTTGGCCACTTAAGCTTATGAAACAATTTGTTACCTAAGCTAATGAGTATGTAGAACAAAAGAGAGGAGAAAGGCGAGGGACGGAGAAAGTTACAGAGAAGCTTCCTTCTTCGGAGCTGGAAAAAAGAAAAAAGAAAAAAAGAAGTTAGGGCAAAGAAAGGGAAATATGAAGAAAATCGAAAGGAATTCAAATTCATACTTTATGACTTGAGAATTGAACACTCAGTTGATTTAGAAAACCATAAATGAGGTACTTAACTTGAACGAGTATCGTTAACTTACAATTGCTTAGAAAATTATGTATCTTGGAAGCTAAGCAAGATTAGTTTCAGTTAAACTCGGTCACTTAAGCTTATGAAAGAATTATTTACCAAGCCTAATTAGTTCATAGAACAAAAGAGAGAAGGAAGGAGAGGGACGGAGGAAGTTAAAGAGAAACTTTCTTCTTGAGAGCAAGAAAAGAGGGTCATAGAAAAAGAAAGAGAAATTAAAAAAAAATCAACCGGAATTCAAATTCATCCTTTCGGACTTGACAATTGAACACTTAGGTGATTTAGAAAACCTTAAATGAGGCGTTTAAGTTATAAATTAATATCGTTGAACTACAATTACTCAGACAATTCTCTTCGTTAGAGGCTAAGGAAAATTAGCTTGATTTAAACTTGGCCGCTTAGGTTGATGAAACAGTTAGTTACCTAAGCTAATTAGTTTCTAGAACAAAAGGGAGAAGGAAGAAGATGGACAGAGAAAGATACAGATAAACTATATCTTCTTGAGAGCTAGAAGAGAAAGTTAGAGAAAAGAATGAGAAATAGAACGGAAAAAAAAAACAAAAAAGAATCAAAGGGAATTCAAATTCATCATTTTGGACGTAAGAATTGAACACTAAGGTGATTTAGAAAATATTTAATGGGTTGCTTAAGTTAAACTAACATGATTAAGCTATAGTTACACAGAAAATACCCTTTCTTACAGTCTAGGCAAGATTAGCTTGAGTTAAACTTGGCCAATTATTTAGCTCACGAAACAATTAGTTACCTATGCTAATTAGTTTCTAGAATAGAAGAAAAAAGGACAGAGCAAGTTACAGCGAAACTTTGTTCTTGAGAGCTAGAAGAGAGAGTTAGAGAAAGGAAAGAGAAATATGAAGAAAAATAGAGGAAATTCAACTTCATCCTTTTTGACTTGAGAATTGAACACTTAGGTGATTTAGAAAACCTTAAATATCGTTAAGCTACAATTACACAGAAAATTCTCTTTCTTAGAGGCTAAGCGAGATTAGTCTGAGTTAAACTTGGCCACTTAAGCTTATGAAACAATTAGTTAGCTAAGCTGACTAGTTTCTAGAACGAAAGGGAGAAGGACGGAGAAAGTTATAGAGAAACTTTCTTCTTGGGTGCCAAAAGAGGAAGTTAGGGAAATGGAAGAGAAAGAGGAAGAAAATTAAAGGAAATTCAAATTCATCATTTTGGACTTGAGAATTGAAGACTTAGATGATTTAGAAAACGTTAAATGAGGTGCTTGGATTAAACAAATATCGTTAAACTAGAGTTACTCAGAAAATTCTCTTTCCTAGAGGCCAAGCAAGGATAGTTTGAGTTAAGCTTCGCCACTTAGGGTTATGAAACAATTACTCACCTAAGCTAATTAGTTTCTAGAATAAAAGAGAGAAGGAAGCAGAAGGACGAAGAGAGTTACAGAGAAACACCTTCCTTCTTGAGAGCTAGAAGAGAAGTTAGAGAAAAGAAACAGAAATAGGAGGAGATTCAAAGAGAATTCAAATTCCATTTTTGTGAAATTGAGAATTGAATACCTTGGTGATTTAGAAAATCTTGAATGAGGTGCTTATGTTAAACTAATATCATTAACCTACAATTACTCAGAAAGTTCGCTATCTCAGTGGCTAAGCTGGATTAGCCTGAGTTAAACTTGGCCACTTAAGCTTATGAAACAATTTGTTACCTAAGCTAATGAGTATGTAGAACAAAAGAGAGGAGGAAGGAGAGGGACGAAGAAAGTTACAGAGAAGCTTCGTTCTTCGGAGCTGAAAAAAAAAAAAAGGTTAGTGCAAAGAAGGGGAAATATGAAGAAAATCGAAAAGAATTCAAATTCATCCTTTCTGACTTGAGAATTGAACACTCAGTTGATTTAGAAAACCATAAATGAGGTACTCAACTTAAACGAGTATCGTTAAGTAACAATTGCTTAGAAAATTATGTATCTTGGAAGCTAAGCAGGATTAGTTTCAGTTATGATGCCGATGTGTTTTGGGCGCATAGCCGACATGTTTTGGATTTGCGTTTTGCATCGTCTTGAAGATTATGCTTCTCGGCTTATGTTTTCTTTTGTTTGTTTTGGCATATGTCGGCTTGAGAAGCCTTTTGGTCAGGATGTATTTTGTATCTCATTCTTGTTGTATCTAAATTGTAAGACTTGTAAAGATGTTTGATGTACGACATTCCATTGGACGTATGCACGGCTCTCATGGACTACTCAGTTTTATATGTGTATTTTGCTTCCGCTCTTGTAAGCCCCATATTTCACACTCTGATTGTGTGTGATTTTTGTAAGACGGCCTTCGGTAACCTCGGGTTACTGGCCATCACGGCACCAAACTACTAGGGGCGGTTTGGGGGCGTGACAGAAGCTTCCTTCTTCGGAGCTGGGAAAAAGAAAAAAAGAAAAAAAGAAGTTAGGGCAAAGAAAGGGAAATATGATGAAAATCGAAAGGAATTCAAATTCATCCTTTATGACTTGAGAATTGAACACTCAGTTGATTTAGAAAACCATAAATGAGGTACTCAACTTAAACGAGTATCGTTAAGTAACAATTGCTTAGAAAATTATGTATCTTGGAAGCTAAGCAGGATTAGTTTCAGTTAAACTCGGTCACTTAAGCTTATGAAAGAATTATTTACCAAGCCTAATTAGTTCTTAGAACAAAAGAGAGAAGGAATGAGAGGGACGGAGGAAGTTACAGAGAAACTTTCTTCTTGAGAGTAAGAAGAGAAGGTCATAGAAAAGAAAGAGAAATTGGAAGAAAATCAACCGGAATTCAAATTCATCCTTTCGGACTTGACATTTGAACACTTAGGTGATTTAGAAAACCTTAAATGAGGCGTTTAAATTATAAATTAATATCGTTGAACTACAATTACTCAGACAATTCTCTTCGTTAGAGGCTAAGGAAAATTAGCTTGATTTAAACTTGGCCACTTAGGCTGATGAAACAGTTAGTTACCTAAGCTAATTAGTTTCTAGCATAAAAAGGAGAAGGAAGAAGATGGACAGAGAAAGATACAGATAAACTATATCTTCTTGAGAGTTAGAAGAGAAAGTTAGAGAAAAGAATGAGAAATAGAACGGAAAAAAAAAAGAAAAAAAAAATCAAAGGGAATTCAAATTCATCATTTTGGACGTGAGAATTGAACACTAAGGTGATTTAGAAAATATTTAATGGGTTGCTTAAGTTAAACTAACATGATTAAGCTATAGTTACACAGAAAATTCCCTTTCTTACAGCCTAGGCTAGATTAGTTTGAGTTAAGCTTGGCAATTACTAAGCTCACGAAACAATTAGTTACCTAAGCTAATTAGTTTCCAGAACAAAAGAAAGAAGGACAGAGAAAGTTACAGCGAAACTTTGTTCTTGAGAGCTAGAAGAGAGAGTTAGAGAAAGGAAAGAGAAATATGAATAAAAACAGAGGAAATTCAACTTCATCCTTTTTGACTTGAGAATTGAACACTTAGGTGATTTAGAAAACCTTAAATATCGTTAAGCTACAATTACACAAAAAATTCTCTTTCTTAGAGGCTAAGCGAGATTAGTCTGAGTTAAACTTGGCCACTTAAGCTTATGAAACAATTAGTTAGCTAAGCTGATTAGTTTCTAGAATGAAAGGGAGAAGGACAGAGAAAGTTATAGAGAAACTTTCTTTTTGGGAGCCAGAAGAGAAAGTTAGGGAAATGGAAGAGAAAGAGGAAGAAAATCAAAGGAAATTCAAATTCATCCTTTTGGGCTTGAGAATTGAAGACTTAGATGATTTAGAAAACCTTAAATGAGGTACTTAGATTAAACTAATATCGTTAAACTAGAGTTACTCAGAAAATTCTCTTTAGTAGAGGCTAAGCAAGATTAGTTTGAGTTATACTTGGCCACTTAAGCTTATGAAACAATTAGTTGCCTAAGCAAATTAGTTCCTGGAACAAAAGAAAGAAGGAAGGCAAAGGACAAAGAAACTTCCAGATAAACTATCTTCTTGAGAGATAGAAGAGAAAGTCAGAGAAAAGAAAGAGAAATAGGAAGAAAATCAAAGGGAGTTCAAGTTCAACATTTTGGACTCGAGAATTGAACACTTAGGCGATTTCAAGAACCTTGAATGAAGTTCTTATATTAAACTAATATCGTTGAGCTACAGTTACTCAGAAAATTCTCTTTCCTAGAGGCCAAACAAGGATAGTTTGAGTTAAGATTCACCACTTAAGGTTATGAAACAATTACTCACCTAAGCTAATTAGTTTCAAGAACAAAAGAGAGAAGGAAGCAGAAGGACGGAGGGAGTTACAGAGAAACACTTTCTTTCTTGAGAGCTAGAAGAGAAGTTAGAGAAAAGAAATAGAAATAGGAGGAGATTCAAAGATAATTCAAATTCATTTTTTGTGAAATTGAGAATTGAATACCTTGGTGATTTAGAAATGTTAAACTAATATCATTAACCTACAATTACTCAGAAAGTTCGCTATCTCAGTGGCTAAGCAAGATTAGCTTGAGTTAAACTTGGCCACTTAAGCTTATGAAACAATTTGTTACCTAAGCTAATGAGTATGTAGAACAAAAGAGAGGAGGAAGGAGAGGGGTGGAGAAAGTTACAGAGAAGCTTCCTTCTTCGGAGCTGGGAAAAAGAAAAAAAGAAAAAAAGAAGTTAGGGCAAACAAAGGGAAATATGAAGAAAATCGAAAGGAATTCAAATTCATCCTTTATGACTTGAGAATTGAACACTCAGTTGATTTAGAAAACCATAAATGAGGTACTTAACCTAAACGAGTATCGTTAAGTTACAATTGCTTAGAAAATTAAGTATCTTGGAAGCTAAGCAGGATTAGTTTCAGTTAAACTCGGTCACTTAAGGTTACAAAAGAATTATTTACCAAGCCTAATTAGTTCTTAGAACAAAAGAGAGAAGGAAGGAGAGGGACGGAGGAAGTTACAGAGAAACTTTCTTCTTGAGAGCAAGAAGAGAAGGTCATAGAAAAGAAAGAGAAAATGGAAGAAAATCAACCGGAATTCAAATTCATCCTTTCGGACTTGACAATTGAACACTTAGGTGATTTAGAAAACCTTAAATGAGGCGTTTAAGTTATAAATAAATATCTTTGAACTACAATTACTCAGACAATTCTCTTCGTTAGAGGCTAAGGAAAATTAGCTTGATTTAAACTTGGCCACTTTGGCTGATGAAACTTTTAGTTACCTAAGCTAATTAGTTTCTAGAACAAACGGGAGAAGGAAGAAGAACGACAGAGAAAGATACAGATAAACTATAACTTCTTGAGAGCTAGAAGACAAAGTTAGAGAAAAGAATGGGAAATAGAACGGAAAAAAAAGAAAAAGAAAAAAGAGTCAAAGGGAATTCAAATTCATCATTTTGGACGTGAGAACTGAACACTAAGGTGATTTAGAAAATATTTAATGGGTTGCTTAAGTTAGACTAACATGATTAAGCTATAGTTACGTAGAAAATTCCCTTTCTTATAGTGTAGGCAAGATTAGTTTGAGTTAAACTTGGCCAGTTATTAAGCTCACGAAAAAATTAGTTACCTAAGCTAATTAGTTTCCAGAACAAAAGAAAGAAGGATAGAGAAAGTTACAGCGAAACTTTGTTCTTGAGAGCTAGAAGAGAGAGTTAGAGAAAGGAAAGAGAAATATGAAGAAAAACAGAGGAAATTCAACTTCATCCTTTTTGACTTGAGAATTGAACACTTAGGTGATTTAGAAAACCTTAAATATCGTTAAGCTACAATTACACAGAAAATTCTCTTTCTTAGAGGCTAAGCGAGATTAGTCTGAGTTAAACTTGGCCAGTCAAGCTTTTGAAACAATTAGTTAGCTAAGCTGGTTAGTTTCTAGAATGAAAGGGAGAAGGACGGAGAAAGCTATAGAGAAACTTTCTTCTTGGGAGCTAGAAGAGAAAATTAGGGAAATGGAAGAGAAAGAGGAAGAAAATCAAAGGAAATTCAAATTCATCCTTTTGGACTTGAGAATTGAAGACTTAGATGATTTAGAAAACCTTAAATGAGGTGCTTAGATTAAAATAATATCGTTAAACTAGAGTTACTCAGAAAATTCTCTTTACTAGAGGCTAAGCAAGATTAGTTTGAGTTATACTTGGCCACTTAAGCTTATGAAGCAATTAGTTGCCTAAGCAAATTAGTTCCTGGAACAAAAGAAAGAAGGAAGGCAAAGGACAGAGAAACTTCCAGATAAACTATCTTCTTGAGAGATAGAAGAGAAAGTCAGAGAAAAGAAAGAGAAATAGGAAGAAAATCAAAGGGAGTTCAAATTCAACCTTTTGGACTCGAGAATTGAACACTTTGGCGATTTCAAGAACCTTGAATGAAGTTCTTATATTAAACTAATATCATTGAGCTACAGTTACTCAAAAAATTCTCTTTCCTAGAGGCCAAGCAAGGATAGTTTGAGTTAAGCTTCGCCACTTAGGGTTATGAAACAATTACTCACCTAAGCTAATTAGTTTCTAGAACAAAAGAGAGAAGGAAGCAGAAGGACGGAGAGAGTTACAGAGAAACACCTTCCTTCTTGAGAGCTAGAAGAGAAGTTAGAGAAAAGAAACAAAAATAGGAGGAGATTCAAAGAGAATTCAAATTCAATTTTTGTGAAATTGAGAATTGAATACCTTGGTGATTTAGAAAAGCTTGAATGAGGTGCTTTTGTTAAACTAATATCGTTAACCTACAATTACTCAGAAAGTTCGCTATCTCAGTGGCTAAGCAAGATTAGCTTGAGTTAAACTTGGCCACTTAAGCTTATGAAACAATTTGTTACCTAAGCCAATGAGTATGTAGAACAAAAGAGAGGAGGAAGGAGAGGGACGGAGAAAGTTACAGAGAAGCTTCCTTCTTCAGAGCTGGGAAAAAGAAAAAAAGATGTTAGGGCAAAGAAAGGGAAATATGAAGAAAATCGAAAGGAATTCAGATTCATCCTTTATGACTTTAGAATTGAACACTCAGTTGATTTAGAAAACCATATATGAGGTACTCAACTTAAAGGAGTATCGTTAAGTTACAATTGCTTAGAAAATTATGTATCTTGGAAGCTAAGCAGGATAGGATTAGTTTTAGTTAAACTCGGTCACTTAAGCTTATGAAAGAATTATTTACCAAACCTAATTAGTTCTTAGAACAAAAGTGAGAAGGAAGGAGAGGGACGGAGGAAGTTACAGAGAAACTTTCTTCTTGAGAGCAAGAAGAGAAGGTCATAGAAAAGAAAGAGAAATTGGAAGAAAATCAACCGGAATTCAAATTCATCCTTTCGGACTTGACAATTGAACACTTAGGTGATTTAGAAAACCTTAAATGAGGCGTTTAAGTTATAAACTAATATCGTTGAACTACAATTACTCAGACAATTCTCCTCGTTAGAGACTAAGGAAAATTAGCTTGATTTAAACTTGGCCACTTAGGCTGATGAAACAGTTAGTTACCTAAGCTAATTAGTTTCTAGAACAAAAGGGAGAAGGAAGAAGATGGACAGAGAAAGATACAGATAAACTATATCTTCTTGAGAGTTAGAAGAGAAAGTTAGTGAAAAGAATGAGAAATAGAACGAAAAAAAAAACAAAACAAAAAAGAATCAAAGGGAATTCAAATTCATCATTTTGGACGTGAGAATTGAACACTATGGTGATTTAGAGAATATTTAATGGGTTGCTTAAGTTAAACTAACATGATTAAGCTATAGTTACACAGAAAATTCCCTTTCTTACAGTCTACGCAAGATTAGTTTGAGTTAAACTTGGCCAATTATTAAGCTCACGAAACAATTAGTTACCTAAGCTAATTAGTTTCCATTACAAAAGAAAGAAGGACAGAGAAAGTTACAGTGAAACTTTGTTCTTGAGAGCTAGAAGAGAGAGTTAGAGAAAGGAAAGAGAAATGTGAAGAAAAACAGAGGAAATTCAACTTCATCCTTTTTGACTTGAGAATTGAACACTTAGGTGACTTAGAAAACCTTAAATATCGTTAAGCTACAATTACACAGAAAATTCTCTTTCTTAGAGGCTAAGCAAGATTTTTTTTTTTTGGGTGAATAAGAAATATATAAAAGACAAAAAATTTACACGATTACAAGGGGCATACCCCAGGCCCTAACAATAACAAGACCACAGGAAACGAAGCTACAAACAAAACAAGAGTCAAAGAGTGGTAATAAGCCAACTGATTGTACAAAAGCCATATCCTGTAATAGATAGGGATCTTGTACAATAGATAAAATCAGCAGCCAGCCTAGACCAATACAAAGCAAACGTGCAGAGCCTACTTGGATTCTTCCTACACAACCCGTAGGAGTAGGTTCCTAAACCTGTAGCATACAAAATAGAAATCTTCCATGAGCCTTACGGGAGATCCCTACCAAGCCCATAACAATTTCCTTATAGGAATGACAAAAACATAACATCATTAACCGCACAAAAACCCACCTACACAGCCCATAGGGGTAGGCAAAAATATATAAAAGAACTATGTACACACAATAAAGAAGACAACTATTTTCCTCTTTCATGTAACACAGCAAGGCGCTTAGAGCTGCCATCACCTTGTTACAAATACACTCTTCACATGGCCAGCTGAGCCTGTACAAGAAACAACCAACATCCCTCCAAACCGTACCATACACCTGTTCAACATATAATAGAAAGGAATTTCCATAACAATATTACGAATCATAGAGAAGAAGAAACAACAAGCACTCAATATAGGACCTCCCCTCACTCGACCCACAAGAAAGGAGAACTCTCCACTCAATGTAAGGTCTCCCGTCACTCGGCCCACATATCTCGTGATCTCTCATTCCAGCCAGCTGAACAAGGTACTTGAGAATTCCATTAACCTGCACAAAATATATATAATATATAGTAAATGTTAGGATAAAATATATGTACTTCCTCCCCCCACTCAACCCACAGTTACAGTAGCAGATATACTGGCTCACATCACTCAACTCTCTCTTCATTGTCTCCAGATTTTGTAAAAGTTTGGGACCCATAATAAGCTGATAGAATCTGAGAACATACCATCTGCAAAACAAAACCCTCGTTAGAAAACCCTCAATATCTCCTCACCATCACTCAACCCTCAATGTAGGTGAACTCACACCACTCAAACTCCTTTCAACGGCAGCAGCTTGGGACTGCAACAAGATTTTAGGAGGCAAGTTCCATTGCACCAAATACCAATTGTCACCTACAAAAGCTTTCACATTTTCCATAGAAAGGAGTCTACCCCTAACCATTTGGATGATAGAGTTAGTAACAACCTCTTCAGGTTTGAAAACCTTACTACAGATTCTACTATTTCTCTCCATCCAAATGTGGTAGATAGTGTAGAGAAAAGAAAGTTTCAAAATCACAGTTTTCAAAGAATTGCCATTGACGGATTTAGTAGCAAACTCAACAAATTCCAACAAGGGCAAAGAAGGACAATTGGAATTACACTTAGCTTGAATAGCAGCCCAAATCCTAGAGGAGTATATACACCCAAAAAACAGATGGGAGTGGTTAAAGGATGAATTCGAATTCCTTTCGATTTTCTTCATATTTCCCTTTCTTTGCCCTAACTTCTTTTTTCTTTTCTCTTTTTTCCAACTCCGAAGAAGGAAGCTTCTCTGTAACTTTCTCCGTCCCTCTCCTTCCTCCTCTCTTTTGTTCTACATACTCATTAGCTTAGGTAACAAATTGTTTCATAAGCTTAAGTGGCCAAGTTTAACTCAAGCTAATCTTGCTTAGCCACTGAGACAGCGAACTTTCTGAGTAATTTTGTAGGTTAACGATATTAGTTTGACACAAGCACCCCATTTAAGATTTTCTAAATCACCAAGGTATTCAATTCTCAATTTCACAAAAATTGAATTTTAATTCTCTTTGATTCTCCTCCTATTTCTGTTTCTTTTCTCTAACTTCTTTTCTAGCTCTCAAGAAGGAAGGTTTCTCTGTAACTCTCTCCGTCCTTCTGCTTCCTTCTCTCTTTTGTTCTAGAAACTAATTAGCATAGGTGAGTAATTGTTTCATAACCTTAAGTGGCGAAGTTTAACTCAAACTATCATTGCTTGGCCTCTAAGAAAGGGAATTTTCTGAGTAACTGTAGCTCAATGATATTAGTTTAATACAAGAACTTCATTCAAGGTTCTTGAAATCGCCTAAGTGTTCAATTCTCGAGTCCAAAAGGTTGAATTTGAACTCATTTTGATTTTCTTCTCTTTTCTCTTTATTTTCTCTTCTATCTCTCAAGAAGATAGTTTATCTGGAAGTTTCTCTGTCCTTTGCCTTCCTTCTTTCTTTTGTTCCAGGAACAAATTTTCTTAGGCAACTAATTGTTTCATAAGCTTAAGTGGCCAAGTATAACTCAAACTAATCTTGCTTAGCCTCTAATAAAGAGAATTTTCTGGGTAACTCTAGTTTAACGATATTAGTTTAATCTGAGCACCTCATTTAAGGTTTTCTAAATCATCTAAGTCTTCAATTCTCAAGTCCAACAGGATGAATTTGAATTTCCTTTGATTTGGTTCCTCTTTCTCTTCCATTTCCCAAACTTTCTCTTCTAGCTCTGAAGAAGAAAGTTTCTCTATAACTTTCCCCGTCGTTCTCTCTTTCGTTCTCGAAACTAATCAGCTTAGCTAACTAATTGTTTCACAAGCTTGAGTGGCCAAGTTTAACTCAGACTAACCTCGCTTAGCCTCTGAGAAAGAGAATTTTCTGTGTAATTGTAGCTTAACGATATTTAAGGTTTTCTATATCACCTAAGTGTTCAATTCTTAAGTCAAAAAGGATGAAGTTGAATTTCCTTTGTTTTTCTTCCTACTTCTCTTTACTTTCTCTAACTCTCTCTTCTAGCTCTCAAGAACAAAGTTTTGCTATAACTTTCTCTGTCCTTCTTTCTTTTGTTCCAGAAACTGATTAGCTTAGGTAACTAATTGTTTCGTAAGCTTAATAATTGGCCAAGTTTAACTCAAACTAATCTTGCCTAGCCTGTAAGAAAGGGAATTTTCTATGTAACTATAGCTTAATCATGTTAGTTTAACTTAAGCAACCCATTAAATATTTTCTAAATCGCCTTAGTGTTCAATTCTCACGTCCAAAATGATGAATTTGAATTCCGTTTGATTCTTTTTTGTTTTTTTTTCCCTTTCTGTTTCTCATTCTTTTCTCTAACTTTCTCTTCTAGCTCTCAACAAGATATAGTTTATCTGTATCTTTCTCTGTCCATCTTCTTCCTTCTCCCTTTTGTTCTAGAAACTAATTAGCATAGGTAACTAACTGTTTCATCAGCCTAAGTGGCCCAGTTTAAATCAAGCTAATTTTCCTTAGCATCTAACGAAGAGAATTGTCTAAGTAATTGTAGTTCAACGATATAAATTTATAACTTAAACGCCTCATTTAAGGCTTTCTAAATCACCTAAGTGCTCAATTGTCAAGTCCGAAAGGATGAATTTGAATTCCGGTTGATTTTCTTCCAATTTCTCTTTCTTTTCCATGACTTTCTCTTCTTGCTCTCAAGAAGAAAGTTTCTCTGTAACTTCCTCCGTCCCTCTCCTTCCTTCTCTCTTTTGTTCTAAGAACTAATTAGGCTTGGTAAATAATTCCTTCATAAGCTTAAGTGACCGAGTTTAACTGAAACTAATCTTTCTTAGCTTCCAAGATACAGAATTTTTTAAGCAATTGTAACTTAACGATACTCGTTTAAGTTAAGTAACTCATTTATGGTTTTCTAAATCAACTGAGTGTTCAATTCTCAAGTCATAAAGGATGAATTTGAATTCCTTTCGATTTTCTGCATATTTCCCTTTCTTTCCCCTAACTTCTTTTTTCTTTTCTCTTTTTTCCAGCTCCGAAGAAGGAAGCTTCTCTGTAACTTTCTCCGTCCCTCTCCTTCCTCCTCTCTTTTCTTCTACATACTCATTAGCTTAGGTAACAAATTGTTTCATAAGCTTAAGTGGCCAAGTTTAACTCAAGCTAATCTTGCTTAGCCACTGAGATAGCGAACTTTCTGAGTAATTTTGTAGGTTAACGATATTAGTTTGACACAAGCACCCCATTTAAGATTCTCAATTTCACAAAAATTGAATTTTAATTCTCTTTGATTCTCCTCCTATTTCAGTTTCTTTTCTCTAACTTCTTTTCTAGCTCTCAAGAAGGAAGGTTTCTCTGTAACACTCTCCGTCCTTCTGCTTCCTTCTCTCTTTTGTTCTAGAAACTAATTAGCTTAGGTGAGTAATTGTTTCATAACCCTAAGTGGCGAAGTTTAACTCAAACTATCCTTGCTTGGCCTCCAAGAACGAGAATTTTCTGAGTAACTGTAGCTCAACGATATTAGTTTAATATAAGAACTTCATTCAAGGTTCTTGAAATTGCCTAAGTGTTCAATTCTCGAGTCCAAAAGGTTGAATTTGAACTCATTTTGATTTTCTTCTCTTTTTTCTTTCTTTTCTCTTCTATCTCTCAAGAAGATAGTTTATCTGAAAGTTTCCCTGTCCTTTGCCTTCCTTCTTCCTTTTGTTCCAGGAACTAATTTGTTTAGGCAACTAATTGTTTCATAAGCTTAAGTGGCCAAGTATAACTCAAACTAATCTTGCTTAGCCTCTAATAAAGAGAATTTTCTGAGTAACTCTAGTTTAACGATATTAGTTTAATCAGAGCACCTCATTTATGGTTTTCTAAATCATCTAAGTCTTCAATTCTCAAGTCCAACAGGATGAATTTGAATTTCCTTTGATTTGCTTCCTCTTTCTCTTCCATTTCCCTAACTTTCTCTTCTAGCTCTCAAAAAGAAAGTTTCTCTATAACTTTCCCTCCTTCTCTCTTTTGTTCTAGAAACTAATCAGCTTAGCTAACTAATTGTTTCACAAGCTTAAGTGGCCAAGTTTAACTCAAACTAACCTTGCTTAGCCTCTAAGAAAGAGAATTTTTTGTGTAATTGTAGCTTAACGATATTTAAGGTTTTCTATATCACCTAAGTGTTCAATTCTCAAGTAAAAAAGGATGAAGTTGAATTTCCTTTGTTTTTCATCCTATTTCTCTTTGCTTTCTCTAACTCTCTCTTCTAGCTCTCAAGAACAAAGTTTTGCTGTAACTTTCTCGGTCCTTCTTTCTTTTGTTCCAGAAATTGATTAGCTTAGGTAACTAATTGTTTCGTAAGCCTAATAATTGGCCAAGTTTAACTCAAACTAATCTTGCCTAGCCTGTAAGAAAGGAAATTTTCTGTGTAACTATAGCCTAATCATGTTAGTTTAACTTAAGTAACCCATTAAATATTTTCTAAATCACCTTAGTGTTCAATTCTCATGTCCAAAATGATGAATTTGAATTCCCTTTGATTCTTTTTTATTTTTTTTCCCTTTCTGTTTCTCAATCTTTTCTCTGACTTTCTCTTCTAGCTCTCAACAAGATATAGTTTATCTGTATCTTTCTCTGTCCATCTTCTTCCTTCTCCCTTTTGTTCTAGAAACTAATTAGCTTAGGTAACTAACTGTTTCATCAACCTAAGTGGCCCAGTTTAAATCAAGCTAATTTTCCTTAGCCTCTAACGAAGAGAATTGTCTGATTAATTGTAGTTCAACGATATAAATTTATAACTTAAACGCCTCATTTAAGGTTTTCTAAATCACCTAAGTGTTCAATTGTCATGTCCGAAAGGATGAATTTGAATTCCAGTTGATTTTCTTCCAATTTCTCTTTCTTTTCCATGACTTTCTCTTCTTGCTCTCAAGAAGAAAGTTTCTCTGTAACTTCCTCTATCCCTCTCCTTCCTTCTCTCTTTTGTTCTAAGAACTAATTAGGCTTGGTAAATAATTACTTACCCAAAAAAGGCTTGGTAAATAATTCCTTCATAAGCTTAAGTGACCAAGTTTAACCGAAACTAATCTTGCTTAGCTTCCAAGATACAAAATTTTCTAAGCAATTGTAACTTAACGATACTCATTTAAGTTAAGTACCTCATTTATGGTTTTCTAAATCAACTGAGTGTTCAATTCTCAAGTCATAAAGGATGAATTTGAATTCCTTTCGATTTTCTTCATATTTCCCTTTCTTTGCCCTAACTTCTTTTTTTCTTTTCTCTTTTTTCCAGCTCCAAAGAAAGAAGCTTCTCTGTAACTTTCTCCGTCCCTCTCCTTGCTTCTCTCTTTTGTTCTCCATACTCATTAGCTTAGGTAACAAATTGTTTCATAAGCTTAAGTGGCCAAGTTTAACTCAAGCTAATCTTGCTTCGCCACTGAGATAGCGAACTTTCTGAGTAATTTTGTAGGTTAACGATATTAGTTTGACACAAGCACCTCATTTAAGATTTTCTAAATCACCAAGGTATTCAATTCTCAATTTCACAAAAATTGAATTTGAATTCTCTTTGAATCTCCTCCTATTTCTGTTTCTTTTCTCTAACTTCTCTTCTAGCTCTCAAGATGGAAGGTTTCTCTGTAATTCTCTCCATCCTTCTTCTTCCTTCTCTCTTTTGTTCTAGAAACTAATTGGCTTAGGTGAGTAATTGTTTCATAACCCTTAGTGGCGAAGTTTAACTCAAACTATCCTTGCTTGGCCTCTAAGAACGAGAATTTTCTGAGTAACTGTAGCTCAACGATATTAGTTTAATATAAGAACTTCATTCAAGGTTCTTGAAATTGCCTAAGTGTTCAATTCTCGAGTCCAAAAGGTTGAATTTGAACTCACTTTGATTTTCTTCTCTTTTCTCTTTCTTTTCTCTTCTATCTCTCAAGAAGACAGTTTATCTGGAAGTTTCTCTGTCCTTTGCCTTCCTTCTTTCTTTTGTTCCAGGAACTAATTTTCTTAGGCAACTAATTGTTTCATAAGCTTAAGTGGCCAAGTATAACTCAAACTAATCTTGCTTAGCCTCTAATAAAGAGAATTTTCTAAGTAACTCTAGTTTAACGATATTAGTTTAATTTGAGCACCTCATTTAAGGTTTTCTAAATCATCTAAGTCTTCTAATCTCAAGTCCAACAGGATGAATTTGAATTTCCTTTGGTTTGGTTCCTCTTTCTCTTCCATTTCCCTAACTTTCTCTTCTAGCTCTCAAGAAGAAAGTTTCTCTATAACTTTCTCCGTCCTTCTCTCTTTCGTTCTCGAAACTAATCAGCTTAGCTAACTAATTGTTTCACAAGCTTAAGTGGCCAAGTTTAACTCAGACTAACCTCGCTTAGCCTCTAAGAAAGAGAATTTTTTGTGTAATTGTAGCTTAACGATATTTAAGGTTTTCTATATCACCTAAGTGTTCAATTCTCAAGTCAAAAAGGATGAAGTTGAATTTCCTTTGTTTTTCTTCCTATTTATCTTTCCTTTCTCTAACTCTCTCTTCTAGCTCTCAAGAACAAAGTTTTGCTGTAACTTTCTCTGTCCTTCTTTCTTTTGTTCCAGAAACTGATTAGCTTAGGTAACTAATTGTTTCGTAAGCTTAATAATTGGCCAAGTTTAACTCAAACTAATCTTGCCTAGCCTGTAAGAAAGGGAATTTTCTGTGTAACTATAGCTTAATCATGTTAGTTTAACTTAAGCAACCCATTAAATATTTTCTAAATCACCTTAGTGTTCAATTCTCACGTCCAAAATGATGAATTTGAATTCCCTTTGATTCTTTTTTGTTTACTTTATTCCCTTTTTGTTTCTCATTCTTTTCTCTAACTTTGTCTTCTAGCCCTCAACAAGATATAGTTTATCTGTATCTTTCTCTGTCCATTTTCTTCCTTCTCCCTTTTGTTCTAGAAACTAATTAGCTTAGGTAACTAACTGTTTTATCAGCCTAAGTGGCCCAGTTTAAATCAAGCTAATTTTCCTTAGCCTCTAACGAAGAGAATTGTCTGAGTAATTGTAGTTCAACGATATAAATTTATAACTTAAACGCCTCATTTAAAGTTTTCTAAATCACCTAAGTGTTCAATTGTCAAGTCCGAAAGGATTAATTTGTATTCCGGTTGATTTTCTTCCAATTTCTCTTTCTTTTCCATGACTTTCTCTTCTTGCTCTCAAGAAGAAAGTTTCTCTGTAACTTCCTCCGTCCCTCTCCTTCCTTCTCTCTTTTGTTCTAAGAACTAATTAGGCTTGGTAAATAATTCCTTCATAATAATTAGTTCCTGGAAAAAGTAAGGGGAAGAAAGCAAAGCCTCTCTCTCTAGATTCTAGGGAGAGAAAGCTCCCCCTGGAGTGAAAATGGTGTACTGTCCATTTATCTTTCTCACCCTTTGAGGGAGAATGTGTACTGTGTGAGTTACCAGTCTGGTGAAATCTTTTCGGCTGGTTTTGTTATCAATAGAGTGAGTTTCGTGACTATGTGTTGTGGTGTTTTTCCAGTGCATCATTTGTAACGGCAATATGTTGTTCAAATTTTGACTGGAGTGTTTATTCTATTCATGTATGTTCTGTCCAGCTTGGGTTCTTCAAGATAGGAAGTTCTGATCATGTTGTGAAATTGTTGCAACCGGTTTTCTATAAAGCCGGTGTGTGTTCTGGGTGTAGTCCTTCCATGGCAGCATTTCGGCACTGTGGTGGTGTGGGTGACGTTATACGTATGTAGCTTCGGCGAGGGGGTCACTGATGGGTATGTCTGTTGGCCTCATTCTGGTGGACATTAGTATAGATGGTTTACCGACACTGTGAGGAGCTCCGGCGTCTGGTTTGTGAGCTTCGCGAGCTTCGCCGTTAGGTGGTCTAGTCTTCCGACGTGTTTCTCGGTTGACAGGGGTGGTGGCGGTCTGCTGCGATACACAGTCGCTGGTCTGTAAAGCGTTGGTGATATGTTTCAGTAGGAGTTTTTCGTCTGTCCATGTTACCGGCGTCGCATGGAGGAGGTAGACTGGTGCAAATGTTTGAGCTTCACGCTCGTTGGTGTGAGTGACCACGGTTGTTGGTGCCGTGTGATTTTGCAGATTGATACATGGGGAAGACAAACTTACCTTTTGCGTGTGTGGGACAACCTTCTCACGTGGGATGATTTTGAAATTGTGGCTGCCAGTCGTGGTTTTCAAAACGACTTGTTTACTATATCTGTATATCGTACGTCATATATGATATTGCCTATAGTGTAGGCACGTGGGTTATAAAGGATAGGTTGCTTTTCTTTGATGTGGGTCCCGCCACCTTCAAATTGTGGACATTTTGTTCTATTATTCAAATACAGTTTTTGAGCTGTTGTGGGGCAATAGGAGTTTGGGTATATATTTTATATATATACTTTAATTAACTTGGTGGGTTCTGGTTTATTGGGTTTGTGGTGGGGCCTGCCGCAACCTTTTGTTTGATATTATTTTGAGGTTCTAGCTCTTGTGATGGGGCCCGCCACAACATGTAGATTTGAGGGAACGAAGCTTTATATGGGCTGTGAGGTTGTGCATATTTTAATATATGCTTTGAGCTGCAAAGTGGGGTGTATGGGCCCACAAAGAACTTTGGGGTGCTTTTGTTGATCAATGGAGCCGAAATCTGAAAGTGCATGGCGTGGGTTACTGGGGCTCACTTTGTAAGGTTTTTTTGGGGATTATATTTGAGGCCCTCTGGGTTCATTTTGGAAAATTCCTTTTGTTTAGTCTCTTTGCATCGGATTAATTATAGTTGATTACTTTATGATGTTTGATCATGTGATCCTCATGTGACTCGATACGAGGGTGGTTTTGAGCCATCTCTGCCAAGAGTGATTGGGAAGTCACTGCTTTGGAGAATAGTGGTTCGATAACTAGCCGAGTTAGAGACTGGGAGATGAGCGGGAGGTTAGCTATCGGTTTTCTGGTCGCTTCTTGTCTTCATGTGACCCATCCTAAATGATCGTATTGCCACGCCTGACATGGAGTGATGGGCACACTGCCGTGGGGTTTGAGGCTTGTGATCTACCAAGGAAGGGACTGGGGGATGTGATGATTGCTCTCATGATTTTGTTGGCTATGTATTGGTCTGTTGCTGTGGGGCTATTGATTTTCACTACAACTCCCAAGACCGTGGATTATGGTTACTGATCGTGCTAGCTTCATGTGACTTTGTTGTGATTTCTCGTGGGGTAGATTTTTTCCTCTGTCACGACTTTGGTTAAGTGGCTTGGATGTCACGGTTGTGAGGAGTGAGTTGCTTATTGGACTCCATGTGTTTATCTACAATAGAGACTGGGAGTTTGTGAGGTTGGTTATCATCTTTGATTCGGCTTGAGGGTTGTTGTTGTTTTGTGAGTGTGTCTGTTGTGTTATAAGCATTGTTTTGTGTTTTGTTTGTTTATTGCCCATATATCCACCCCAAGTTTCCATCAATTATCTCTGATGTTAGGCGTGACTTGGGGACAAAAGGATATATGGGCAAAGTGGAGACTCTTGTTTTTCTGTTGTTGTCTTGGTTCTGCGGGGTTGTTTCTATGTTGTAGGGCATGCAGTGGTAGTTTCTGTTGCTATTTTGTAGTTGTTTATTATTTGTTGTAGGGCGTACCTGGGTATGCCCGTTGTAAACTTGTACATTTTACTGTCTTTATTTTATGACTTACTTACCCAAAAAAAAAAAAATTCCTTCATAAGCTTAAGTGACCGAGTTTAACCGAAACTAATCTTGCTTAGCTTCCAAGATACAAAATTTTCTAAGCAATTGTAACTTAACAATACTCGTTTAAGTTAAGTACCTCATTTATGGTTTTCTAAATCAACTGAGTGTTCAATTCTCAAGTCATAAAGGATGAATTTGAATTCCTTTCGATTTTCTTCATATTTCCCTTTCTTTGCCCTAACTTCTTTTTTCTTTTCTCCTTTTTCCAGCTCCGAAGAAGGAAGCTTCTCTGTAACTTTCTCTGTCCCTCTCCTTCCTCCTCTCTTTTGTTCTACATACTCATTAGCTTAGGTAACAAATTGTTTCATAAGCTTAAGTGGGCAAGTTTAATTCAAGCTAATCTTGCTTAGCCACTGAGATAGCGAACTTTCTGAGTAATTTTGTAGGTTAACGATATTAGTTTGACACTAGCACCTCATTTAAGATTTTCTAAATCACAAAGGTATTCAATTCTCAATTTCACAAAAATTGAATTTGAATTCTCTTTGAATCTCCTCCTATTTCTGTTTCTTTTCTCTAACTTCTCTTTTGGCTCTCAAGATGGAAGGTTTCTCTGTAACTCTCTCTGTCATTTTGCTTCCTTCTCTCTTTTGTTCTAGAAACTAATTAGCTTAGGTGAGTAATTGTTTCATAACCCTAAGTGGCGAAGTTTAACTCAAACTATCCTTGCTTGGCCTCTAAGAAAGAGAATTTTCTGAGTAACTGTAGCTCAACGATATTAGTTTAATATAAGAACTTCATTCAAGGTTCTTCAAATCGCCTAAGTGTTCAATTCTCGAGTCCAAAAGGTTGAATTTGAACTCCCTTTGATTTTCTTCTCTTTTCTCTTTCTTTTCTCTTCTATTTCTCAAGAAGATAGTTTATCTGGAAGTTTCTCTGTCCTTTGCCTTCCTTCTTTCTTTTGTTCCAGGAACTAATTTGCTTAGGCAACTAATTGTTTCATAAGCTTAAGTGGCCAAGTATAACTCAAACTAATCTTGCTTAGCCTCTAATAAAGAGAATTTTCTGAGTAACTCTAGTTTAACGATATTAGTTTAATCTAAGCACCTCATTTAAGGTTTTCTAAATCATCGAAGTCTTCAATTCTCAAGTCCAACAGGATGAATTTGAATTTCCTTTGATTTGCTTCCTCTTTCTCTTCCATTTCCCTAACTTTCTCTTCTAGCTCTCAAGAAGAAAGTTTCTCTATAACTTTCTCCGTCCTTCTCTCATTCGTTCTCGAAACTAATCAGCTTAGCTAACTAATTGTTTCACAAGCTTAAGTGGCCAAGTTTAACTCAGACTAACCTCGCTTAGCCTCTAAGAAAGAGAATTTTCTGTGTAATTGTAGCTTAACGATATTTAAAGTTCTCTAAATCACCTAAGTGTTCAATTCTCAAGTCAAAAAGGATGAAGTTGAATTTCCTTTGTTTTTATTCCTATTTCTCTTTCCTTTCCCTAACTCTCTCTTCTAGCTCTGAAGAACAAAGTTTCGCTGTAACTTTCTCTGTCATTTTTTCTTTTGTTCCAGAAACTGATTAGCTTAGGTAACTAATTGTTTCGTAAGCTTAATAATTGGCCAAGTTTAACTCAAACTAATCTTGCCTAATCTGTAAGAAAGGGAATTTTCTGTGTAACTATAGCTTAATCATGTTAGTTTAACTTAAGCAACCCATTAAATATTTTCTAAATCACCTTAGTGTTCAATTCTCACGTCCAAAATGATGAATTTGAATTCCCTTTGATTCTTTTTTGTTTTTTTTCCTCTTTATGTTTCTCATTCTTTTCTCTAACTTTGTCTTCTAGCTCTCAACAAGATATAGTTTATCTATATCTTTCTCTGTCCATCTTCTTCCTTCTCCCTTTTGTTCTAGAAACTAATTAGCTTAGGTAACTAACTGTTTCATCTGCCTAAGTGGCCCAGTTTAAATTAAGCTAATTTTCCTTAGCCTCTAACGAAGAGAATTGTCTGAGTAATTGTAGTTCAACGACATAAATTTATAACTTAAACGCCTCATTTAAGGTTTTCTAAATCACCTAAGTGTTCAATTGTCAAGTCCGAAAGGATGAATTTGAATTCCGGTTGATTTTCTTCCAATTTCTCTTTCTTTTCTATGACTTTCTCTTCTCGCTCCCTAGAAGAAAGTTTCTCTGTAACTTCCTCCGTCCCTCTCCTTCCTTCTCTCTTTTGTTCTAAGAACTAATTAGGCTTGGTAAATAATTCTTTCATAAGCTTAACTGACCAAGTTTAACTGAAACTAATCTTGCTTAGCTTCCAAGATACAGAATTTTCTAAGCAATTGTAACTTAACGATACTCGTTTAAGTTAAGTACCTCATTTATGGTTTTCTAAATCAACTGAGTGTTGAATTCTCAAGTCATAAAGGATGAATTTGAATTCCTTTCGATTTTCTTCATATTTCCCTTTTTTTGCCCTAACTTCTTTTTTCTTTTCTCTTTTTTCCAGCTCCGAAGAAGGAAGCTTCTCTGTAACTTTCTCCGCCCCTCTCCTTCCTCCTCTCTTTTGTTCTACATACTCATTAGCTTAGGTAACAAATTGTTTCATAAGCTTAAGTGGCCAAGTTTAACTCAAGCTAATCTTGCTTAGCCACTAAGCTAATTAGGGTGCATATGGCCTCTAAAAGCCCCTTCTCAAATACATTATTTTAATATAAAGTAATTGTGCACTTAATCCATTAATTTAATCAATTTAATCTGATCTGAATAAATTTTTCAATTAAACTTCACCGTAGGCTCTAAAAATTATGCCAATCACAATGGCATAATCAATTTCGGGTTCTGTGGCCGATAAGGCCTTCAATTTAATTTCCAAAGCAGATTATCAAACAGATATTCCTACGGTGAACAGATAGAATTTCAAAACCACATATTTTCACATAATGGCACACAAAATCATATTCAACACATAATCATACTCATATTAAAGACCAATTAACATCTTACGGAACAGGGATATCACAGTCTTTCCCCCTTTAGGAAGTTTGGTCCTCCAAACTTATTTCACCTTTAGTCGAACACAATTCGGAATGCTTTTCATTCAACGGTTCCAATCCCTTTTTGATAGTCGTTTACTTAGTTTCAAAATCAAGCAACATTCTGTTCTTAATCAATCAGAGGCTTACCTTTTCCGCTATACAAGGTTTTGTATGGTGCCACACCGATACCACGGTGCAAGCTGTCGTCGTAAGCAAAGCCTGCCAATGATGGATAGATCTTTCCAACTTCCCTGAAAAATCTAATGCATATTTTTGGAGCATTCGTCCCAAAAATCTAGAAGGTTCTTTTTTATTATACCTCAATTTGCGGATGGAAAACAACGTCGAATCATAATTCAGTCCCCATTGCCTCTTGAAAGCTTGTCAGAATTCAAACACATTTTAGAATTTCTGCCTAAAACAATAGATACTGGGACCCCATGCAAACAAGCAATCTTATCGATGTAAACAGTGGCTAGTCTACAAGCACCATACAAAAATTTTACAGGGAGGAATGAGCGAACTTAGTAATTCTTCATATAATAACCCAAACGGGACTTATACCTTGAGTGCTCAAGGTAGCCCTACAATGAACTTCGTAGTCACATCTTTCCATTTCCATTCCGAAATAGAGAGAGGTTGCAGTAGTTCCACCAATATCTGCTATTCAACTTTGACTCGTTGGCACCGAAAACATTCAGACACAAATTCAACAATTTCCTTCTTCACAATAGGTCGCCAACATATTTGTTTCAAATGCCAACTAACCTTACCATAGAAGTTTGATTCATTTCTTGACACAGAAGTTCAATTCATTTCTCAATAATTTCGCAATTCACAACCCAATTCAGCACTTAGTTTAGTGACTCATCACAGTTATCCAAGGTTAACCAAAAGTCTTCAGGAATATGAAGTGGATCTAGATACTGATTCCCGAATCAACAAAGGTAGCATCGAAGTAATCAAGTTCTAATACAATACACGTGTCCTTAATTCATTCAACAGTTTACGGTTTACAATTCAGTCCACATTCAGTCCCCTGTTCTATCGGGTCTTTCCATATTATCTAATAATTGTCAAAAACATAAGGCAATGCGTATACAAATCCCCATGATGTCAAGGACAATATCAAAGGAGTCAATCACATATTAAGCATAATTTACACATCCTCAGAGCCCCAATTGCAGAACATAATGGCACTGAGCAGTTATTCACAAGGCGTACTGAATTCACACACTTACGAACAATCAGGGTCTTTAAAAGCTTCTTGGATGTTAATAACATCCACATAATACCAAAGGATGACATTCCGGACAAAACAAAGGAATAATTGTCTCAGAACCAAAGCACACCCGTTCACGATCGTCGGTGGTCGGCTCGAGATTGATTAAACAAACCCACCCGTACAAAACCGTCAGTGGCAAAAGAGGTATCTCAACAAAGGTGCTACATAGGCTTGACGTCCCCTAGCACGAAAGGACGTCTCAAGAATGTCATCAAATCAAACACCATACCACTAACATAACCTGATTTCCCAAAATCTGATAACACTGAAGCAGACATATGAAACATATTCTGATTAGTCAAAGATAAATATTCAGTACTATTTACAATCAAATCAATCTGTTGTCATCGGCGTCCATAGCGTTAAATAAGCAAGAATATGACAATACACAAGCATTGTTCCTTAAGACACCCAATCACAGGATTTGTACAATTCTATTCATTTATAACACATATGTCCCAATAGTGGAAGGTCGGTCCTTAATGGTGTTCATGGTTAGATCAATCTGTTGACAGCCCACAAAAGGTCTTTCAAATAAGTCAAGCACTCCGAACGGATTCAAGTTCTGGGTCTATCAATTGCCAAGAGTAATCTGGCTATTTATTCATACATAATCCGTACTTCCCTTTAACAAGGTCAAATCAGGTAGAGGGTCTCATCAATTGAATCCCGTCAAAGGTCTTACCAAATCAAATCGAGCAAAGGTCCCATCAAATTATATCAAATGAGGGTTCTAACAAGTCCAATCAAACAAAAGTTCTATCAGGTTGAATCAGATAAAAGTTTTCTCAATAGGGTATTTTTGGTTCTGTAAGGCACACTTTGTTGCTTAGGTACATGGTTGATAGTTTCACAACTGTCCTAAGTTCATCAGTTCTCAAAGTCACATCAGAGTCATTCGTCACAACTGTTCATATCAAAGTATTTCAAATCACATACGATATGGCATTTTTCATATAAGCTCAGGTGTAGTTGCATATGCATGCAGTTGTTCATATCAAGAGGTATGTATCATAATCAATATAACATTTCTCAAATAAGTCTTAGACGCAAGCACACGGCACACAGTAACACATTAAGCGAAGTTCTTCGATTACACATAATATAGGATTTGTCATGCAGAGGTCCCAAATCAGTCACAAAACATAGGTTTACGAGTTAAGCCCAATATAGTCACATAGCCCAGTCAATTTTCTGCCAATCAAAATACATGGTTTCACGGTTACAGAGTTCGTCATTTAGGGTGCTCAACTCGGTCACACAATCACAGAGTCATAATTCCCGTGGTTTAGTCATTGAAGACAGTAATATAACAAATCACCCTGAGCATAGGTTTGGCTGTATATGTGCATATACAGAGTCAATCAATATCCCAATACGTATTTCACAATTTCCCAAATGGAGCACATATATATTCAATAAATACAGTCTCGATCTTGTGGGTCCTGACCAATCCAAACACATAAGCAACAAATATGAAAGGACATGTTGATCTGAATCAAACAATACCCCAAGCAAAGGTGTACACATGCACTAATTTAGAATCAATCACATATAGACATTCGTTTATAAATAGTACAGATACTTGGAATAACGGTTGCAGCATTCTGAGTACCTTCTGAGACGAGTGCAATTACTCTATCTTGACTAGCAATTCCTACCATTGGTACGAATCTAGCTGAGGCAGAAGATTTATTCACATTTTGTTCAGTTCGGGGACAGTTCCTTATCGTATGGTCCACTTTACCGCTTCTATAACAAGCCCCAGAAATCTGATAACAAACTCCTCGGCGTTTCCTACACTGGTGGTGGTAGAGGTTCTTGCCGTAGTGGCAATTGATGTTGTTGTCTTAGAATCTCTGCCATTTCTCGTACTATTTTTTGCAGTCTATCAAGTCGGGCTGTGGAAGAGTCTTCCAACTCGTATGCTCTCACTTTATCCATGTTCTACGCAATTCTTATTAAGCCTTGCCAAATACCGGGATGCCCAATACAAAACTAAGCACAGATACACACACGTACATTTGCACATAGGCACATTGTTATATTCCCATTTTGTGTATTGTCAAGGCACAATTAATCACGTACGTAGCAGATAATTGCATACTTATCAGATATCGCATGTTGAACATTTACTAAGTAGTTATATACTCGAATCATGTTCATATTTCACATAGACACCCATTTGCAGAATTGAATGCACATAAGCAACTTTTCATGACTTATATGTTCATGTAGGTGCATTATAACAAAACAAACTTGTTGTACACACTAGTGTAACAATTCATATCTCATATAATCACATGTTCTCACCATCTGATTAAACTTGCATTATACTTTATACAGAAGATTCAAAGGTATGCATTTACAAAAGAGCATACATATTCAAATAATTTACAATGCAAGCAGATCACAGCTTATAACACATAACTATTCATATAAAAATATTTAAGCATGTTCTCGATGCTTCCAATTTCATACTTATCACATGAATGCATCCTAGATCTTTTCTAGACGCTTATTGCTCTTTTGGACAAGTGTGTGAGTTATTAACGCGTGCTCTGATACCACTCTGTCATGACCCGAACCCGCCCCTGTGGGTTAAGGACATAACCGACCAGTAATCATGAGATTACCTACGGCCTCAAACCAAATCAGACGTATTTTAACAGAGTTAATGGGGGCCAAACGGAAGCAATTTTAAACTTTGTCCATAGAGCCGTGCTTATATGCACATCATAACATTCCATACATACATATGTTAATAACTCACAACTGAAAGTATAGTAACATAGAGTTCTATACAGACAGGATCATTCAAATCTAAGTCAGCCAAAACAAAGCTATATACAAACGTACACCAAAGTCCTCACCAACATGACATAATAACATAGAATGGCAGAAGGGCGAAGACGTGTCTTGTGCGTGAGACGCAAGGCTGACTCTTCAAAACCTTAGTTATTCCATACAGACTTCACTGGGGCTGGGTTTGGAGTTTTCTTGGCTCACCTACAAACACATGAATGAGCGTGAGCGAAAGCCTAGTGAATAATATCAAATAAAGAAAGAACATTGGAACAATATACATCAGACGGCCTTAGGCCCAATTCATATTTTTATCTAACTTATAAATAGATATAGATCATACTGGCCTCTGGCCCATTCATTCTATCATGTCAAACTGGCCTTCGGCCCATTCAAACTTTCATCTCAAACTGGCCTTCAGCCCATTCAAACTTTCGTATCAAGCTGGCCTTTGGCCCATTTATACTTTCGTATCAAATCGGCCTTTAGCCCATTTATACTTTCGTATCAAACTGGCCTATAGGCCTTTCAAACTTTCACATCAAACTGGCCTTTAGGCCTTTCAAACTTTCATATCAAACTGGCCTTTAGCCCATTTATACTTTCGTATGAAACTGGCCTTTAGGCCTTTCAAACTTTCACATCAAACTGACCTTTAGGCCTTTCAAACTTTCATATCAAACTGGCCATTAGCCCATTTATACTTTCGTATCAAACTAGCCTTTAGGCCTTTCAAACTTTCACATCAAACTGCCCTTTAGGTCTTTCAAACTTTCATATCAAACTGGCCTTTAGCCCATTTATACTTTCGTATCAAACTGGTCTTTAGGCCTTTCAAACTTTCACATCAAACTGGCCTTTCAAACTTTCATATCAAACTGGTCTTTAGGCCTTTCATTTATTCATATCAAAACGGCCTTCGGCCCATTCATTCATGTCAAAACGGCCTCTGGCCCATTCGTTCTTGTCAAAACGGCCTCTGACCCATTCATTCTTGTCAAAACGGCCTCTGGCCCATTCGTTCTTGTCAAAACGGCCTCTGGCCCATTCATTCTTGTCAAAGCGGCCTCTGGCCCATTCATTCTTGTCAAAATGGCCTCTGGCCCATTCATTCTTGTCAAAACATTTGTCCATAATTCAAACTAGTGAACTTACAAAACTTACATAGAAGTAAACAATTGTACTACAACAAATTTCAAATATCTTGTTAAGATATTACTCACAGTGATCGGTTTGTGGATTTGCCCTGGAGCTTGACCCTACACATCATATAGCACATATGGGTCACAAAAGATTCAATTCGTTCTTTAATTCACATATTCCTCTTTAGGCTTCATTCTTATCTCTTTAACTCAATTACAATGCTCAATGTATGCCTAAGAGTGCTTAGAAGTGAAAGAGAATGGAAAACAGAACACAGAATGCATTTTCAAAATTTCAGAAAATAGGGTCCCTGCTCGAGCGGACCCAAGAGATCTGCAAAAGTGTTGGATACATCAAATTCACGCTCGATTGTGAACTTTGGCGCTCGAGCGGAAGAACTCACTACATGGCTCCCTGCTCGAGCATCAACTCCCCCGCTCGAGCGGGAACCCAAGTCTGCAAAAATGCTGGGAACACGAATTCCCCGCTCGAGCGGCACTTCCCCCGCTCGAGCGGATGTCAAAAATTCTGGGTTTTCCAGAGTGTGTTCTTGAGTTCTAATTCGACCTTCAAAAGTCCAAAACACACAATTCTGGTCTCAAAACATGCAAACACAATATATATCATATGGATGTAACCAACATGAAGTCAATTATTCAAAATCATGGCCCAACCTTCAAAATTAATCAACATTCCTTTTTGCATGATCAAAATCTATACATTCAAACTTCATACCCATTTCATAATCTCTTCAATCATGCATGCATGCCAATTTTGACTTCATTTTTGTTACAAATGGTATAAATGATGCTCCAAATCACAAAGCTACACAAAACTACTCATGCATGTAAGGTTTGGTGCTCCATTCTTCATTTTTTAACATGCTATATGCTAGAACACCCAAGATTGTAACAATTATGTACATGCATGTTCATTCTAACTTCAAATTCATTTTAATTCTTGCTCTTGATTACCCACCTAACTTGAATACACAATTTACAAACTTATACCCATGAATTCATGCTCAAATGCTCACCTAGAGGTTCAATCTTCCAAATAGTAGCAAGTTCTTGAGCCTAGCCCTTCAAAGCTTGAGCTCCTTAGCAAAGTCTTCAAAATTGAACCCTCTCTCTCTCTCTAAATCCGGTTCTCCCTCTCTCTAAAGAGGAACTTCAGATGATGAGCTCAAAAAGGAACAAAGTGAGGGTGTATATGGCCTCTAAAAGCCCCCTCTCAAATACATTATTTTAATATAAAGTAATTGGGCACTTAATCCATTAATTTAATCAATTTAATCTGATCCGAATAAAATTTTCAATTAAACTTCACCATAGGCTCTAAAAATTATGCCAATCACAATGGCATAATCAATTTCGGGTTCTGTGGCCGATAAGGCCTTCAATTTAATTTCCAAAGCAAATGATCAAACAGATATTCCTATGGTGAACAGATAGAATTTCAAAACCACATATTTTCACATAATGGCACACAAAATCATATTAAACACATAATCATACTCATATTAAGGACCAATTAACATCTTACGGAATAGGGATATCATAGAAAGGCACCGTACGGATTAAGACGTAGGTTGGCCCGGGGCAGCAGGACATTGAGTTCCATGTCTTGGATGTTCCAGCCACTTTCAATCTACTCCTTGGGCGGCCGTGGCTGCACCAAGTGAAGGTTGTCTCTTCCACCTTGCACCAGATGCTGAAGTACCCCCACGGGAAGGGGGTGGCAATCATTTTTGGGAATTCTTCAATGCATCCGCCGCCAGAGGTTTCTACACTAGTTCTGGAAATCGAGCATGGTGTGGAGGATGTGTTTTTGTCGGAAATCACCCTAGCTGAGGCCCGGGTTGTACAGAATATGCTAGCTGTTGATGAGGGGCTATACGTCAGTGCACAGTCTGTCAACCTCACGAACAAGCTTCAACACATGCCCGGGATGGGATTAGGACGAAGTGGCCGGAAGGGCATTGCAGTATCGGCCGAAGTGCCGCACAACCCATATACCTTTGGCTTGGGTTATCTGCCTACCAAAGAGGATTGGGCCAGAAAAGGAAGGGAGATGGTCGGAAGAGCCAAGGCCAAGCAAGCCGAGAAGCACTACGAGTTGGTGCACAAACCTATCCAGGGAACCCTAAACGGACACTTTGTCCGGGAGGGGGAAGACTTCCCATTTTGCGGCTTTCCGGAGCCCTGGCTAAACTTAGAGAAGCGGTGCTTGCCCAGCTTCGAGATCTTTTTTGACCTTCAGTTATCCGGGGATGAAGTTGTCGAAGAGCAGACAGACCCACCAGCTGAGGTTGAGCAGTGCAAGGAGGAAGATTCCGAGAGCATAGAAATTGAGATGGGGTAGCACTGGCTTGTCTCCTCTCAGATCCTCAGATCACACCAAAGTGCTTGGGGGATAACTTCTCAGTTTCTATGATTGGGGACGAAGTGGCTGTGGGCCCATCTTCAGGCATTCTCGATGCATCCATTGCACCCTCCCTCGTCTGGCAGTACGAGGAAGGCTTTCTGTCAAGCAGTTCCGGGTCAGGTAGTGAGCCAGAATCTGATTCCACAAAGTCTGTGGAGTCAGAATCAGATTCCAGCTCTTTTGAGTCTGAGTCTGGTATTCCTGGGGATGATAACCCGGGTGCCACTCTCCTATCCGGGTCGTCTTTTTCATTTTCCTTTGAGTTTGTTGTAACCAAAGGATCAGACAGATTGGATGTTATTAATGAGAACTGTACAACTATGGCTTCTGAGTACTTTTTTGTACCTTTAATTTATTGCTTTAATCAGGACTTTCAAAATTTTGATGAAAACGATGAGGAAGAAATTCCTTCGGTTTTGAAACATTTGCTTGATCAAGAGCAGGAGAGGTTTGTAAAACCTTTGGTTGATGAAAACACCTCAATTAATGTTGGTACTGAGAAGCACCCGCGGCAAGTCCAGATCGGGTCTACGTTGTCTTCAGAGGAACGCAAGCGCTTAGTCGCTTTATTAAAAGATTTCAAAGATGTTTTCACGTGGTCCTACGAAGACATGCCTGGAATCGATCCTGAGATGGTACAGCACCAGATCCCTCTTGACCCAGAGGCTTGACCTGTTAAGCAAAAGCTCTGAAGGATCTGCCCGGACTAGGCCCTGAAAATCAAAGAAGAGGTCACCAAGCAGATCGACGCATGGTTCCTGTTAGTATCTGAGTATCCAACTTGGTTGGCCAACATTGTGCCGGTGCCGAAGAAAGATGGCAGAATTCGGGTATGTGTGGACATCAGAGATTTGAACAAAGCCAGTCCGAAGGACGACTTTCCTCTGTCGCATATCGACGAATTAGTGGATTTCATTGCTGGGCATGCGCTGCTCTCATTCATGGATGGATTTTTAGGCTACAATCAGATTTTGATGGCACCCGAAGACAAGGAGGAAACTACTTTCACTACCCCGTGGGGAACCTATTGTTTTAGGGTGATGCCATTCGGCTTGAAGAATGCTGGGGGTAAATATCAACGGGCTGCGACCACGATTTTGCATGATATGATCCACAAAGAGGTTGAGGTGTATGTGCATGACATGATTGTCAAGTCCAAGGAAAGAGAGGGTCACTACACTGCCTTGAAGAAGTTTTTCCAACAAATCCGAGAGTATCGGTTGCAGCTGAATCCTCAGAAATGTACTTTCGGTGTTACAGCAGGAAAAATGCTGGGGTTCTTGATCACACAGAGGGGCATCGAGGTCGATCCTTCCAAAATCAAGGCCATCTTAGAAATGCCACCACCAAGGACTGAAAAGGAGGTGCGAGGCTTACTGGGTAAAGTGCAATTCATAAGACGATTTATTGGAAAATTAATCTTGACTTGTGAACCACTATTTGGTCTCCTGAAGAAAGGAAAGAAGTTCTAATGGGATGACCGATGCCAAGTTGCTTTCGAGCAGATCAAACAATATTTATAGAACCCACCCGTGTTGTCACCACCAGAGCTGGGGAAACCGTTGATTCTGTATCTATCAGTGACCGAAACGACAATGGGCTGTATGCTTGTGCAGGAATCTGAGGATAAAGTGGAGAAGGCTATCTACTACCTGAGCAAGAAAATGCTAGATTATGAGACCCGCTACACTCTGCTGGAGAAGGCTTGTCTGGCATTGGTATGGGCTACCAGGAAGCTGAGGCACTACCTATTAGCTCACTCTGTAATTCTGGTTTCGAGATTAGATCCCATCAAATAGCTCTTTGAGAAACCAGCACTTACGGGTAGGCTAGCCCGTTGGTTACTTCTGCTTTCCGAATTTGATCTGAAGTACATGACGCGCAAGTCAGTAAATAGGAGAGTAGTAGCAGAGTTCCTAGCCGATCACCCAGTAGAGGGAGATGAAGCAGTTGAGTATCTGTTCCCAAACGAGGCCATTCTGCATGTCAAAGAAGAGACTTGGACGATGTACTTTGACGGAGCGTCAAACCAATATGGGTATGGGATAGGGGTGTTGCTGATAACACCTGACAATTCCTGCATACCCTTAGCATTCAAACTCCGGTTCAAAGTGTCGAACAATGAGGCAGAGCATGAGGCATGTATTGCTGGACTGGAAGCCGCGTTGGAACTAGGGGCAAAACTGTTGGATGCCATCAGGGACTCGAACCTTGTTGTGTCTCAAGCTAAAGGAGATTGGAAAGTTAAAGAAGAAAAGATGAGAATCTATACCTTGGACATGCTGATTCCTTGGTTTGAAAAACTAAACTTCGCTCATCTGTGAAGAGAGAACAACAGGTTCACCGATTCTTTAGCAACTCTATCTTCTATGATAGACATCCCTTTTTGAGTCTGGATGTGTCCGATCATCATTGAACAGAAATTCATGCCAGCCTACGAGCTGATTGCTTTCATAGATGAGGTATAAGATGAGAATCCTTGGTATTACGACATCCAGAACTTCTTGGAAAAGGAGGCGTATCCACCAGGGGCAAATGCCAAAGACAAGAGGGCAATTCGAAGAATGGTTGCTCAGTTAATTGTCTGTGGGGGTAAACTGTACAAGAGGGGTCATCTCGGGATGCATAAGCTATGTGTTGATGCTGAAGGGTCCAAGCGCCTGACGGAGGCCATCCATGGAGGAGAGTACGGAGCACACATGAGTGGGGTGATGCTAGCTCGGAAGATCCTTAGATAGGGTTATTACTGGTCAACCATGGAGGAGGATTGTATTGGCTTTGTTCGGCGATGCCACAAACGTCAGATCCATGCAAATGGCATGAACATTCTGTCGTCGAAGCTGTACAACATGACTTCACCATGGCCGTTTTCGGTCTGGGGAATTGATGTGATTGGGGCTATCACTCCAAAAGGGTCCCAACGGGCATGAGTATATTCTAGTAGCAATAGACTACTTCACGAAGTGGGTTGAGGCCAAATCTTACGCAGTGTTGAAGGCATCGCATGTTGTTAAGTTCATCAGAAACAACATCATTTGTCGCTACGGGGTCCCGAATGAGATTATTTCCGATAATGGTTCCCACTTCAAGAAGGAGGTGATCGACTTGTTGGAGAAGTACAACATGGCTTTTCATAAGTCATCTACAAATTGGCCGCAAACCAACGGAGCTGTTGAGGCCGCCAACAAGAACATCAAGCACATTCTCCAGAAGATGGTGGAAAACTAAAGGGACTGGCTAGATAAGCTGCCATTTGCTCTTTGGGGCTACTGGACTTCAATTCGAACTTCTACTGCGGCAACTCCATACTCCTTGGTCTATGGGATGGAGGTTGTTCTGCCTATCGAAGTTGAGGTTCCGTCATTGCGGGTTATGGCTGAGTTCCAGATAGCTGAGGCAGCTTGGCAGCAAAGCAGGTTCAAAGAAATCATGCTGTTTGACGAGAGAAGGCTGAAAGCACTGTATCACGTCCAAGGTTATCAAAGAAGAATTACCAGGGCTTTCAACAAGAATGTTAAGTCCAGGAATTTGAAAGAAGGGGATTTGGTGTCCAAAGACAACCGAGCTCCCATTCACTACCCTAGGGGCAAGTTCAAACCTAATTGGACTGGTCCTTACATCATCAAGTTTATCTGGTCGGGTGGAGCTGTCGTTCTGATAGACCTAGATGGCCTTGAGTTCTCCCAGCCGATCAACATGGACAAGTTGAAGAAATACTATCCCTGAGTGGCTCTCTAGGCCGAAAACCAGAAAAGGCAACCTAGGCAAAAGTTAGAGCATGAAAAATTTGAAATAATCAAAATTGAGCTCGCAAGGTTGAAAACCCAGAAAAGGCGGCCTTGTGTAGACGTCCCCAAATGTCCCGGGAGGGAATCCCGTTTTGTTCATTTGGGCTCACTACAGTTTGGACTCAATGTCACGGTTCTTAATCTGATCTTGCAAAGTGCAATGCAAGACTGATAAGTCACCAAAGAGTCCAAATCCGGCAAATCGTTTTGAAAAACAGATTTTTAGAAAGAAGTGCCATACATGGACTGCTTTGCCAGATACAGAGTCGCCACCTAAATGTTTTATTTTTTGGGAAATTTAGGAAATCCTGACTTGTTTCCCAAGGCCACATGTCCGTCATCACCAAAGTTGCCTTGACTCGGGAACTTGGGTACAATCGGGAAAGGTCAGCTATGAGCACCCCCGCTCACCCGATCAAAGATCGGCCACTACTAAACATGATATCTCGTTTTTTAAAACACATGCGTTCTTATTCCGATTACTTAGCTAGAATTACTATGTGATGCGCGCAACAAAACAAGTATAGACTAGATCGCCTAATTTGGAACAAAGCATCGCATATCTATTTGTTTGGGAAATGATTTGAAGTTTGCTACTCGTAAGTAGGCTAAAACACGAATTTCAATGAATTATCCCAATTCAAGCAATCCAACCTTCACCCACAAGTATTCAGGCAGTTATATCACCTAAGCAATTAGCCTCATGGAAAGCATGCTGTCATGTTAACATTCACACTCATGCGAGATGCTAAAACATAAACACTTACAGTGTACTCCGAGCCAAAACAAGAAACTAGTTAGTAATCATGCATGATCCTAGTTCATGTTAAGATGGCTAATACAACGCATGCAAAATGCAACTAAGATAGGCTCAGCTATCCTAAGAATGGCATATGAGGTGCGACAATCCAATACATGTATTCAACTTGGAATTGAAATACAATGCAGTTAGCATGATGCGCCGAGCCCGGTGCATGCAATACAGATGAATGATGCAAATATGCTATCATAAGTATGCTAATTGAAACATGCCCTAAAACTAACCATTGAAAGCAGGTAAGTAAAAGGGAGAAAGAAGTGGGGGTTAGAAGACATGCACACACTCACGCACACTTATTACAACATTGCCCTCTCTCGGAGGGTCCGAATAAATAATACAAACCAAATAAATAATTAACTACTCTAGCTAATTAAATATTACAAAATTCTAATTAATTAACAAATTAATTACAAAAGGAGGTGGCCGCAGCCCTGCCTCGGAATGATGGGACGATGCATGCTCGATTCGCCTCGCTCGGAAACCCGTTGCCAGGCCACATGTTGCCTCTGTTTACACTGTTCTGCACCTCTGAAAACTGCATAAGTCCCAAGGATGCTTCTGAACCACCTTCTGAGCACTGTGCAAGGTCACCGGCCAAAAGGAAAGGCCACCGACCATTGGAAAATGGTCATCAGCCATAAGTGGAGCTGTCGGCCAACAATACATGGCCGACCGGCACTGAAGATGGCCGATCGGCCATCTCTTCCTGCAAAATCCTATTTTGCTGCAGCAGAGGGCAAACAGAGCATGGCAATGCATTTTCAAAACAATGTATGCACAACCACCCTCCCTATCATGTTTAAGACTCAAGGGAGTGTAGTCCTCGACCCTCAGACCATCAATCGCGTATTTCAATGCATGATGGCCAAAGAAGCCAAGTGTGCAACTCGATATGGAATGAAATGCACAAAACACATAAAGGGCCTCAACCTCTATCATGATTGATGAAGAGGCTAGGGATGCACACACAATGCAATGCAACCTAAGCAAGCAAACAAGCATGCAAATAACTCAAGTATGCAACAAATCTAATGCAACATGAGCATGTTAACATGCAATATGCAATAGGCATACAACCTAAACATGTGGACATGTATAGCATGCAACAACATGCAAAATGAAACAAGCATGCAACATGGTGAGATGGACTTACACTAACATGGGTAGCTATCAAGCATGCCAAAATCAATGGCCAAGACGATGCAAACAAGGCACCGAAACTCATGCAAACATGCACAACGCAATGGCCCCGAGCCTAAAGCACAAGATGCAACTCCCCAAGAACATGGCGAAGATAAAACATGGCATACAATGGCATACATTCCAGCTTTGAAATGGCATATTAAATGACTACAAAAATGACTCCGAAACATGCAAACACTCATGTAATGCATTGTTAAAGACTTAAGCACCGAAGCTAGTGAAATGCAATACACTATAGACATGCAGAGCGATGCTCAAATGATGAAACCAACCCCAACAGCCCCTATGCAGACCAAAATCAGTGGCAAAATGTGTTGGGATGGTGGCTCGGAATGGATTTACATGAAGCTCATGCAATGGCTCATAAATGGGGCATACAAGCACAACTCTAAGGAGCACTTAAAACATGGAAAATATGGAAGTGTAGCACCCCTATAAGCTCTGAAATATCATGCTCAATGATGCCAACACATGCAAATACTTCAAGTTAGGCATGCAAGAGTGCTGAAAACTCAAAGTTAGTCAATGCTGTTACACAACAAGCATGCATGGCAAGCATTTTTCGACCATGAGGCCACAAAACAGAGGTGAGGTAGCCCAAATTATGAACAAAATCAGTTTAGAGCAAGGTCAAAATGTGCTAGAATGAAGGGCCAAAACAACATGCAATGTAAGCTAGTAAGCATGAGTTACACTACAAGCCTATGAAGAATGTGAGGGACCACCAAACCAGACAAAAATAGATTCATGGCATGCCAAAATATGACCAAAAACCCATTGAAATGAGGCCAACATGAGCTAGAAGGACATGCTCAAACATGAAGAACAAGACTAGTTTGCAAAATTTACACTACAAGTGTATAAACCAAGCATGGATTGACCAAGATAGGCAAAAATAGTGGCATATGACAGAAAAATAACCACAAATACCGGTTAAGACATGGCCAACATGAACTTAAGAAAGGTGCTCACATATGAGGCAAATATGACAAGTATTGAAGACAACAAAGAGAGGGGATGGCCCTTTCCTTCTTAGGACCTCAAAACACCATCCCCACCACTGAAATCCCTCTGGATTTCAGTGGTGAGAAGGCCAATATAAGGTGGTCCTGAAGCTCACAAAAAAGGCACAAAAATGGGGCCAAACAAGGCCTAAGAGGGGGGAAACAACCCAAACACAAAAGTGATCTTAAACAAACTTCAAAAGCATGCAAAAAAAGAAATTTTATGAGTTATACACTAAGCTCAAAACAACATGCAAGATAGGCTAAAAGCTTGTGCAAAAATGGGGAATAAAGAGGGAAAAGAGATTACCCTTGAAGCTCAACATGACCAGCAGCTTCTTGGACCAAAAACCAGATCTTTGAGACCTCTCAAGACCCTCCAAGGACCTTAGGTCAATGGTGGAGGTGTATGGCTACGAGGTGTGGTGCTAAAGGCCAAGAACAAACACTTTCTAAGCCTAAATTATAGAGACAAAGAGAGATATATGCTTCTTGCCTTAAACAAATTTTTGGAACCCCTCTAAAGGAGAGAGAGGCCCTCTCTTATAGAGAAACAAGAGGGTTCAAGCTTCTTGGAGAAGCTAAAGAGGTTCAAGTGTCTTCAAGAAGCTAAAGAGGTTCAAGCTTCTTGGAGAAGCTAAAAAGGTTCAAGCTTCTTCAAGAAGCTAAAAGGGTTCAAGCTTCCTCAAGAAGCTAAAAAAGGTTCAAGCTTCTTGGAGAAGGTAAAAAGGGTTCAAGCTTCTTGGAGAAGCTAAAAAGGTTCAAGCTTCTTTAGGAAGCTAAAAAAACGTTCAAGCTTCCTCAAGAAGCTAAAACACGGGTTCAAAAGGTTCAAGCTTTCTCAAGAAGCTAAAACAAAGGTGCAAATCCTCCATACACGTGTATGGAGGATAGAGACTGTGCCACCTGGCACTAAATATCTGCATAAAGCAGATGAACAGTGTTCGGCAGGTAGAAAAGGCCGATCGACCAACACAAAGGGCTAGCCGACTAAAAACATTGCCGACCGGCCAACACTTTTGGCCAGTAGCAATAAAATAGGGCCGGTGGCAACATGCCAAGGTCGGTGGGGTGTGGGGATAGTCAACAAGCCATTTCCCGCCCTCAGGTGCAAAGAGCACAAGTCCTTGGTCCAACCAAGCACAAAACAAATAAGTCGAGAGATCTTGAGGTAAGGCGTGCGACTGAGACCTCTGAGAACTCGAAATGAACACGAACATGGGTGACAATCGAGTGTTCAAACGATGACGTCCAAGTCTTGAGGACAGTCAAAAATGGGGTGTGTACAGTTGCCCCTCTTTGACAGAACTCGAAAGTCATAACAATGACGGGAGTAAATGTCAAAGCCCAGAGACGACCCATTTTTGACAAGGCCGAAGACTTAGACAAAGCATACAACCTACAGATGAAGATATGTGCTCGAAGGCAGGGGCAAAATGCAAGAACAATGCACAAAGCCGAGCATAACTTATGATCATGCAAAGAAAGCTGTAACGAAGCATAACAGGAAACAGTTTTAAGCAAGCCGAAAACCAAACTACATTACAATGCAGAAAGGATGTAAGAGAATTACGTAATTCTCGCTACGTTTGACGCGGAGAATACAATACCTGTGCAGTTCGTCTGGTCATGCCAGCTTCAAATGAACCGTACATACAATATCGTGCCTGCAAGAGAAAGAAAACTTACAGGTACAACATTGTTAGAAACATGCATAACAATACAATTGAAAGGTGCGTGATAATGCAAGCGAAGGGGTGCATAACAATGCGGGTGAGAGGGGTGCATAACAACGCAACCCAAGTGTGTGCATAACAATGCAATTTGAAATAAGCATAACAATGCATAGAGGGCGTGCGTGACAGTGCAATGCACTAACAAGTGCGGATAAGGTGTGCGCCAACTAGCGCGATAAAATGCATGCAAAATGCAAGTAATGTGCACAAAACAGTGCGATGCGCAAAATAGCGCGATTGAATGCACTGGATAGTGCGTTGTGCAAAATAGCGCGATTGAATGCACAAGACAGTGCGATGCGCAAGATAGCGCGATTGAAATGCATGCAAAATACAATGGGATGCGCAAAATAGTGTGATGCGCAAAATAGCATGATTGTAAACTGCACAAAACAGTGCCATGCGTAAAATAGCGCGAGTGATAAATTGCACAAAACAGTGCGATGCCATGCACCAATAAGTGTAGGTGAGGTGCGCAAGAAAGCGCAAACAATGCACTAACAAGTGCAGGTAAGGTGCGCAAGAAAGAGCGAACAATGCACTAACAAGTGCAGGTAACGTGCGCACGAAAGCACGATGCAATGCATGTAAAATGCAATGGTGAATGCAAAAGGGGAAAATACTCCAACCATGCTGGAATCATGAGAGGAGGAAAAACAAACAATCCGGCGCGCATACGATGCACCCTGAGATAAATTCCAAACATGCCGAAATCGTGTGAGGAATGGGGCAATCTAACCACGCTGAAATCGTGAGAAGAGGTCCAAAAACAACCGCTCAGGATAGACTAAGAATCAAAAACTGTACGAGATTACGTTTCACGCATCCCGAGATACTCTAATCACGCTGAAATCGTGAAAAGAGGGAAACAAATTCCAAACATGCTGAAATAGTGTGAGGAAGGACAGACTCTAACCACGTTGAACTCGTGAGAAGAAGAAAGGCAAATTCCAAACACGCTGAAATCGTGTGAGGAAGGACAGACTCTAACCACGCTGAACTCGTGAGAAGATGAAAGGCAAATTCCAAACATGCTGAAATCGTGTAAGGAAGGACAGACTCTAACCACGCTGAACTCGTGAGAAGAGGAAAGCCAAATTCCAAACACGCTAAAATCGTGTCAGGAAGGACAGACTCTAACCACGCTGAACTCGTGAGAAGAGGAAAGGCAAATTCCAAACACGCTGAAATCGTGTGAGGAAGGACAGACTCTAACCACGCTGAACTCGTGAGAAGAGGAAGAAAACAACTCGGGAGCGCGTTCCACGCATCCTAAGTTAAGTCCCGGGGGACAACAATCCTAAACGCTGCTCAGCGTAAAAGGTTAACAGACACAAAATGAAATGCATTTTCTATGCAAGTATGGAAGAGTGCATTTTCCATGCAAATGATACGAGCATTTTCTATGTGAGTATGAGGGCATTTTTTTTTTAAAGTATGAAACAAGAGCATATTCTATGAAATATTGAAAGCAAGCATATTCTATGTAGAAACGAAAACAAGCATATTCCATGCATGAATCATAACAATGCGTGGCATGCATGCAACAGAAGTGTATACGAAAGTGCACGTTCTACGCAAAAGAAGGGCATCAAACATGTACTCTGGTGCCTCCAATTTATCTCTCGGAGGGCATTGCAACACACTCAGCTCAAAAAGGGTACACCATGTTCATATTGGCGAGGGGTAACATTTGCTGCTGCTTTAATTACCAGTCTGACTGGAAGCAGGCTTAAGCTTGGGGTCGAGATACACTCATACTCCAGAGAAAGGCGAGGCCTGACAAGATGCACCTGGAATGCAGTCTTGGAATTTACCGAAGTTGAAACACACTAAGATGCTCTAAATTTTCCCTCTTTCCTTTTGCTTTGCAGTTCGGACCCTATGTAGCTTCAGATAGGTCCTGGTTCTACTGTTCTCACATGACCTGGGTTGAACCATGCAGTTCATGAAATGAAGAATCTTGTTTTGCACATATGTGAAGAATGGCACAGCACTTTGAGCACAAAGCGATTTATTTTTGAAATTAAGAGATGAATTCTTAACCGGGTATTGAGCCTATAACTGAACACAGTACACCACGACTCAACAAAGGAAAACAAAGGCAAAACAACCTAAATGCAAACACAAACACTAAAAAATGACTCAAGACAAGAATCGAGACAAAACAAAAAGACACGGCATTCAGACGTGCACAGGGAGCCTGTTTCTCTGGGTATTGTTTCCCACCCTTTCTCATTTGTGATTCTCACATCACTCGGCCATCAAGCTCAGTTTTTCTCTCAAAACCCTTTCCTCGTTGTTCCTCTCAGCGCACATCTCTCTATTCTTTAATCTCTCATTTTTCATCCCTCCCCAGGGTGGTTGATAGATAAACAGGAAGTTGCGGGTTCTTGCCCCTAGCATTCTGCTAGATTCTCTTCTTCTGCTCACAACAGTGAACTTTCCCGCAAAGGGGTTGCGCTACAACTGGGTGTGTAGCAAATCTGCAGCTGACATCGGTTGACGATGTTCTGCTGGGGAGTTTGGACATGATCAAATGTGTCTAGATGAGGGAGTGGAATATCTTGATCCATTCCAGTTCATGCTTCACACTTGGCTTGATACCTCGTGTAGACGCGCCCGCGTGGGGCCCTCGCGCTGCAGTTCGGACTCGATTTGCGTCACGGTTCTAAATCTGAACCAAAAAGTCCAAATCCGGCAAATCATTTTGAGAAAACAGATTTTGAAAGAAGTGCTAAACATGGACTGCTTTGCCAGATACAGAGTCGCCACCTAAATATTTTTTTATGGGGGAATTTAGGAAACCCTGACTCGGTGCCAAAGGCCACGTGTCCGTCATCACCAAAGTTGCCTCGGCTCGGGAGCTTGGGTACGATTGGGGAAGGTCAGCTATGAGCACCCCCTCTCGCTCGATCCGAAGATCGGCCTCTACTAACCGTGATATCCATTTTTGAAAACGTTATGTGTTCTTATTCCGGTTATTAGCCTAGAATTACTATGTTATGTGCACAGCAAACAAGTATAGACTAGATTGCCTAATTTGGAAATAAGCATTGCATATCTGTTTGTCTTTGAAAAATACCTTGGAATTTGCTACTCGCAAGTAGGCTAAAATACGGATTTCAACGAGTTTTTCCAACTCAGACAATCCAACCTTCACCCACAGGCATTCAAACAGTTATATCACATAAGCAACTAGCCTCATGATAGTCATGCTGTTATGGCAACACTCACACGCATGCGGTATGCTAAAGCATAAATGCTTACCGAGTACTCTGAGCCAAAACAAAAAAACTAGTTAGTAATCATATGCATGATCCTCGTTCATGTTAAGATGGCTAATGCAACACACGCAAAATGCAACTAAGATAGGCTCGGCTAATCTACAACGACATGTGAAATGCTACAACTAACACGTATTCAATTTGGAATTGAAATACAAATACAGTTAGAATGGCGCGCCAAGCCCGGTGCATGCAGTACTGATGAATGATGCACGCATGCATAGCATAAGGTATGCTAAATTAAACATGACCTATTACTAACCATCAAAGCAGGTAAGTAAAAGGGAGAAAGAAGTGGAGGTTGGAAGACATGCACACACTCACCCACACTTATTACGGATTTGCCCTCGCTTGGAGGGACCAAAAGAATAATACAATTCGAATAATGAATTAACTATCCTAGCTAATTAATTATTACAGATCACCTAATTAATTAACAAATTAACTAAGCATAAGAAAAGCAATAAAAGGGGCCTCGGGGAGAGGGCTCGATGCGCGCGTGCTCGGGTCTTGCTCGGAAGTGCACTACCATGCATAGACTGCCTCTATTTTCCCTGCTCTGTCTCTTTGAAGACTGCCAAAGTCTCAGAATTGCTTTCCTGGACATTGGGAGACACCACCGGCTGAGTAGAATGACCACCGGCAGTAGGGTGTAATCATCAGCTGTTGGTGAAGCTATCGGCCACCAATGGATTGCCGGTCGGCACTTAACACTGTCGGTTAGCAGAGAATGTCTGCAGAACCTGCAATTGACAGCAGCAGAGGGCAAGGCAGAGCATGGCAATGCAATTCAAGCAATGTATGCACCAATCCTATCCCTTATCATGTGTATGACTCAAAGGGACATGGTTCTTGGTTCTTGGACCATCAATCGCGCATTTCAATGCGTGATGGCCCAAAGAATCAAGTGTGCACTTTGATTTCAAATGTAATGCACGCAAACACATATGGGCCCAATCCCTATCACTAAATCAAGGGACAAGGCATGCATGTTCAATGCAACCTAAGCATGTTAACTAACATGCAACATGGTATAAAAGGGAGCATGCAAACATGCCATGCACATTAGGTCTAGAACCTAAGCAACAAGGCAAACAAGCATGCCACAACTATGCAAACTACTTAGAGCATGCAAGATGTAATCTAATCATGCAACATGCTAGTAATTTGACCAAGGGAATGCATTCCAAATGCAAATGATTTCAAGCATGCAACACATGCAACCAAAGCATGCAAACATGAGATAATGTAATAGCACTTGAATGACATACAAGGGATGGACTTACTCTAATTGGACAGCTCTAAGTTAGGTCCAAAACAGTGGCCAAAGCTTGAGAAGATGGGACCAAACACACATACACACATGCACATGTTAAGGCCTAAACACTTAAGCATCAAAGGGCATCTTTTAAGCACACTTCAAAGGGAGTAATCATGGACATGGGGCATGCATTAAGCTCTGAAAATCATGCAAGAACATGGTGCCAAACCAAGCAAACAAGATTGGCTAAACATGCAACAAATGGCCCAAGCATTCAAGGCAAGCTAATGAAGTATTGAACTACACTTGATGTGACCACACATGGCAAGACTTAAATGACCAAAAACAGAGTTTTGGCACATAAAACAAAGCCCAAAAGACCACTTAGATGGCATCTAAATGGCTTGAATTCAAAAGCATACACAATGACCAAAACATGAAGCATACAACACAAGCTTTCAAAGAATTAAAGAGGTGTCCAAGGCAAGCATACAAGCATGTCAAAGGGACTGAAATGATGCTATAAATGCTGCCAAACCACTGAAATAAAGCAAGTAATGCATGCTACACACTCACACACTTAAGGCCAACAAACCAAAAATGCAAAGGGGGTATATAATGCATGCCAAAGTTGACCCAAACAACTATGGACAGACCTCAAACATAGCAAAATAAGCACAAAAGCCTCACAAAACCAAGCCTAAAACATGCTAGAACAATGGTTTACAAGCTAAGGCATGTTAAGGCCTAAACATGGCATTACAAGGTAGGTATGCTAAGCATGCATGGTGTACCAAAACCAACTAAAAATAGAGGCATATTATGACATAATAAGCACAAAAATTAGCTAAGGCATGGTCAACAAGAGCCTAAGTTAGATGCTCCCTCAAGAGACAAAAATGGCCCTTTTTAAGGACAATAAGGAAAGGGGGTGGCCCTCCCCTTTTTGGGACTTCAAGGCACCATCCTTACCACTGAAATCCCTCAAGATTTCAGTGGTGAGGAGGCCCAAACACCAAAGTCCCGGAGCTCACTCAAAATGGCTCAAAATGGAGCCTTACAAGGCTTAAGAGGGGTCAAACAACCTCAAACCACAAAATGCTCTAAACAAACTATTTAGAGGGCCTGAAAACAGAACTTTTTTATGTTATATACTAAACACAAAAACAATTGCAAGGTAGGTAAAAATACAATGCAAAAATGGGGGATAAAGGGACAAACTTCTTACCCTTGAAGACCTTCTTCACAAATGGTGGACTAGCTGCTTCCTTGAGCTCAAACCAGCCCCAAAACTCCAAGAACAGACCTCTGGTCCTTCAGAACCAAGAAAAGGTGTAACACTATGTGTTTGTGTGCAATAATGAGCCTAAACACACACACTAAACACAAGAGGAAGAGAGATATAGAGCTAGGATATAGACAAACCCTAACCCTAGAACTCAAACCCTAAAAAAGCTGTCTAAAATGTCTAACCCTTCAACAAGAGAGAAGACCTCTCTTTATAGAGCTTTTTGTCTTGTAAAGCTTACAAGACAAGCTTCTAAAGAGAGAGATCCCTCCATACACGTGTATGGAGGGGAGCCAAATGCAAGACAGCTGTGTCAAAATATCTGCAAAAGCAGATGCACAGTAGTCGGCCGACCAAAGATGCAATTGACCAAAAAAAGATAGCCGACCGGCCATCTATAGTGCCGGCCGGCCAAATATTTGGCCGGTGGCCACAAAACACAGCCGATGGCCTCAAGCCACGGCCGGTGATGGGTGGGGATGGTCTACAAGCCCTACCCTGCCTCTCAAAGGCAAAACACAAGTGTTTGGTGTCAAACCAAGTACAAAACAGTCGAGTCGAGAGGTCCTGCGACGAGGTGCGCTGCCAAGGCTTCCTGGAACTCAAGACGAACACAAACATGGATAATCACCAAGTGTTCCAATGGTGACGTCCAAGTCTTGAGGACGGTCAAAAATGGGGTGTCTACACCTCATTGCTTGGAGAATGTTGAGAGCTTTCAACCCTTTGTTGTTAGCTTCAGTTGTGCCCTTTTCTGGCGGGTAGAGTGCCCTTTCTGGCAAGTAGAGTGCCCTTTTCTGGCAAGTATGTTGACAACGGGGAAAAGACAGAACACCTGACTTAACTTTGCCCTTAGTTCATTATTTTGACCATTTTTTGTTTTTGACGTTCTGTTAAAACAATTTTTACCAACATGAGAGTTAGATTAACATGCTTGTTCGATTTTCTGATTTAAAATCATGCAAGTTAGGTTATGAGCACTGAAAATTTTCCTTTTTGGGTCTAAAAAATGGTCTAGTTTTGGAAAAGTGGAACAATTTTTGAGAGAATTAGTCAACCTTAGTAAAAATTCTCAAAACTGTTTTTGCAAACGGCCACTGCTCAACGGGCACGAAACCTACTCTCGAGATGCACAACCTCAGATCCGAAGGAGAATTGCCCCTTGTCTAAACGACACTGCATGGCAATGGAAAGTTGCCCTTGTTTGAATGGCACCGCAGCGTGCTGTATGGCGACGGAAAGTTGCCCCTTGTTTGAATAGCACCGCAGCGTTCTATATGGCAACGGAAAGTTGCCCCTTGTTTGAATAGCACCGCAGCACACTGTAACCAGTTTTCAAAGTGACGATCACAACCGAACTCTCGGATACAGAGAAGACAATGATGATCAGAACCATCACATGGACACAGTCGAATTTGAAGTGTTTTTCAGCTGGACTTCGAAATGAAGTTGCCTACGTATCCCAAAGATGGGAATCAAGCCTTATGTAGTTTGGAGGTAAGGTACACTCGGGTATTAACCTCTCCTTTTGCGCTCTAACTTTTGTCAAGGCCGCCCTTCCAGGTTTTCAACTTTGCGAGCTATGTTCTTCTTTTCTTTTCAATTCTTTTCTACTTTTTTCTTTTTTTCTTTTTCATTCTTTGCATTTTTCTTTTTTTTGTTCTTTTTGTTCTTTTTCTTGCTCTAACTTTTGCCTGGGTCGCCCTTTCGGGTTTTCAGCCCAACGAGCCTCTCAAGGGTAAAAGTGTAGCTTTGCCCATGTCAAATGGTTTTGAGATCTTGAAGTCATCTGAATCTAGGAGAGTGGCTGTTGTTTGCTGATGATGTCGGAGTCCATCCAATGGGGGCTGAATTTGCCCCTAGTGTTGTGGATAGGAACTCGGTTGTTTTCTGGCAGTACTTTCTTCTTTCCTCCATTCTGGGATTTGGCATTCTTGCCGATCTTTGTCTTGGACTCTTTGAGTGCATTATCTGACATCTTTTGCCCCTTATTTGAGGTGTGCTTCTGATCTGGCCATACAAGCTTCACATTATGGTTGACCGTTGAACATTCTGAATGCAAGTTCAATTGTTTGAAAGTAAGGGGGTCGAGTCTCGAGGCTGAGAGCGATCCTAAGCTGTGCAATCTCAAGAGTGATTCCACACAGGTCTTCGCAGGACCGTGCAAAACATTTTTTGAAAATTTTTAAGAAGCGACCAATCGCTCGCGTTGAAGACAGTGTAGAACCAATCTGGATCAAGCCAGGATCTTTCTCAGTACTCACGTTAACAACCATGATCTCATTCATTAAGGGCTTAGCATGCCTCTCTTTCTCTCGGTTGATCAAATTTTTGCAAATCCTGAGAAATTCCTTCCTCTTCGTTTTCAATACATTGTTCAAAAAGTTTTGAAAAACTTAGGTCAATGCAGTGACTTAAAGGCACAGGAGGAGTAGGTGAAAATGTGCTGCCGTTTCATTCAAATCTGTTGGCACAACTGGCTTGAAGCAGAAATAAGCACAAAACATGAAACCCACTGTTGTTTCATTCAAATCTGTTGGCATAATTGGCTCCAAGGCAGAAACAGACTCAAAAGAAAGAAAAAAGACAAACACAAAACAAGATAGTGATGTCCGAGGTAACACCCCCAGAATCACCCGACTCCAACGCAACAGGACTGACTCGATACAACAAGACAGACCCGACTGACTCAGTACAAAAAGATTGACTATATACAAAACAACAAAACTGACCCAATACCCAAGTCAGAAAGTATAAAAACTAGTATTTCTATGTTGCTCAAAACAGTGTGTGCCATTCCCACGTCTGGAGTAAATCGAGCACCACCCACAGCTAGGTCATCCGCTGATCACATGGTCACATTATCTCCAAATTACTGCTCCAAAACTGAATCTGATACCCGTAGATATAACTGATTTTCAAAATACTGATACTGATGCCCGCAGGCCTGATGCCCAAACTTGCAAACTGATACATGCATTCCTGTAGAGGCGCACTCTAAAAGCACATAGCAAGCCAATGAGAGCCAAAACACCCCTATGTTGGGGTAGGGTTTCCCTGTCCTATTTTGTCAAGAGCTAGGGTTTCACTACGCACGCAGCGGTTTCAAACAACCTACATTCGGGTAAGCAACCTGTCCTAGTTTGGAATGGTCACTATGGATTTCGATATGCACTAGGTCGAATGGTCAAAAAGGGTGCCTCGGTAAGAACCGGGGTTTGTGTTCCCATCGTGGCAGAACCCGTAACCGGTTAGCCTTATGGCACTCTTCTCAAAGCGAGCCTCCGACAAACCGTTCAGGAATAGCAGATGGCAAACACGGTGTCCTAGGCGCACCAATGCAAATGCAATGCAAAGAAACACATAAGTGTAATCAAAACAGGATATCATGAGTTCGAGTCAAGTTCTCTAAATCCCAAGCGGAGTCACCAGAAACTGTAGACGTCCCCGAACGTCCCGGGAGGGAATCTCGTTTTGTTCATTTGGGCTCACTACAGTTTGGACTCAATGTCACGGTTCTTAATCTGATCTTGCAAAGTGAAATGCAAGACTGATAAGTCACCAAAGAGTCCAAATCCGGTAAATCGTTTTGAAAAATAGATTTTTAGAAAGAAGTGCCAAACATGGACTTCTTTGCCAGATACAGAGTCGTCACCTAAATGTTTTATTTTTTGGAAAATTTAGGAAACCCTGACTCATTGCCTAAGGCCACATGTCCGTCATCACCAAAGTTGCCTCGGCTCGGGAACTTGGGTACGATTAGGGAAGGTCGCTTCGTGAGCACCCCCGCTCGCCCAATCAAAGATCGGCCTCTACTAACCATGATATCAAGTTTTGAAAACATTGTGTGTTCTTTTTCCGGTTATTAGCCTAGATTACTATGTGATGCGCACAGCATACAAGTATAGACTGGATCGCCTGAATTGGAACAAAACATTTCATGTTTGTTTGTTTGAAAATGGTTTGATGGTGCTACCCGCAAGTAGGCTAAGACGTGGATTTGCCACCCTCAGGTGGGCTTAGAAAACATGATTTTGCCACTATCTAGTGGGCTTAAAACTCACAGTCAATGATTTGTTCCAATCCAAATAACCCAACCTTCACCCACAGGCATTCAAGCAGTTATATCACATAAGCAATTAGCCTCATGGTAAGCATGCTATCATGGCAGTCATAAAATCCCAACTTTTTTCGCTAAAGCATAAAAACTCACCGAGTACTCCGAGCCTAAACAGAAAACTAGTTAGTAGTCATGCATGTTCCTAGTTCTGTTTATAGGCTAATGCAACGCATTGCAAAAGCAAACTAAGATAGGCTCGGCTATCCTAAGAATGGCATATGAGTGCGACAATCCAATACATGTATTCAACTTGAATTGAAATACAATGCAGTTAGCATGATGCGCTGAGCCCGGTGCATGCAATACAGATGAATGATGCAAACATGCTATCATAAGTATGCTAATTGAAACGTGCCTAAAACTAACCATTGAAAGTAGGTAAGTAAAAGGGAGAAAGAAGTGGGGGTTAGAAGACATGTACACACTCACGCACACTTATTACAACATTGCCCTCTCTCAGAGGGTCCGAATAAATAATACAAACCAAATAAATAATTAACTACTCTAGCTAATTAAATATTACAAAATTCTAATTAATTAACAAATTAATTACAAAAGGAGATGGCCGCAGCCCTGCCTCGGAATGATGGGACGATGCATGCTCGATTCGCCTCTCTCGGAAACCCGTTGCCATGCCACATGTTGCCTCTGTTTACACTGTTCTGCACCTCTAAGAACTGCACAAGTCCCAAGGATGCTTCTGAACCACCTTCTAAGCACTGTGGAAGGTCACCGGGCAAAAGGAAAGGCCACCGGCCATTGGAAAATGGTCATCGGCCATAAGTGGAGCTCTCGGCCAACAATACATGGCCGGCCGGCACTGAAGATGACCGACCGGCCATCTCTTCCTACAGAATCCTGTTTTGCTGCAGCAGAAGGCAAACAGAACATGGCAATGCATTTTCAAAACAATGTATGCACAACCACCCTCCCTATCATGTTTAAGACTCAAGGGAGTGTAGTCCTCGACCCTCGGACCATCAATCACGCATTTCAATGCATGATGGCCAAAGAAGCCAAGTGTGCAACTCGATATGGAATGAAATGCACAAAACACATAAAGGGCCTCAGCCTCTATCATGATTAATCAAGAGGCTAGGGATGCACACACAATGCAATGCAACCTAAGCAAGCAAACAAGCATGCAAATAGCCCAAGTATGCAACAAATCTAATGCAACATGAGCATGTTAACATGCAATATGCAATAGGCATATAACCTAAACATGTGGACATGTATAGCATGCAACAACATGCAAAATGAAACAAGCATGCAACATGGTGAGATGGACTTACATTAACATGGGTAGCATGCCAAAATCAATGGCCAAGATGATGCAAACAAGGCACCGAAACTCATGCAAACATGCACAACGCAATGGCCCCGAGCCTAAAGCACAAGATGCAACTCCCCAAGAGCATGGCAAAGATAAAACATGGCATACAATGGCATACATTCCAGCTTTGAAATGGCATATTAAATGACTCCAAAAATGACTCCGAAACAAGCAAACACTCATGTAATGCATTGTTAAAGACTTAAGCACCGAAGCTAGTGAAATGTAATACACTATAGACATACAAAGCGATGCTCAAATGATGAAACCAACCCCAAATAGTCCCTATGCAGACCAAAATCAATGGCAAAATGTGTTGGGATGGTGGCTCGGAATGCATTTACATGAAGCTCATGCAATGGCTCATAAATGGGGCATACAAGCACAACTCTAAGGAGCACTTAAAACATGGAAAATATGGAAGTGTAGCACCCCTATAAGCTCTGAAATATCATGCTCAATGATGCCAACACATGCAAATACTTCAAGTTAGGCATGCAAGAGTGCTCAAAACTCAAAGCTAGTCAATGCTATTACACAACAAGTATGCACTCAAGACTTGGACGTCACCGTTGGAACACTCGGTGATCATCCGTGCTTGTGTTCGTCCCGAGTTCCCGGAGGTCTTGGCTGCGCGCCTTGCCTCAAGATCTCTCGACTCGACTGTTCCGTGTTTGGTTTTGGCACCAAACACTTGTGTTTCTGCCTTGAGGGGCGGGGAATGGCTTGTTGGCCATCCCCACATTCCACCGGCCCTCCCCTGGCATCACCGGCTGTTTGTGGGCGCCACCGACCATGGTTTCTTAAAATCAATGGCCGGTCGGCACTATATTTGTTCGGCCGGTGCTTTATTTTGCCCGCGACCTCTTTTGCTGGCCAGTGTGACTCCTTTGCACCCTTGAGGCATGGTGCATGCCAGCTGTGCCAGTTGGAATGCACCATCACTCCTTCCCGTGCAGTTTTTGGCTGGTGTAAACCTTTGAACCCCTTTTCTTTCTAGAAGCTTGAACCCTTTGGCCAAGCTTCTTGGGGAAGCTTGGCCACCTGTATTAGCTTCTCCAAGAAGCCAAGAACCCTTTTGCACCCCTTTGTCCCTTTCATCTAGCTTCTTGGAGAAGCCTAGAACCTTGGCCTTTGCCTATTTAAGCACCTCTCTTCTTCCATTGTTGGGGTTAGAGTTTTTTGAACATAAAAACCAGAGCTTCCATATCTATATATCTGATATATCATCCTCTCTCTCTATATCTCCCTCTCTCTCATCCTTAGGGTGTGTTTGGAAGCCTAAAAGTGCATTTTGACCTTACTTTTGCACTAACACACACACCATTACACCTTACTCTGAGATTGAGAGGCATTGAGGGTTGTTTGTTGAGGTTTTGGACTGATTTTGATCAGTAGAGAGTTGCTGGATCATCTGTTCTTCAAGGTTTCTTCAAGGGTGAGACATTTGCTTTAGTTTCCCCAATCTTGCACTAGTTTTCTACCTGTCTTGCATGCTGATTTAAGCTTTGTGTATAACATGAAAAAATCTTGTATTTTCATGCTTAACATCTTTCATTAAGGGCGTTTTGGCATTGGGGGTCGAACTCCTCCCCGTAGGCCTCTTTTGGCATATTTTGGTGCCCTTTTCTTTAAGCTTTGTTTACTTTGTTGTGTTGGTCTTCTCACCACTGAAATCCAGTGGATTTTTAGTGGTGATGGAGTGATTTTGAAGTCTTGTGTAGGGGAGGGACACCCCTCTCCCCTTTGTCCTTCTTTTACCTTTGTTTTGGCTTAAAAGGGCAACATGCATGCTTGTTTGTTCTTTGGTCCCATCTTAGAGTTTTTAGGTGCCTATTAGTCATGTTATATCTCTGTCTTTGGTTGGATTTGTAGCCCTTAGCATGCATCTTGCACTTGCTTTGTAATTCTTTATCTTGCCTAGAAATGTGCCATGTGTTTAGCCTAGTATATCTTCATGATTTGGCTCAGCTTATTGTAGCTTTTGGTCATGATTTGTCATGCTTTAGGTCTGTTGGCCACTGTTTTTGTCATGTTTGTCGTGTTTTACATAGTTCCTTTGCATTCTAGAATTTTAGCCTTGAGCGAATGAGTCATTAGCATGCTTTGGTTAGGTTGTTTAAATGATTTGGAGTCACTTCTCATGCTATTTCAGTCCCTATATCATGCTTGTATGACAGCGTTTATCATCCTTTTATGCCTTGAGGTGTTGTAGTTTTGTGCCTTGAAATGGGCATTGTGCATGCTTGTATGTTCAAGTCACTTGGGTTGCCATTCATGAGGGTTTTGGGGCGTGTTTTAATGCATTAAAACTCTATTTTTTTTTTGGTTGTTTCATTCGTACCATGTGTGGTTATGATAGTTGTGGTAGAAGGCTTCTTTTAGGCCTTAGCCTTATGCTCTTTGGTATGCAAGTTTGCATGAGTATTTGCCCATCATTCCATCACTTTTGGCCACTGTTTTGGGGTGTGGCTGAGGGTCCTCCATCTTAGTGTAAGTCCATGGATCATATATTTGCATCTTGTAGTATGCTCATGACATTGCATGTTGTGGTATCCTTATGGTTTGTGCATTGTTGCATGCCCACCTCTTTACATACTTGCCTATCTAGTGTGCATTGTAGTATTGCTTGTAGTGTTGCATGCTAGTGGCATTACCATGTTGTTTGCATGATAGTTTGCATTGCATCACATTTGACATGTTTTGCATCTTAACTTCTCGTTGCATTTTTGAGCCATGTTTGCACAACATGCATTGCATTGCTTGGTTTGGGGTGTCAAACCTAGTGTGAGGGTGAGAGGTGTTCATACTACAAGTGATGAAACACATCTCAACCCTCGGTCACCGAGGCCCTTGACTTTGACATGATAGGGTCTTGGTCTTCATTTGTGTGTTGCATGCATTTTACATTAAATGGCAAGTTTGGTCCCTTAGGCTATCATGCCCAATTGATGGTTCAAGGATCAAGGACCATGCTCCCCTGAGTTCAATACATGATAGGGAACATGACCATGCTTACATGTGCTTGAAATTCTATGCCATGCACTACCTGTCCTCTGCTGCTGTCAAAAACCAGCTTCTGTAGGAAGTTTTTGCCGACCGGCATTGTAGAATGCCGACCGGCCGTGGATTGGTCGCCGATAGACTTGAAAAAAGCCGATGGAAGTTTCCCATGGCCGGTGGTCATTTCACTTAGCCGATGGTGTTATGTAGTGCTCATTGAAGATACCCTGAGACTTTGGTAATTTTCAGAGGAGCAGGGCAGCATTAACAGAGGCAGCAGTGGCATGGTACGGGTTTCCGGGCAAAATGGACCAAGCATGCATCATTCGTGTATCCCGAGGCGGAGGCAGCGACCATCTTCTCTTTGCATTTAACTTGTTAATTAGATTAGAAATTTTGTAATAATTAATTTAGTATTATTTATTCGGACTGTAATATTTATTTGGGACCCTCCGAGTGAGGGCAATTGTGTAATAAGTGTGCGTGAGTGTGTGAATGTCTTCCAACCCCACGTCTTTCTTCCCTTTTATTTACCCGCTTACGATGGTAGACTAGGGCATATTTAAATTAGCATACCTTATGCTATGCATGCGTGCATTCATACATTTGTCTTGCATGCACCGGGCTCGACACATCATTCTAGCTGCATTTGTATTTCAATTCCAAATTGAATACGTGTTAGTTGTAGCATTTCACATGTCAATGTGGATTAGCCGAGCCTATCTTAGTTGCATCTTGCATGTGTTGCATTAGCCATCTTAACATGAACTAGGATCATGCATATGATTATTAACTAGTTTTTGTTTTGGCTCGGAGTACTCGGTAAGCATTTATGCTTTAGCATACCACATGCGTGTGAGTGTTGCCATAACAGCATGATTACCATGAGGCTAGCTGCTTATGTGATATAACTACTTGAATGCCAGTGGATGGAGGTTGAATTGCCTAAATTGGAAAAATGCATTAAAACTGTGAGTTTTAAGCCCACTAGATAGTAGCAAAACCATCTTTTCTAAAAGCCCACTCGAGGGTGGCAAAACCATGCAATGCTTATTTCCAAATTAGGCAATCTAGTCTATACTTGTTTGCTGTGCGCATAATATAGTAATTCTAGGCTAATAACCGGAATAAGAATTCATAATGTTTTCAAAATTAGATATCACGGTTAGTAGAGGCCGATCTTCGAATCGGGCGAGAGGGGGTGCTCATAGCTGACCTTCTCCAATCATACCCAAGTTGTCGAGCCGAGGCAACTTTGGTGATGACGGACACGCAGCCTTTGGCACCGAGTCAGGGTTTCCTAAATTCCCCCAAAATAAAACATTTAGGTGGCGACTCTGTATCTGGAAAAGCAGTCCATGTTTGGCACTTCTTTCAAAAAACTTGTTTTCTCAAAACAATTTGCCAGATTTGGACTCTTTGGTTCAGATTAAGAACCATGACACAAATCGAGTCCGAACTGTAGCGCGGGGGCCCTCGCGGGCGCGTGTCTACACTATTACACAACAAGCATGCATGGCAAGCATTTTTCGACCATGAGGCCACAAAACAGAGCTGAGGTAGCCCAAATTATGAACAAAATCAGTTTAGAGCAAGGTCAAAATATGCTAGAATGGAGGGCCAAAACAACATGCAATGTAAGCTAGTAAGCATGAGTTACACTACAAGCCTATGAAGCATGTGAGGGACCACCAAACCAGCCAAAAACAGATTCATGGCGTGCCAAAATATGACCAAAAATCCATTGAAATGAGGCCAACATGAGCTAGAAGGACATGCTCAAACATGAAGAACAAGACTAGTTTGCAAAATTTACACTACAAGTGTATAAACCAAGCATGGATTGACCATGATAGGCAAAAATAGTGGCATATGATAGAAAAATAACCACAAATACCAGCTAAGACATGGCCAACATGAACTTAACAAAGGTGCTCACATATGAGGCAAATATGACAAGTATTGAAGACAACAAAGAGAGGGGATGGCCCTCTCCTTCTTAGGACCTCAAAACACCATCCCCACCACTAAAATCCCTCTGGATTTCAGTGGTGAGAAGGCCAATACAAGGTGGTCCCGAAGCTCACAAAAAAGGCACAAAAATGAGGCCAAACAAGCCAAAGAGGGGGGAAACAACCCCAAACACAAAAGTGACCTGAAAAAAACTTCAAAGGCATGCAAAAATAGAACTTTTATCAGTTATACACTAAGCTCAAAACAGCATGCAAGATAGGCTAAAAGCTTGTGCAAAAATGGGGAATAAAGAGGGAAAAGAGATTACCCTTGAAGCTCAACAAGACCAGCAGCTTCTTGGACCAAAAACCAGCTCTTTGAGACCTCTCAAGACCCTCCAAGAACCTTAGGTCAGTGGTGGAGGTGTATGGCTATGAGGTGTGGTGCTAAAGGCCAAGAACAAACACTTTCTAAGCCTAAATTATAGAGACAAAGAGAGATATATGCTTCTTGCCTTAAACAAAATTTTGAAACCCCTCTAAAGGAGAGAGAGGCCCTCTCTTATAGAGAAACAAGAGGGTTCAAGCTTCTTGGAGAAGCTAAAGAGGTTCAAGCTTCTTGGAGATGCTAAAAAGGTTCAAGCTTCCTTAAGAAGCTAAAAAAGGTTCAAGTTTCTTCGAGAAGCTAAAAAGGTTCAAGCTTCTTCAAGAAGCTAAAAAGGGTCAAGCTTCTTGGAGAAGCTAAAAAGGTTCAAGCTTCTTCAAGAAGCTAATGAGGTTCAAACTTCCTCAAGAAGCTAAAAAAGGTTCAAGCTTCTTCAAGGAGCTAAAAAGGTTCAAGCTTCCTCAAGAAGCTGAAAAAGGTTCAAAAGGTTCAAGCTTCATCAAGAAGCTAAACAAGGGTTCAACAGGTCCAAGCTTCCTCAAGAAGCTAAAACAAAGGTGCAAATCCTCCATACACGTGTATGGAGGAGAGAGACTGTGCCACCTGGCACTAAATATCTGCATAAAGCAGATGAACAGGATTCGGCCAGCAGAAAAAGCCGATCGACCAACACAGAGGGCCGGCCGACTAAAAATATTGCCGACCGGCTAACATTTTTGGCCGGTAGCAATAAAATAGGGCCGGTGGCAACATGCCATGGCCGATGGGGTGTGGGGATAGTCAACAAGCCATTTCCCATCCTCAGGTGCAAAGAGCATAAGTCCTTGGTCCAACCAAGCACAAAACAAATAAGTCGAGAGATCTTGAGGTAAGGCACGCGACCGAGACCTCCGAGAACTCGAGATGAACACGAACATGGATGGCCATCGAGTGTTCAAACGATGACGTCCAAGTCTTGAGGATGGTCAAAAATGGGGTGTCTACATCTTGGCAAAAGTTAGAGAGCAAAAGAAGAGTGTTAATACACGAGTGAACCTGAACCGAACTACGTAAGGCTTGATTCCCATATTTGGGATACGTAGGCAACTTCATTCCGAAGTCCAGCCATAAACACTTTCAAATCAACTTTGTCCATGTGATCATGTTGGTCATCTTTGTCTATTCTGCATTCAAGGGCTCAGTTGTCCTCTCCAAACTAGGGACAACTTTCCAGTTGTTGGGATTCGGAGTTATATATCTCAATGATAGATCTCAGGCATGTCCAGTTTTGATCCATATCGAAAATGGTTTTGAAAAGTTTTAATAAAAGTTGATTTTGCTCAAATTAATCTTTTTACGACTTAGACCATTTTTGGACCAAACGGAAAATTTTCAGTACCCACAACCTTCAATTACATTGATTTCAGTGTAGAGTTCTCCTAGTCTTGAATACAAATTGAAGTTGCTTTTTATTACATTCATAAAGAAAACATGAAAGTACTGATTAAAGTAAATAAACTCGGGGCATAGTCAGGTGTTCTTGCGTCCCCTCCCAGAGCTTGTGAAAGCCTCTAATGCCAAAGTAGGCCCAACCTACGCCTCTTCATCAAGCCAAGCTATGCACTCATCAGAAAGGGTGTAACTGAAAGTGGAAGCGGGGGCCAGAAGCTCTCTTGTCCTCCATGTTGTGGCGTACCGAGCTAGTTATGCACCTCGGACTGGATATGCAGTAGGGTACACTATCCCCTCTTTCAGGCAAGTCTGATCATGCCCAAATTGGTGTCAGAATTGAAATGGAAAGTAAAAGACATAGTGTGTCAGGCCAATCAGCTGAATGCCCGGCTGGCGAGACATGTTGTAACTCATCGCCGACAGATTGAGCCAGGGGCAGCGCCAAGCAATGTTGACAGTGGACAGACTGCACATCCATTCGCACCATCATCCCTCATTTGGGACATCAATTAGACATTGCCGGAAGAAATAGCCGCGAGCTGAATATATTGGGCATGAGTCCACCACTCTCAACTTGTCCATCAAGCATATCTGGGGAGGCATGAAAAACGAGAGATTAAAGAATAGAGATGTGTGTATGGAGAGAAAAGTGGGAAAAGGGTTTTGGGAGAAAAACCGAGCCTGAGGGCCGAGTGATCTGAGGCATATATGTGAGATAGGGTGGGAAACATTACCTGCAGCAATAGTGGACTCCCCGCGAACCTAGTCGTCTCCCAGCGATAGAAGGCATCCAAACCCATCAGTGTCTCAGCTAGTGTCATGGCAATGCAGCTCTTGCCCTCTTTTAAGCCTTGGGCAACGTTAATCAAACGGACGCTAGATCCTCCGGAGCCTGGGGCAAGGAAGAAATGAGATAACATGCACAAGCAAAGCGCATGTCACCGAAAACCCTGCCAGTGATGATCGCCGCGGTCACCGGCATCAGAAAACCGATGAATCAAGCTGTGGATGTCCAATTCTCTGTCGTGAATCAAAGACCGAGTGTCATGCAAAGCGAGCCCGCACATCCGTCCTAAGGCTTGGATGTGGCCAAAACGGAATTGGGGCAAGATCTCTTCATCACGCTTAGACTCCATCAAAGCTTGGAAATCTTCGAAAGTAGGACACATCTCTTGTCCGCCAAAGCTAAACACATGAGTTACCGGATTCCAGCACCTAGCCATGGCATGGAGGAACGGAAAATGCATCGGGGTGCGACTCAGTGTAAATAGTGCATTTATTTCGAAACCCCAGATATTTAACTTTTCCGAGCCATCCAAGTTAGCAATCCAATTTGTGAGGTTTTGGACAAGAAATGCTTCCATTTGGGGAAAAAACTGAGTTAGAATAAGAGAACCACAAAGCTGGAACCTTTATAGAGGATAAGGGGTGAGTGGAGGACAAGTGGCAAAAATCTGGTGGTTTTCAGCCTCACTGGCCGACCGGTCCTTTTAAGTGGTCGACACTTCTTTTAAGTGGCCTACAGCCACTGTAAGTGGCCGACAGCCACTCTTTCTCTCTAGCAAGCAAGCTCTGGTCCTCCTGAAGTGGTCAAAGTGCTGGAACTTGTGTCTTTTTCTGTTACAGATGCATTCTGTTGTTCGGTCTTACTCATTTTGTTGAATTTGCTTCATTTATCGAGTTGTTTAGTTTTGTTTATTGAGTTCTTGCACTTTGATTATCGAGTTGTCGCGATTTTTTTATCGAGTTGTTGTTCTTTGCTTATCGAGTTGTTGTAATTTGTTTATCGAATTGTTCTTTAAGTTGTGTTGTTTGTTGTGTTGGTTCACTACCTGACTTGGCAATACATGAATGTTCAATATTTATTAATCCCATTTTTATGCAAGATAGTGCGATGCGATGCTTAGAATGTAAAATGCAACACTTTTTTTGAATCAAAAAGCTGCTTTCATTCCATCATGGTTTCTCTTTACAAAAGGTACAAGTTTTAAAGAAAATAAAACTGCTTAAGGCTGTACAATGTGCCAATACTACTAGCAAAAAGAGAAATAAAGCAAAAAGCAAAGCATCTAAATCGGTGCCATCTAGCTCAAGATCGAGAGGCCCTCTTCATCCTCTTCCTCGGCTCAGCAGACTCTGTATCATCGCTATTAGCACCGATATCTGAATTAGAGCTGCCATCCTCGGAGCCCCCCTCGGCATCATCACCACCCTCGGATGTCTCTGACTGAGGATTCGCTAGCTCCTCCTCCTCACTAGACTCGTTATCACGTTTGACAGGTGCCTGACGTCTCCCTCGGCTGCGTGCCGGAGTCCCTCTCTTTGCTGCTCGGGAAGGCTCAGAGGGTCCTGTCTGCAAGGGTGTGACCTGAAAAGACAATTTGAATACATCAATTGCAGTATATGTATCAGATGCAAGTATGTTGTGCAGAGTATATGCATAAATCAGATATAATATGTGCATGCAGTATGTCGTGTCAGATGTGATCTATACATACAGTGAATCAGTGCAATGAAGTTGTCACGACCCGAACCCGCCCCTATGGGTTTAGGCCATAACCGGCCAGTAATCACGAGATTACCTACGGCCTCAAATCAAACCAAACATAACTCAACAGAGAAAAAAGGGGCCAAACGGAAGCGAAATTTAAAACTTTTTCCATAGAGCTTTGCTTACATGGCACATTAAAATAAACCATACATATGTACATTAATAACTCACCACAAAAATACGGTACCATAAAGTTCTGCACAGACAGGATCATCCAAAACTAAGTCACCCATGGAACTATATATAGACATATACAAAGACTTCGCCAACATGACAACATGGAACAAATGACAAGAAGGCGAAGGTGAGTCTCGTGCATGAGACACATGAGATGACTGTCCAAAACCCGGTTGTTCTGTACAGACTTCACTGGGGCTGGGTCTGGACCTCTCTTGGCTCACCTACAAACACATGAATGAGCGTGAGCGAAAGCCCAGTGACTAATATCAAACAAAGAAAATGCATTGGAACATTATACATCAGACAGCTTTGGGCCTAATTCATTCATGTCAAACTGGCCTTTTAGGCCTCTCAAACTTTCACATCAAATTGGCCTTGTAGGTCTTTCAAACTATCATATCAAACTGGCCTCTTAGGCCTTTCAAACTTTCATATCAAACTGGCCTTTTAGGCCTTTCAAACTTTCATATCAAACTGGCCTCTTAGGCCTTTCAAACTTTCATATCAAACTGGCCTTGTAAGCCTTTCAAACTTTGTCCACCATTCAATTTAATGAACTTTATAAAACTTACATAGAAGTAAGCAATTGGACAACAACATATTTCTGATATTACTCACAGTGATCGGCTTGTGGAGTTGCCCTGGAGCTTGACCCTATACATCACATAACACATATGGGTCACAAACAATTCAATCTGTTCTTTAATTCACATATTCCTCTTTAGGCTTCATTCTTATCTCTTTAACTCAATTACAATGCTTAATGCATGCCTAAGAGTGCTTAGAAGTGAATGGGAACGGGAAACAGAACACATAATGCATTTTCAAAATTTCAGAAAACATGGTCCCTGCTCGAGCGTGGACTTCCCTGCTCAAGCAGACCCTTAAGGCCTACAAAAGTACTGGTTATGTCATATTCACGCTCGAGCGTGCATTTTGGCGCTCGAGCAGAAGGCCTCTCTACATGGCTCCTCGCTCAAGTGCGAACTTCCCCGCTCGAGCCGGAGTCATGTCTGCAAAAATACTGGGAGCCCGTTTTTAACGCTCGAGCGGCGGTTTCCCTGCTCGAGCAGACACCAAAATTCTGGAAAACCCAGAATTGTTCTTTGAGCTCAAATTCGACATTCCAATCACCATTCATGCATATAATAGCTCAAACTTCAAATATACTTGTGCTAACATGGTACCAACATCAGATTACAACATAATGAAGCTTAATTTCTTGAATTACTTACATGCATGCCTCAAATTAACCCAAACTCATTACTGACACATCAAATTCAAACATGCAAAGCTCACACCTCCATGATCTACACTTGCATGTGAGAAATATTCATTATTCTCCACTTATTTGGTGAAGAGATGGCCAAATACATGGATTTCAAACAAGATTCAACATGGATTATACACATTGTGTTCAAATATGGAAATTCAGAGCAATTTCCTACATGCATGTGTTCTAAGACTTAAAATTCAACAAAACCAACTCATTTCATGCTCTTTATCATCATTCAACTTTGAATTTACAATTTACAAACAAAGTCCATGAATCAAGGGTGGGTTACTCACCTAGGAGCCTTAATTCTCACAAATTATGGTTGATTCTTGAGTATAGCTCCAAGATCATCAAGTTTCCTAGCAAAATCTCTATTTTGAGCTCCTTTCCTCTCTAGGTTCGGCTCCCCCTCTCTTTAGAGCACAATATCAGATTTTTGAACTCAAGTATAGGGATTAAGTGCATAGTGCCCTTCCTACATAAGTTTTCACTAGTCCCAATTTTTAATATTAAATAATTTGAGCATTACACCACTAATTAAATCAATTTAATCCGATCCGAATCAATTTCCAATTAAATTTCACCGTAGGCTCTAAAAATTATGCCAATCACAATGGCGTGATCAATTTCGGGTTCTGTGGCCGTTAAGGCCTTCAATTTAATTTCTAAAGCAGATAACCAAACAGATATTCCTACGGTGAACAGATAAAAATTCAAAATCACTTATTTTCACATAAATGGTACACAAAATCATGTCAAACACATAATCACGTTTATATTAAGGACCAATTAGCATAATGAGGGACAGGGTTATCAAAGTTTTCCCCCCTTTAGGAAGTTTGGTCCTCCAAACTTATTTTACCTTCGTCGGGAAATAAATGTGGGTAGCGTAGTCGCATTTCCTCCTCTTTTTCCCATGTAGCATCCGTCCCATAATGTTCCTTCCATTCCACTTTCACCATTGGGATGGACTTGCTTCTCAATTGTTTCACTTGCCGATCAACGATTCGTTCCGGCCATTTGGCGTATTCTATATTTTCATCAATAGCTACTCGGTGGTAATCAATCACATGAAACGGGTCTCGGAGGTAGCTCCTCAACATCGACACATGAAACACATTATGGATTTATTCAAATCCCGGTGGCAAAGCAACTCTATAAGCAACTGGACCAAGCCTTTCTAGAATCTGAAATGGCCTAATGTAACGGGGCGACAACTTGCCTCTCTTTCCGAACCTGACTTGGCCTTTCATCGGAGATGCATGAATGAACACATGGTCACCAACCTCATACTCAAGAGGTCTTCTCCGAACATCTGTAGAATTCTTTTGTCGGTCTTGAGCTGTTTTGAGCCTTTGCCGAATGATCTTGATTTTCTCAGAGGTGTCTTGCACAATTTCAGGCCCAAGTAAAGCTCTATCCCCGACTTCTGTCCAACAAATAGGTGATCTACACCTTCTACCATACAAAGCCTCACATGGTGCCATACCGATGCTGGAGTGGAAGCTGTTATTATAAGCAAATTCCGCAAGTGGCAAGTAGTCTTCCCAATTCCCCTGAAAATCCAAAGCACACATCCGAAGCATATCTTCCAAAGTCTGTATCGTTCGTTCTGATTGCCCATCGGTCTGTAGGTGGAATGCAGTACTGAGTCTTAGTTCTGTCCCCATAGCTTCCTGCAAACTCTTCCACAATCTAGATACAAATTTCGGATCTCTATCCGACACAATGGATACCGGAACTCCGTGTAAACGGACAATCTAATCAATATAAATGGTAGCCAGTCTATAAGCATTAAACGTGGTTTTAACTAGTAGAAAATGTGCAGATTTAGTCAGTCTATCAGCTACAACCCAAATAGAATCCATACCTCGAGAAGTTCGAGGCAGGCCAACAACGAAATCCATAGTCACGTGCTCCCACTTCCATTCAGGAATAGGGAGAGGTTGAAGTAGACCACCTGGTTTCTGATGTTCAGTTTTGACTTGCTGACATTGAAGACACTTAGACACATATTCTACAATCTCTTTCTTCATTTTAGGCCACCAATAAGTTTGTTTCAAATCCCGATACATTTTATTGTTACCCAGATGCATAGCAAATACGGATCTGTGAGCTTCATCTAAAACCCTCTTCTTTAGTTCCGAAATGTTTGGGACAGACATTCGATTTTGAAATTTCAACACTTCATTTTCAATACTGAACTCTGCCTTCGGACTTGTCTCAAATTCATCAATCACTTTCTTGAGGAATTCATCATCTTTCTGTTTCTGCTTGATTTCATCAATGATTGTCGGCTCAGCTGTAATAGCGGCTATCAATTCGCCCTGTTCACACATTACCACTTCAATTTCAGACTTCTCAAAATCTTGCAAGATTTCTTTCTGTTCGGTAAGCAAACAAGCCATACTCCCCGTTGATTTTCTACTCAAGGCGTCAGCAATTGTATTAGCTTTCCCGGGGTGATTTTGAATCTCTAAATCATAATCCTTTATCAGTTCTAGCCATCTCCTCTGTCGCATATTCAACTCCTTCTGCGTGAAGAAGTATTTCAGACTTTTGTGATCCGTGTAGACTTCACACTTTGCTCCATACAGATAATGCCGCCCGATTTTCAAAGCAAAAACAACTGCGGCCAATTCTAGATCATGTGTTGGGTAATTTTTCTCATATGGCCTCAACTGCCAAGAGGCGTAAGCGATAACCTTTCCGTTCTGCATTAACACACAACCCAAACCTTTATAAGACGCATCACTGGAAATTACAAAATTCTCCGTACCTGAAGGTAGCGTCAAAATTGGTGCAGTGGTCAATCTTGTTTTCAATTCATGAAAGGCAGCTTCTCTTTCGTCATTCCATTCAAATGATTGCCCTTTGCATGTCAACTGGGTAAGAGGTACAACTATCTTCGAAAAGTTTTTCACAAACCTCCGGTGATACCCGACTAAGCCCATGAAGCTACAGATTTCTGTCACATTTGTCGGTGTAGGCCAATTCACAATTGCCTTTATTTTCTGCGGATCTACTGAAATTCCCTCCTTGTTGATCACATGCCCTAAAAAGACAACTTCATCCAACCAAAACTCGCATTTCTTTAGTTTAGCAAACAATTTCTTCTCCCTAAGTATTTGTAGGACAGTTCTCAATTGATGTTCATGTTCAAGTTTGTTCTTGGAGTATATCAAAATGTCATCAATAAAGACTACAACAAATTCGTCAAGGTAGGTCTTAAAAATACGGTTCATTAGGTCCATAAATGCTGCCGGAGCATTAGTCACTCCAAATGGCATAACAAGAAACTCAAAATGTCCATACCTCGTTCTGAATGCGGTTTTCTCGACATCCTTTGCCTTAACTTTCAGCTGATGATACCCGGACCTCAAATCAATCTTAGAAAACACCTGTGGTCCCTACAACTAGTCAAATAAGTTATCAATACGGGGTAGGGGATATTTGTTCTTTATTGTTACCTTGTTCAATTCCCGATAATCGATGCACAAACGCAAAGTTCCATCCTTTTTTTTCACAAATAATACTGGTGCACCCCAAGGCGAGGTGCTCGGTCGAATAAACCTCTTGTCCAGCAGGTCTTGCAACTATTCTTTCAATTCTTTCATTTCGGCAGTAGCCATTCTGTAGGGAGTTTTAGAAATGGGCTGGGTGCCTGGCACAGTCTCAATGGTGAACTCTATCTCCCTGTCTACCAATTTCCCTGGTAATTCATTTGGAAACACATCTGAAAATTCTCTAACAATAGGGATGTCATTCAATTCAACATTCACAGTTTGTTCAGACAACACATAGCACAAATAACCCTGGCACCCTTTCCTGATCAGTTTGCATGCTTTCATTGCAGATATCAAATAAGGTGGAGGCACTACCCCCATTACCCACAAACACAATCTCTCTCTATTCTGGTGGTTTAAACACAACCCGTTTTTGTGACACAATCAATGGTGGCACAATATTTGGTCAACCAATCCATGCCCAAAATTACAACAAAATTTCTAAAATTCAAGGGCAATAAATCCACATATAGGATAGCATCCTCAACACGCATATCACAAAACCGATATATAGATTCACACAATACAGATTTCCCAGATGGAGCAGACACACATAACAGATATGGCAGTAATTCTAAGGGTCTATTCAGTCTAGATGCAAATGCGTATGTCACAAAAGAGTGTGGATCCGGAGTCAATTAACACAAAAGCATCCTGATTACATATAGAAATAGTACCTGAGACAACTGCATTGGCATTCCGAGTATCGCCCAGAACAAGCACAAAGACTCTCCCTTGTCTCACGGTATCTCCGGCGGGAGTAGATCTCGTAGCATTTCCTGGTTTTGGGACTAATGTTGTTGAACTAGCAGCAAATTTTTCACTATTCTGTTTGCAATCTTTGGCCATATGCCCTTGTTTCCCACATTTGAAACAGGCTCCTAACACACGGTAACAAAGTCCACAGTGCCTTTTGTTACAAATATTGCACATGGGAGATGTGTCTTGGGAAGAATTCGAAGTATTTGAGGAGCCCGTATTCTGCTTTTTCGAAAATTTCTTCTTCGAAAAGAAGCCTTGCCTTTTGTTGCCTTTCCATTCGGTCGTTGGCTTAGCCTGTCTAGCTATGTTAGCCTCTGATATGATGGCCCTGTCTAGCACCCCAATGTAGGTTTCTAGCTTCAAAACATTCACTCTTTCTAAAATGTCGCTTCGAAGCCCACCTTCAAAATGCCTCGCCTTCTTATAGTCTGTATTAATCACGTGTGGTGCAAACCTGGCCAATTCAGTAAATTTGGCCTCATACTCAGCTACAGTCATACTATCTTGCTTAAGTTCCATGAACTCTATTACTTTCCTGTCCTGGACACACTACGGGAAGTACTTGTCGTAGAAAATTTCCAGAAATTTTGCCCAATCAGCATCTTTGTAACTCTCACGCATTAACGTCCACCATCTTCTTGCTTCGTCTTCTAGCATAAAGGTGGCTAGAAGTACTTTCTGTGTCTCCGAACACGGGAACACTTCAAACAGTTTTTCGATGCCGAGGACCCAAGCTTCAGCTTTCAAAGGATCTAATCCACCATGGAACTGTGGTGGCATCATTTTCTTGAATTCTTTGGTGAGAGCTATGATTCGGTCATCATTCTGATTATCTGGCACAGAAGGTGCCGGAGACGGAGGTGGGGGATATGGCTGCTGCCACTGTTGTTGCCATTCTTGTTGTTGCCTCAATGTCTCTGCCATTTCCTGAATCAGTCTTTCCATTCTATCCAGTCTAGCAGTAGAAGATTCCTCTGTCTCATCACCTCTTGTTCTCACCATCTGATTAAACTTGCATTATACTTTATACAAAGGTTCACAAGTATGCATATAATGAAAGGCATACATATTCAAATAATTTGTAATGCAAGTAAATCACAAATTTATAACACAGAGTTGTTTACATTCAACAGTTAAGCGTATTCTTGATGCATTCAAATTTAGACTTATCACATGAATGCATCCTAGCTTTTTTCTAGATGCTTATTGCTCTTTTGGACAAGTGTATGAGTTATTAACTCGTGCTTTGATACCACTCTGTCACGACCCGAACCCGCCCCTATGGGTTTAGGCCATAACCGACCAGTAATCACGAGATTACCTACAGCCTCAAATCAAACCAAACATAACTCAACAGAGAAAAAAGGGCCAAACGGAAGCGAAATTTAAAACTTTGTCCATAGAGCTGTGCTTACATGGTACATTAAAATAAACCATACGTATGTACATCAATAACTCACCACAAAAATACGGTACCATAAAGTTCTGCACAGACAGGATCATCCAAAACTAAGTCACCATGAAACTATATAGAAACATATACAAAGACTTCGCCAACATGACAACATGGAACAAATGACAAAAAGGCGAAGGCGAGTCTCGTGCGTGAGACACATGGGCTGACTCTCCAAAACCCGGTTGTTCTGTACAGACTTCACGGGGGCTAGGTCTGGACCTCTCTTGGCTCACCTACAAACACATGAAAGAGCATGAGCGAAAGCCCAGTGAATAATATCGAATAAAGAAAATGCATTGGAACATTATACATCAGACGGCTTTGGGCCCAATTCATTCATGTCAAACTGGCCTTTTAGGCCTTTCAAACTTTCATATCAAACTGGCCTTGTAGGTGTAGACACCCCATTTTTGACCGTCCTCAAGACTTGGACGTCACCATTTGAACACTCGGTGATCATCCATGTTTGTGTTCGTCTTGAGTTCCCGAAGGTCTCGGCTCGCGCGCCTTGCCTCAGGATCTCTCGACTCGACTGTTTAGTGTCTGTTTTTGCACCAAACACTTGTGTTTTGCCTTAGAGGGGCAGGGAATGCCTTGTGAGGCATCCCCAAACATCACCGGCCATGGCCATGGGCCACCGGCTGGTATTTTGTTGCCATCGACAATGTATATTGCCGGTCGGCAATCTTTGTTGCCGGTCGGCAGTCAATTTTGTCAAAATGACATTTTCGGGCAGCCAACTACTGTTCATCTGCTTTTGCAGATATTTTAAAACAGCTGTATGCCATTTTGTTCCCCTCCATACACGTGTATGGAGGGATGGCTTCCTTGTTAGCTTACCGTGTAAGCTTTACAAGATCGGCTCCTCTATAAGAGGAGCCCTCCCCTTTTGGCTTGGGGGTTAGACATTTTAGAGACAAAAAACACAGGGGAGAGCTCTGGTTTTAGGGTTAGGGTTAGATACACATTCTCTCTCTCTCTCTCTCTTTCTCTCTTGTGTGTGTCTAGGTGCATTTGTGTCTTACTATTGCACACAAACACATAGTATTACACCTTCCCTTGGCTACTGAGGTTTCAAGAGGTTGTTCTTGAAGTTCTTGGGTGGTTTTGAGCTGGTCCACCAATTTTGAAGAAAGGCTACAAGGGTAAGAAACTTGCCTTTATATCCCCCATTTTTGAATTGTATTTTTACCTATCTTAGAACTATTTTTGTGCTTAGTGTATAACATAAAAAGGTTTTTTTTTTTAGGCCCTCTAAGTAGTTTGTTTAGAGTGTTTTGTGGTTTGGAGGTGTTTGACCCCTCTTAGGCCTTGAAAGGCCCCATTTTGTGCTATTTTGAGTGAGCTCCGGGACCTTGGTGTTTGGGCCTCCTCACCACTGAAATCTTAAGGGATTTCAAAGGTGAGGATGGTGCCTTGAGGTCCTCGGGAGGAGGGGGCCACCCCCTCTTCTTGTTGTCCTTGAAAAGGACCATTTTTGGCCTCTTGAGGGAGCACTTAGCTAAGCTTCATGTTTACCATGCCTTGGCTGTTTTTTGTGCCTATTATATCATAATATGCCTCTGTTTATTGTTGGTTTTTGTACACCATGCATGCTTAGCATACCTACCTTGTAATGCCACTTTATTGCCTTAACATGCCTTAGGTTGTAAACCTTTGTTCAAGCTTGTTTTAGGTCTAGTTTTGTGAAGCTTCTATGCTTATTTTACCATGATAGAGGTCTGTCCATAGTTGTTTGGGTCGGCTATGGCATGCATTGTATAGCCCCTTTGCATTTTTGGCTTGTTGGCCTTAAGTGTGTGAATGTATAGCATGCATCATTGCCTTAATTTAGTGGGTTGGGACCATTTGTCATGCAATTTCAGTCCCTTTGACATGCTTGTATGCTTGCCTTGGACACCTCTTTAATGCTTTGAAAGCTTGTGTAGCGTATTCCATGTTTTAGCCATTGTACATGGCTTTGAATTTGAGCCACTTAGATGCTATCTAGGGGGGCCCCTTTGCATGGTCTAGGTTTGCCTTGAACCTATTTTAAGTCCTCTTAGCCTTGTGAGGCTTGGTTGACTTGGTCATGGTTCAAGCCCCTTTGACTTGCTTCAAGTACTTGGGCCATTTGTTGCATGCTTAGTCTATTTTGTTTGCTTGGTTTGGCACCATCTTTACATGATTTTCAATTCTTACCTTGCATGCCATATGTCCATGATTACTCTCTTTCAAATGTGTTTGAGGGTTGTCCCATTTGTGCCTAAGTGTTGGCCCCCTTTAACATGTGCATGTGTGTATGTGTTTAGTCCTTTATTTTGGTCACTTTGACCACTGTTTTGGGCCTTATTAGAGTTGCCCAAATCATGTTTAAGTCCATTATTTGTTTGCTTGCATGCTTACCTTGCATGTTTGTTTGCATGCTTGCATGTGCATCTCGCATTCCCATGTTGCATCCTTAGCTTACATGCCTAGGTTGCATTGCATCTAGCATGCATGTCTTGTTCCCTGATCTAGTAATAGGAATTGGGCTTTGGTTTGTTGGTTTGCATTGCATTTGACATCAAAATGTGCACACTTGTTCCCTTGGGCCATCACGCATGGAAATGCGCAATTGATGGTCCGAGAACCAAGGAGTATGTTCCTTTGAGTCATTAACATGATAAGGGACATGATTGGTGCATATATGCCTTGAATTGTATTGCCATGCTCTGCCTTGCCCTCTGTTGCTGCCAATTGCAGATTCTGCAGGAACACTCTGCCGACCGGCAGGTGGTCCAATGGCCGACGGACATATCTTTCCATGGCGATGGATGCATTCACAGCGCGGTGCATCACATGCACTGCCGGTGCCTATTCTTTTAGCCCGGTGGTGTCTCCCAATGTCCGAGGGACGCAATCCTGAGTACTTGGCAGTATTCAGAGGACGCATAGCATGGAAAACAGAGGCAACCTATGGCATGGCAGTGCACTTCTGAGCAAGACCCGAGCGCACTGCATTGAGCTCTCTCCCGAGGTCAGTTTACTGTTTTTCCTTGCTTAGTTAGTTTTGTTAACTAATTAGGTAATTTGTAATAATTAATTACTAGGTTAGTTAATTTGTTATTCAAATTGTATTATTCTTTCGGTCCCTCCGAGCGAGGGTAAATTTGTAATAAGTGTGGGTGAGTGTGTGTATGTCTTCCAACCCCCTTCTTTCTTCCCTTTTATTTACCTGCTTATGATGGTAGATTAGGGCATGTTTAAATTAGCATACCTTATGCTATGCATGCGTGCATCCATACATTTGTCTTGCATGCACCGGGCTCGTACATCATGCTAACTGCATTTGTACTTCGATTCCAAATTGAATACGTGATTAGTTGTAGCAATTTCACATGACATTATAGATAGCCGAGCCTATCTTAATCGCACTCTGTATGTGTAGCATTAGCACTTTAACATGAATAGGATCACGCATGTTTGCTAACTAGTTTATTGTTTGGCACGGAGTACGCATGTAAGTATTTCTGTGTTTAGCATCCATCGCATGTGTGTGAATCTATCATGACAACATGTTTACCATGGGCTAGATGCTTATGTAATGAACTGTTTGAATGCTGTGGTGAAGGTTGCATTTGTCTGATGGAAACACTCGTTGAAATCCGTGTTTTAGCCTACTTGCGAGTAGCAAATTCCAAAGTGTTTCCAACAACACAACGGATATGCCAATGTTTATTCCCACTTAGGCAATCTAGTCGTATACTTGTGATGCTAGTGAGCATAACTAGTCAATTCTAGGCTAATAAATGGACATAAAGAACACATAACGTTTTCAAAAACTAGTATCACATTAGTACGAGGTCGCATCTTCGATCGGGCGAGAGGGGTGCTCATAGCTGACCTTCCCTAATGTACCCAAGCTCCCGAGCCGTAGGCTTAACCTTTGAGGGGGCAATGACGGACACGTGGCCTTCGCACTGAGTCAGGGTTCCTAAATTCTCCATTTTAAAATATTTAGGTGGCGACTCTGTATCTGGCAAAGCAGTCATGTTTGGCACTACTTTCAAAAAATCTGTTTCTCAAACGATTTGCTGGATTTGGACTCTTGTTTCAGATTAAGAACCGTGACACGAATCGAGTCCGAACTGTAGCGAGGGCCCCCCACGCGGGCGGTCCTACAGTTTTGCGGACTCCACTGGGGATGTTTTTAGAGAGCTTGACCGAACTCGGATATCCTGTTTTGATTTCAGTTACTGTGTCTCTTTGCATTGCATGGTGCATCGGTGCGCCTAGGACACGGTGTTGTGCCTATCTGCCATTCCTGAACGGTTTGCCGGAGGCTTGTCTTGTCAACGCATGACCATAAGGCTGACCGGTTATGGGCTCTGACAGCATGGGAACACAAACCTCGGTTTTACCAGGGCACCCTTTTCGACCATTCGACCTAGTGCATATTCAGATCCATAGTGACCATTCCAAGCTAGGACAGGTTGCTTACCCGATGTTAGGTTGTTTGAAACTGCTGCGTGTATAGTGAAACCCTAGCTCCTGACAAAATAGGACAGGAAACCCTACCCCAACATAGGGGTGTTTTGGCTCTCTTTGCTTGCTATGTGCTTTTAGAGCGTTTCTCAACAAGACCGTACATACCAGTTTGCAAGTTTGAGTATCGGGCCCGAGGGCACCAGTATCAGTATTGTTAAGAATCAGTTATATCTGCAGGTATCAGTTCAGTTTTGGGGACAGTGATTCTAGGGAACAGTGGTCAGTAGTGGAGTGCAGTTGTTCGGCTACACCTGTATTTGATCCGTTTGGGCTGAAATGCTGCTTGTTTTCCCTTTCAGTTCAGAGAGTTTAGAGAATTGGAACAGAATAGCCAGCGTTCCCCTTTGCTGAAGCAGGGCCTGTGATGACGCAGAATTCAGAAGAGATCGTGGTTATGACAGCTGCAGTAGATCAAGGGATCACCCTGCAAAGTGAGACCAACATTGATATGTCACATCCACCCAGGTCGCCTGTTGCGCACCCGATTTGGGCCCCCCAGCTATATCAGGCTCGCGAGCCTACTACATTTGAACTAATGGGGATGATAGGTGATCTCCAGAGGTCTGTGGCGGATCTCGCCTACGGAATGTCAGCTTCACCTCCAGCCGCACCATATGCCGGGAGTTTTGTACCCCAGGAGCCCCCGTTGTTGGGGCGGATTGTGATTGAACTTAGCTAACCGGTGATGGCCTCCAGCTATGGTAATGACATACTAACATCAACCCAAACCCTCGATCAGGCTGAGGCCAGAGGAAAGGACAAAGTGAAGGTAGATGCCGATCCTATTGAACAACTGTTGTGGGCAGTCGAGGCTTTGAAAGCCGGGGGGATGAACAAGCAACAGATATCCGCAGTTGTGGCAAGAGCTGTGGAGGATGCTTTCCCCACTCCACCTGAGGGTAGTTCAAGCCAGTCAGAAAATCGAGATAGGCCCCGTCATGCCAGAACAGTTCCTCCTATTCCCAACCCTGCACCTGGGAAAGATCAGAAAGCCAAGGCAGTACCTGCCGACCCTTTCGCCAGTGCGTCTAGCAAGAATGCTCAGACTTCAAAATACCTGCCCCGAGGGCGCATGGTCTTTCATGCTCTCTACATGCCTCTGTCTAAGGCACTTCAGATCCTTGCCGAGAGGGGGCACCTTAAACCCTTGGAGCCTCGGCCTCTCCCGAAGAACCTCCCTGCTACGCATGATGCTGCTCAGTACTGCGCGTACCACCAGCAGACAGGCCATGCAACCGACAATTGTTTCCGCCTCCGTCATGAGGTGCAAGATTTGATTGACAACGAGGTTATCGTCCCGCCCACCTCAGCCAAGTCCGTTACCACCCAGCTATTGGATTTTGAGGACACAGATACTGCAAGTATGTAGTCAGGAAGTGAACCACCTACGGGCGGCATTCGGAATATTTTGGATGTGGCGTCTGGCAAGCATTTTTGAGCATCGGTGAAACCGAGTTTTGTAAATTCTGACTTGGGTATCGAGTCAGTCTTTTGTTTTGAGTTTGTCTCTTTGTCTTGAGTCAGTCTTTTGGCTTAAGGGTCTGTCTTGTTGTATCAAGTCAGTCCCCTTTGTATAGAATACCAGGTGATTCCGGGGTTGTTGCCTCGAACACCATTTTGTCTTGTAATTACCCGTTTTGTTTTTGGGTCTGTTCTGCCGAGGGGCCAGTTACACCAACAAATCTGAATGAAATAGTTGTGGCCATCTCATTTTCATGCTTGCTTTCAGTATAAGTTAGTTGTGCCGGAGGACTTGAATGGACTGACAGTACATCTCGCCTACTCTCCTGCGCGCCAAACTCATTGCATTAGCCTAAGTTTTTCAAAAACCTTTTGACCACTGCGGTGAAAACGAAGAGGAAGGAATTCCTCAGGTTTTGCAAAATTTTGATCATTTTGAGAGAAAGAAAGGCGTGCTAAGCCCTTAATGAATGAAATCATGCTTGTCAGCATGAGTACTGGGAAGGACCCTGGCTTGATCCAGACTGGTTCCACACGAGCAATTCGTCGCTTTCTTAAAAACTTTCAAAAACAAATGTTTTACACGGCCCTGTGAAGACCTGTGTGGAACCGCGTGGAATCGCTCTTGAGATTGTGTAGTCTAGGATCGCTCTTAGCCTCAAGATCCAACCCGTCCATTTCGAACCTTGAACCCGTTCAGAAAGTTCAACGGTCAAACGTCATGCAAGGCCTATATGGCCAGATCAGAAGCAGCCATCGAACAAGAGGCACCAAAGTCGAATCAGAAGGATTAGATCTCGCCGGAAGAAGCTCGTGGAGCGACCGGGATGGATCCTTCTGCAAATCATTGCAACAGCCGTTCTCCTAAGACACAGAGAGGCTTTAACTTCAGAAACCATTTGACATGGACTTGCTACACTTTTACCCTTTGAGAGGCTCGCTGGGCCGAAAACCCGGAAGGGCGACCCAGGCAAAAGTTAGAGCAAGAGAAAAATACAAAAAAAAAGAAGCAAAAAATAATACAAAAAAGAAAAGAAAAGAGAAGAAAAGAAAAGAAAGAAAAAAAAATGCGAAAAAGAAAAGAAAAAGAAATGAACAAAACAAAATGAAAAGAAGCTCGCAAGGTCGAAAACCCGCATCGGGCACCTTGGCAAAAGTTAGAGCCTGAAAAGTGAAGGTTAAAATACCCGAGTGTACCTTAACCGGAACTACGTGAGGCTTGATTCCCATGTTTGGGATACGTAGGCAACTTCATCCTGAAGTCCAGCCCCTAACGCTTTCATAGCGTCTCAGCCCATGCAATGGTTTCGATTTCATCCCAAAGTCCAGTCGCCAACACCTTCCAAGGTGACTGTGTCCACATATTTGTCCTAACCATCTCCGTCATCTCTGTGTCCAAGAGTTCGACCACTACCAATGAAGACTGTTTGCGGACTGCTACGGCACCATCCAAACAAGGGGCAACTTTCCGTTGCCACGAGTCGTCGTGAGCCGCCATTCAAACCAGGGGCAACTTTCCGTTGCCATCCACCCCTTTGAAGCCAGGGGCAATTTTTCATTGCCTCCGATCCGAGGTGGGGCATCTCAAAGAGTAAGTTCCATGCTCGTTGAGCGTGGACTGTTTGCTTTGCAAAAATAGTTTTTGAAATTTTTTACTGAGGTTGACTATTTTCTCGAGAACTATTTCGTTTTCCAAAACTGGACCATTTTCTTGGACCCAAAAAGGAAAATTCTCAGTGCTTACAGCTTGACTTGCATAGTTTTCAAATCAAAAATCGAACAAGTACGTTAATCCGACTCTCATCTTGATCAAAATTGTTTTAGTAGAAAACCAAAACGAAAAAATGGTCAAAATGATGAACTAGGGGCACAGTTGAGTCAGGCGTTCTGTCTTTCCCCCGTCGTCAACGTGCTTGCCAGGAGGGCACTCTATCCACCAGAAGAAATAGCTATGAGCTAATGGCATCGGGCGTGAACCCGCAACTTCCTATTCATTCATTAATCACCTTGGGGAGGGACGAAAAATGAGAGAATAAAGAATAGAGAGGTGTAAGTTGAGAGAAAAAGCAAGCCAAAGGGTTTTGAGAGAAAAAATCGAGCTTGAGTGCCAGAGTGATGTGAGAATCACAAATGAGAAAAGGGTGGGAAACAATACCCAGAGAAACGGGCTCCTCATGATCTGAGATTCCCCGTCGTCGTTAACGCATCCGTGTGTCGTGTCTTTTGTTTTGTTTACCTCAACCTTTTGTTTTGGGTCTTTTCCGAGCATGTCTCGTTGTGTTTAGGCCGTGTGCCCCTTTTGTTTGAGTCTTTCCCACTGTGTTCAGTTGTAGGCTCGATACCCCGGTTAAGAAAACCCCCTTTCCGAAAATTAATCGTTTATGCTCGGAATGCTGTGACATTCTCTACATTTGGGCGAACCAAAAGAAGGAAGGGAAAAGTTGGGGCATCCGAACATGTTTCAAACCAAGCCGGTTTCACCTTTGAAGGTCGTCTTGTCAGATTGGGCTGTTTTGTTTAAAGTTTGCCGTGTGCAGAATAAACCAAGTGTTGGGTTATGGGCCGTATGCAGATTAATCCTCAGCAGAGTGTGGACTGTGTGTTCAGGTTAAGCAGTGGTTTGTGCGGGTTGCTTTGCTGTTACTTGGTTTGGTTATCTTGTTATTACAATGCAAGTGTTCAACATTCAGACCACAGATCAATTCCATTTACATTGAGGTGTAACATGATGTGATGCGATGCAATACATGAGATATGTAAATGTAACACTCTTTTTTAGATAAAAAGTTCGTTTCATTTCATAATCTTTTTCAAGTACAAAGTTTTGAGGAAAACAAAAAAATCTGCCTGCGGCAGTACAAGGTAATCTAACTACCAGCAAAGAGAAAACAAAAGAAAAAGTACAAGAAAAGAAAGAAAAAAAAAACAACAAAAATCTGTATCCGTGTCAAGCGGCTCTGAGGGCCGTCAGTCTGCCCTAGTCCTCTTCCTGGACGAAGGTCCAGGAGCATCATCAGCATCGTCATCAGAACCCGAGCTAGAACCGCCTCCGGTCTCCTCCTCTGATGACTTCGTCTCCGACTCTGCCTCTGCCTCGGACCCGTCATCGTCATCATCATCATCATCGTCATCAGGGGTCGGCACCCGAGAACTACTCCCGACATGGGTACGCCCTCCCTTGGTACGGGGACGTGCAGTGTCTCCACGTCCTCCTCGAGCAGGAAAAGAAGGCCCAGCCGAAGCACCGCCTACCGGGGGAATCTGGAAGGGAGGCTGAAAATCACAAAGGGCAAGTACATCAGAATACAGTATATGCAGTGTATCAATGCAGAATGCAGTGTACAGTGTGAGAACGCCGTGAGCAGTTTATCAGTACAGAATACAGTATACAGTGTGTGAATGCCGTTCGCAGTTTATCAAGTGCAGAATACAGTGTATAAATGTAGTGTATGCAGTGTATCAGATGCTGGGAGATCAGTGTGTTGTGTCGTGCATCAGACAATGTGAAGCAGTGTATGAGTGGTTTGAGACCGTTATCAGAAAAACATACCGGGATATTGTAGAGGGCCAGGAGGTCAAAAGTCCACTGCAGCATCCCCATTATGGAGGCGTTCAACTCCACGGACTGCCGGGTGTACTCGGAGGACGCCTGCAAGAGTATAAGATACATCAATATTCCGCAGAATGTCAAATAAACCGAAATGAAATGCTAGATACAAGATGCAGAATGAAGTAATACATACCGGAGGCAAGTCGGGGATGCCGGCTAACTCATGACCAGCCGGGGGAGGAGCGAAGGGGATCTGGTAGATCGCCCCATCCTGCCCTCTATACGATAGTGCAGTGGGCAGGGCGGGCCAGCCAGTCTCCCGTCCCCCCCGAGCTCCGCTCTTGCCATGCCCTCGAGCCCTCCTTGATGTGCCCGCTCCAGCCCCAGCTCCCGCTCCAGCTGCCGGCGCCGCTGGCCTCTCCCCCTCAGCCCGGCGACCACCGCTCAAGGGTCGCATAATATAGGTCCGGACGTACTCTGCGTAGTCGCCCTCGCCTCTGTGATGCTCCTCACTCCAGCCGACGGTGAAGTCCCTCATCTGCTCAAGAGAGAACCTCTCCGTATGCCTCATATGCGTAGGAGGCGGACCCGGAACTATCTGCTCCGGTAAACCCAGG
>NW_021025073.1:2030287-2061912 GCF_004153795.1 Camellia sinensis | reverse complement strand
TCATTTACTGACGTAAATGTGTTGTCAAAAATTTACTTTTGCCCACTCATATTGTGTTGCTAAAAGTGTTTTTTTTGCCAATGCCAATTTGTCGTTGCCAAAAGTAAAGCTTTAGCAACAAACAAATCGTCGGGGTTGGATGAGCATAGTTCATAGTTTCTTTTGCTATTGCAACAAATTACTTTATTTGTGCAAGTTTCTTTGAAATTTGAACGTTCTGGTGTTATTGTCGCTTATTACATGAGTTTGATAATTCTATGTTGTCATTTCTTCCTTTTCTAGATGCTTGAAGGTTTTCTAATCTTTAAATTATTTCATATGTTAGAAAACCCGTCCTGTGTGTATGAGGAGGAGCCAGTTGTTGCTTATGCCTTGGTGGAAGTTATCTTAGCAGCTAACTCAAGCCTTCAGATTTAAATGGTTGGCTCAAGCTACAATATTTACCTTTATAAACCATAGCAAATATTCCAAGTATATGCATAATAACTGGAAGTCTAGAACTGTTTTTTAGGATTGGCTGATTCATATGTAAAACTTGGTCCTTACAGATTGAGGACTGACAGAAAGTGAACCAACATTTAGACAGAGAGTAATTGTCGTCTCCAAATTTGATAATCGGCTCAAGGTACAAGTGCATAACTTTTCTTTAGTGGTTTTTGTAGAGGTTGGGATACACACATTTAATGACTGATGTTTTGAGATACATAGCTTTGCGATTGGTCTTTTTAAAATTTTACAGCATTTGTCTTGATCTTAAAAGTGATGCCATCAGGCAATAGAAAGGCATGAATTCTCCACGGACAGCCCTGGCTACCGCAGTGAGCAGAAATCCTTGTTCTCTCATTCTTCTCCCATACAAGCTGAAACCCTTCTTGAGCAACATAGTCCCAGTAAAATGACAATTACAATGGTTGAAGTCTTATCATATAGGGTGTTTCGACTCCATTCATGAGATTGTCTCAAATATAAAATGGGTGAGTCAAAATCTTTAAGGTGTGGAAATGGTTGGTGATTATTCAAGCTTGTTCGGTGGATACTTTTGTGCCATGATGCTGTGTTGTGTTGAATCTAGTGCTGATTGGCTCTATTCTGTGTGCTCTGCCTCTGATGCAGCTTTTGATTGATGCGATCTGTTTGTCCTGATTTTTGATTTGGTTGAGTTGTTTTGTTGCTGGTTTTGTTTGATTTGTTTTCTGACTGTTCTGGTAAATGAGGTAAACTGCTGCGACAATTCTGATTTGGTTATATGATTTTGTTTGGGTTGCTGAGTTGAAATGGTTTTCTAAACTGGTGATGATCTGTGTTGAATCAGTTTGCTGATCTGCTATTCTTCTGGTGCTGCTGTGATGTTGCTGCTGTTGCTGAGATGCTGTGGTGATGCTGCTGTGATGGTGTTTGTTACGATGAGGTGCTGCTATGTTGTTGTTGGATGTTTGCTGGTGTTGTTGATGTTTGGAAGGGTGCAGGACGTTTTGTCCAATATGTAATAGATCAGGTTTTCATTAATGGGGGTTGTCATTAGGTGTAAGTTCGGGCAACTGCTGGTGTTTTGGTTGGAAGGGTATGGAGGGGGTATGGAGGAGGTATTTTGTGTGATTTCATATCCATGTTATTAGTTTGTTATAGTGGTGCCTGAAGGATGCCTCTTGTAAAACTGTAAATCTTTTAAAAAATTATAAATGAGTTTCAATTATTTTTGCCGCTGCAAATTTGTCGTCGTTAAAAAGTAAAGCTTTCTCGACAAATAACTTGTCGGTAAATGTGTAGCCAAAAGTTTATTTTTGTCCACTCATATTGTGTTGCTAAAAGTGTATTTTTTGCCAATGCCAATTTGTCGTTGCCAAAAGTAAAGCTTTAGCGACAAACAAATCGTCGGCAAATGGCAACATTTACCGACGTAAATGTGTTGCCAAAAGTTTACTTTTGCCGACGCATATGTTGTTGCTAAAAGTATATTTTTTGCCCATGCAAATTTGTGTCATGAAAAGTGCCACACAATCATCATATTTGAATGACTTTTACCAACGCAAGGTAAATTGCCGACGATGGATGGAGGCTTTTAGCGACGACTATGTTCGTCGCTATAGGCATTACTTTTACCAACGCAATCATAATTTCGTCAGCAATAACTTTTGCCAACTCACTTTTGCCTACGGGTTGCCAATGTAACTTTGTGTGTTGGCAAAACTCTTTGCCAACGAATTTTCCCTTTTCGCAACATATTTTGTTGCGTTGCGAAAAATGCAATTTCTTATAGTGATGTAATTATGGTGTTTACTTGCCATTTCTCAAGCATTAGGGCTTAAACACTCGGGCACTTATTCGAACCCTCTTGCATGATGGCAGATATGTAATTATGGTGTTTATTTTCCATTTCCCACGCATTAGGGTTTAAAAACTCCGACACTTATTCGGACTGTCTTGCATGATGGCAGATATGTAATTATGGTGTTTATTTGCCATTTCTCACGCATTAGGGTTTAAACACTCGGACCATTATTCGGACCCTTCTGCATGATGGCAGAAATGTAATTATGGTGTTTATTTGTCATTTTTCATGCATTAGGGTTTAAACACTCAGACACTTATTCGGACCCATTGCATGATTACAGATATGTAATTATGGTGTTTACTTGCCATTTCTCATGCATTAGGGCTTAAACGCTCGGACACTTATTCGGTCCCTCTTGCATGATGGCAGATTTGTAATTATGGTGTTTATTTTCCATTTCCCATGCATTAGGGTTTAAACACTCAGACACTTATTCGGACCCTCTTGCATGATGGCAGATACGTAATTACGGTGTTTAGTTGCGATTTCTCATGCGTGAGGGTTTAATCACTCGGACACTTATTCGGACCCTCTTACATGATGGCAGATATGTAATTATGGTGTTTACTTCCCACTTCTCAGGCATTGGGGTTTAAACACTTGGACACTTATTCGGACCCTCTTGCATGATGGCAGATATGTAATTATGGTGTTCATTTGCCATTTCTCATGCATTAGGGTTTATATACTCGGACACTTATTCGGACCCTCTTGCATGATGGCAGATATGTAATTATGGTGTTTACTTGCCATTTCTCATGCATTAGGGCTTAAACACTCGGACACTGATTCGGACCCTCTTGCATGATGGCAGATATGTAATTAGGGTGTTTATTGTATTAGGGTTTAAACACTCAGACACTTATTCAGACCGTCTTGCATGGTGTCAGATATGTAATTATGGTGTTTATTTGCCATTTCTCAAGCATTATGGTTTAAACACCCGGACACTTATTCAGACCCCCTTGCATGATGGCAGATATGTAATTATGGTGTTTACTTGCCATTTCTCTTGCATTAGGGTTTAAGCACTTGGACACTTATTCGGACCGTCTTGCATGATGGCAGATATGTAATTATGGTGTTTATTTTCTATTTCTCACGCATTAGGGTTTGAATACTCGGACACTTATTCGGACCCTCTTGCATGATGGCAGATATGTTATTCTGGTGTTTACTTGCCATTTCTCATGCATTAGGGCTTAAACACTCGGACACTTATTCGGACCCTCTTGCATGATGGTAGATATGTAATTATGGTGTTTATTCGCCATTTCTCATGCATTAGGGTTTAAACACTCAGACACTTATTCGAACCCTCTTGCATGATGGCAGATATGTAATTATGGTGTTTATTTGCCATTTCTCATGAATTAGGGTTTAAACACTCAGACACTTATTCGGACGCTTTCGCATGATGGCAGATATGTAATTATGGTATTTACTTGTCATTTCTCATGCATTAGGGTATAAATACGCGGACACTTATTCGGATCCTCTTGCATGATGGCAGATATGTAATTATGGTGTTTACTTGCCATTTCTCATGCAGTAGGTTTTAAGCACTCGGACACTTATTTGGACCCTCTTGCAAGATGGCAGATATGTAATTATGGTGTTTATTTTCCATTTCCCATGCATTAGGGTTTAAACACTGGGATACTTATTCGGACCCTCTTGCCTGATGGCAGATACGTAATTTTGGTGTTTACTTGCCATTTCTCACGCATTAAGGTATAAATACTCGGACAGTTATTCGGATCCTCTTGCATGATGGCAGATATTTAATAATGGTGTTTACTTGACATTTCTCATGCATTAGGGCTTAAACACTCAGACACTTATTCGGACCCTCTTGCATGATGGCAGATATGTAATTATGGTGTTTATTCGCCATTTCTCAAGCATTAGGGTATAAACACTTGGACAGATATTCGGACCCTCTTGCATGATGGCAGATATGTAATTATGGTGTTTATTTGCCACTTCTCAAGCATTTGGGTTTAAACACTCGGACCATTATTCGGACCCTTTTGCATGATGGCAGATATGTAATTATGGTGTTTACTTGCCATTGCTCATGCATTAGGGTTTAAACAATCGGACACTTATTCGGACCCTCTTGCATGATAGCCGATGTGTAATTGTGGTGTTTATTTGCAATTTCTCATCCATTAGGGTTTGAACTCTCGGACACTGATTCGGACCCATTGCATGATGGCAGATATGTAATTATGGTGTTTACTTTCCATTTCTCAAGCATTAGGGCTTAAACACTCGGACACTTATTCGGACGCTCTTTCATGATGGCAGATACGTAATTATGGTGTTTATTTTCCATTTCCCATGCATTAGGGTTTAAAAACTCATACACTTATTCGGACCCTCTTGCATGATGGCAGATATGTAATTGTGGTGTTTATTTGCCATTTCTCACGCATTAGGGTTTAAACACTCGGACACTTATTCGGACCCTCTTGCATGATGCCAGATATGTAATTATGGTGTTTACATTTCATTTCTCATGCATTAGGGTATAAATACTCGGACACTTATTCGGATCCTCTTGCATGATGGCAGATATGTAATTATGGTGTTTACGTGACATTTCTCATGCATTAGGGTTTAAACACTTAGATAGTTATTCGGACCCTCTTGCATGATGGCAGATATGTAATTATGGTGTTTACTTGCCATTTCTCATGCAGTAGGGTTTAAGCACTCGGACACTTATTCGGACCCTCTTGCAAGATGGCAGATATGTAATTATGGTGTTGATTTTCCACTTCTCATGCGTTAGGGTTTAAATACTCAGACACTTATTCAGACCCTCTTGCATGATGGCAGATATGTAATTATGGTGTTTATTTTCCATTTCCCATGCATTAGGGTTTAAACACTAGGGTACTTATTCGGACCCTCTTGCATGATGGCAGATATGTAATTTTGGTGTTTATTTGCCATTTCTCATGCATTAGTGTTTAAACACTCGGACACTTATTCGGACCCTCTTGCATGATGGCAGATATGTAATTATGGTGTTTACTTGCCATTTCTCATGCATTAGGGTATAAATATTCGGATCCTCTTGCATGATGGCAGATATTTAATTATAGTGTTTACTTGACATTTCTCATGCATTAGGGCTTAAACAATTAGACACTTATTCGGACCCTCTTGCAGGATGGCAGATATGTAATTAGGGTGTTTATTGCATTAGGGTTTAAACACTCAGACACTTATTCGTACCGTCTTGCATGATGTCAGATATGTAATTATGGTGTTTATTTGCCATTTCCTCATGCATTAGGGTTTAAACACTCGGGACACATATTCACACCTTTATTGGCAATGAAAAATTGTTGATGAAAATAATTATGTGGCTACAATTATGTTTTGAAAAAAAAAATGGAAAAAAAAAAAAAAAAAATGAAAAAAAAAAAAAAAATTGAAAATGAAAAAAAAAAAAAAGAAAAAAATGGAAAAAAAAAAAAAAAGAAAAAAAAAAGAATGAAATGAAAATGGTGGCATGATATTCAATTATGGTGTTTAGTTGCCAGATTTCTCATGCTTAGGGTTTAAGGGCACTCAGACAGCTTATGTCGGACCCTCTTGCATGATGGCAGATATGTAATTATGGTGTTTATTTCCAATTTTTCATGCATTAGGGTTTAAATACTCGGACACTTATTCGGACTCTCTTGCATGATCGCAGATATGTAATCAGGGTGTTTACTTGCCATTTCTCATGCATTAGGGCTTAAACACTCGGACACTTATTTAGACCCTCTTGCATGATGGCAGATATGTAATTGTGGTGTTTATTCGCCATTTCTCATGCATTAGGGTTTAAACACTCGGACACATATTCGGACCCTCTTGCATGATGGCAGATATGTAATTATGGTGTTTATTTGCCATTTATCAAGCATTAGGTTTTAAACACTCGGACCCTTATTCGGACCATTTTGCATGATGGCAGAGATGTAATTATGGTGTTTATTTTCCATTTCTCATGCATTAGGGTTTAAACAATCGGACACTTATTCGGACCCTCTTACATGATGGCCGATGTGTAATTGTGGTGTTTATTTGCCATTTCTCATCCATTAGGGTTTAAACTATCGGACACTTATTCGGACCCATTGCATGATGGCAGATATGTAATTATGGTGTTTACTTGCCATTTCTCATGCATTAGGGTTTAAACACTCGGACACTTATTCGGACCCTCAAGCATTATGGCAGATATGTAATTATTGTGTTTACTTGACATTTCTCAGACATTAGGGCTTAAACACTTGGACACTTATTCGGACCCTCTTGCATGATGGCAGATATGTAATTATGGTGTTTATTTTCCATTTCCCATGGATTAGGGTTTAAAAACTCAGACACATATTCGGACCCTCTTGCATGATGGCAGATATGTAATTATGGTGTTTATTTGCCATTTCTCACGCATTAGGGTTTAAACAGTCGGACACTTATTCAGACCCTCTCGCATGATGGCAGATATGTAATTATGGTGTTTACATTCCATTTCTCATGCATTAGGGTATAGATACTCGGACACTTATTCGGATCCTCTAGCATGATGGCAGATATGTAATTATGGTGTTTACTTGACATTTCTCATGCATTAGGGTTTAAACACTCAGATAGTTATTCGGACCCTCTTGCATGATGGCAGATATGTAATTACGGTGTTTATTTGCCATTTCTTATGCATTATGGTTTAAACACTCGGACACTTATTCGGACCCTCTTGCATGATGGCAAATATGTAATTATGGTGTTTATTTGACATTTCTCAGGCATTAGGGTATAAATACTCTGACACTTATTCGGATCCTCTTGCATGTTGGCAGATATACAATTATTGTGTTTACTTGACATTTTTCATGCATTAGGGCTTAAACACTCAGACACTTATTCGGACCCTCTTGCATGATGGCAGATATGTAATTATGGTGTTTACTTGTCATTTCTCATGCAAAAGGGCTTAAACACTCGGATACTTATTTGGACCCTCTTGCATGACGGCAGATATGTAATTATGGGGTTTATTTGCCATTTCTCATGCATTACGATTTAAACACTCGGACACTTATTCGGATCCTCTTGCATGGTGGCAGATATGTAGTCATGGTGTTTACTTGCCATTTCTCGAGCATTGGGATTGAAGAATTCGGTCACTTATTCGGATCCTCTTGCGTGATGGTAGATATGTAATTATGGTGTTTACTTGCCATTACTCATGCATTAGGGTTTAAACACTCGGACACTTATTCGGACCCTCCTGCATGATGGCAGGTATGTAATTATGGTGTTTATTTGCCATTTCTCATGCATTAGGGTTTAAATACTCGGACACTTATTCGGATCCTCTTGCATGACGGCAGATATGTAATTATGGTATTTACTTTCCATTTCTCATGCATTAGGGCCTAAACACTTGGACACTTATTCAGACCCTCTTGCATGATGGCAGATATGTAATTATAGTGTTTATTTTCCATTACCCATGCATTTGGGTTTAAACAATCAGACACTTATTCGGACCCTCTTGCATGATGGCAGATATATAATTATGGCGTTTAGTTGCCATTTCTCACGCGTTAGGGTTTAAGCACTCGGACACTTATTCGGACCCTCTTGCATGATGGCTGATATGTAATTATGGTGTTTATTTCCAATTTTTCATGCATTACGGTTTAAATACTCGGACACTTATTCGGACTCTCTTGCAAGATCGCATATATGTAATTAGCATTTCTCATGCATTAGGGTTTAAACACTCGGACACTTATTCGGACCCTCTTGCATGATGGCAGATATGTAATTATGGTGTTTATTCGCCATTTCTCATGCATTAGGGTTTAAACACTCGGACACATATTCGGACCCTCTTGCATGATGGCAGATATGTAATTATGGTGTTTATTTGCCATTTATCAAGCATTAGGTTTTAAACACTCGGACCCTTATTCGTACCATTTTGCATGATGGCAGAGATGTAATTATGGTATTTATTTTCCATTTCTCATGCATTAGGGTTTAAACAATCGGACACTTATTCGGACACTCTTACATGATGGCTGATGTGTAATTGTGTTGTTTATTTGCCATTCTCATGCATTAGGGTTTAAACATTCGGACACTTATTCAGACCCTCTTGCAAGATGGAAGGTTTATTATTATGGTGTTTACTTGCCATTTCTATTGCATTAGGTTCTCATGCATTAGGGTTTAAACAGTCGGACACTTATTCGGACCCTCAAGCATTATGGCAGATATGTAATTATTGTGTTTACTTGACATTTCTCAAACATTAGGGCTTAAACACTCGGACACTTATTCGAACCCTCTTGCATGATGGCAGATATGTAATTATGGTGTTTATTATATTTTAGGAAGAATTATAGGCCATGATTTTCATTGTGCTTATATTGGAAAATCATACATCCAATAAAAAATGACTGTCTAACTGTTCTCTGTGAATTCTTTCTCATCATAACACTTTTGAAGCTGTATTCTTTATTCATTTTTTGGCTATCATGTCTCTCTAATATTTTAGGAAGAATTATAGGCCATGATTTTCATTGTGCTTATATTGGAAAATCATACATCCAATAAAAAATGACTGTCTAACTGTTCTCTGTGAATTCTTTCTCATCATAACACTTTTGAAGCTGTATTCTTTATTCATTTTTTGGCTATCATGTCTCTCTAATATTTTAGGAAGAATTATAGGCCATGATTTTCATTGTGCTTATATTGGAAAATCATACATCCAATAAAAAATGACTGTCTAACTGTTCTCTGTGAATTCTTTCTCATCATAACACTTTTGAAGCTGTATTCTTTATTCATTTTTTGGCTATCATGTCTCTCTAATATTTTAGGAAGAATTATAGGCCATGATTTTCATTGTGCTTATATTGGAAAATCATACATCCAATAAAAAATGACTGTCTAACTGTTCTCTGTGAATTCTTTCTCATCATAACACTTTTGAAGCTGTATTCTTTATTCATTTTTTGGCTATCATGTCTCTCTAATATTTTAGGAAGAATTATAGGCCATGATTTTCATTGTGCTTATATTGGAAAATCATACATCCAATAAAAAATGACTGTCTAACTGTTCTCTGTGAATTCTTTCTCATCATAACACTTTTGAAGCTGTATTCTTTATTCATTTTTTGGCTATCATGTCTCTCTAATATTTTAGGAAGAATTATAGGCCATGATTTTCATTGTGCTTATATTGGAAAATCATACATCCAATAAAAAATGACTGTCTAACTGTTCTCTGTGAATTCTTTCTCATCATAACACTTTTGAAGCTGTATTCTTTATTCATTTTTTGGCTATCATGTCTCTCTAATATTTTAGGAAGAATTATAGGCCATGATTTTCATTGTGCTTATATTGGAAAATCATACATCCAATAAAAAATGACTGTCTAACTGTTCTCTGTGAATTCTTTCTCATCATAACACTTTTGAAGCTGTATTCTTTATTCATTTTTTGGCTATCATGTCTCTCTAATATTTTAGGAAGAATTATAGGCCATGATTTTCATTGTGCTTATATTGGAAAATCATACATCCAATAAAAAATGACTGTCTAACTGTTCTCTGTGAATTCTTTCTCATCATAACACTTTTGAAGCTGTATTCTTTATTCATTTTTTGGCTATCATGTCTCTCTAATATTTTAGGAAGAATTATAGGCCATGATTTTCATTGTGCTTATATTGGAAAATCATACATCCAATAAAAAATGACTGTCTAACTGTTCTCTGTGAATTCTTTCTCATCATAACACTTTTGAAGCTGTATTCTTTATTCATTTTTTGGCTATCATGTCTCTCTAATATTTTAGGAAGAATTATAGGCCATGATTTTCATTGTGCTTATATTGGAAAATCATACATCCAATAAAAAATGACTGTCTAACTGTTCTCTGTGAATTCTTTCTCATCATAACACTTTTGAAGCTGTATTCTTTATTCATTTTTTGGCTATCATGTCTCTCTAATATTTTAGGAAGAATTATAGGCCATGATTTTCATTGTGCTTATATTGGAAAATCATACATCCAATAAAAAATGACTGTCTAACTGTTCTCTGTGAATTCTTTCTCATCATAACACTTTTGAAGCTGTATTCTTTATTCATTTTTTGGCTATCATGTCTCTCTAATATTTTAGGAAGAATTATAGGCCATGATTTTCATTGTGCTTATATTGGAAAATCATACATCCAATAAAAAATGACTGTCTAACTGTTCTCTGTGAATTCTTTCTCATCATAACACTTTTGAAGCTGTATTCTTTATTCATTTTTTGGCTATCATGTCTCTCTAATATTTTAGGAAGAATTATAGGCCATGATTTTCATTGTGCTTATATTGGAAAATCATACATCCAATAAAAAATGACTGTCTAACTGTTCTCTGTGAATTCTTTCTCATCATAACACTTTTGAAGCTGTATTCTTTATTCATTTTTTGGCTATCATGTCTCTCTAATATTTTAGGAAGAATTATAGGCCATGATTTTCATTGTGCTTATATTGGAAAATCATACATCCAATAAAAAATGACTGTCTAACTGTTCTCTGTGAATTCTTTCTCATCATAACACTTTTGAAGCTGTATTCTTTATTCATTTTTTGGCTATCATGTCTCTCTAATATTTTAGGAAGAATTATAGGCCATGATTTTCATTGTGCTTATATTGGAAAATCATACATCCAATAAAAAATGACTGTCTAACTGTTCTCTGTGAATTCTTTCTCATCATAACACTTTTGAAGCTGTATTCTTTATTCATTTTTTGGCTATCATGTCTCTCTAATATTTTAGGAAGAATTATAGGCCATGATTTTCATTGTGCTTATATTGGAAAATCATACATCCAATAAAAAATGACTGTCTAACTGTTCTCTGTGAATTCTTTCTCATCATAACACTTTTGAAGCTGTATTCTTTATTCATTTTTTGGCTATCATGTCTCTCTAATATTTTAGGAAGAATTATAGGCCATGATTTTCATTGTGCTTATATTGGAAAATCATACATCCAATAAAAAATGACTGTCTAACTGTTCTCTGTGAATTCTTTCTCATCATAACACTTTTGAAGCTGTATTCTTTATTCATTTTTTGGCTATCATGTCTCTCTAATATTTTAGGAAGAATTATAGGCCATGATTTTCATTGTGCTTATATTGGAAAATCATACATCCAATAAAAAATGACTGTCTAACTGTTCTCTGTGAATTCTTTCTCATCATAACACTTTTGAAGCTGTATTCTTTATTCATTTTTTGGCTATCATGTCTCTCTAATATTTTAGGAAGAATTATAGGCCATGATTTTCATTGTGCTTATATTGGAAAATCATACATCCAATAAAAAATGACTGTCTAACTGTTCTCTGTGAATTCTTTCTCATCATAACACTTTTGAAGCTGTATTCTTTATTCATTTTTTGGCTATCATGTCTCTCTAATATTTTAGGAAGAATTATAGGCCATGATTTTCATTGTGCTTATATTGGAAAATCATACATCCAATAAAAAATGACTGTCTAACTGTTCTCTGTGAATTCTTTCTCATCATAACACTTTTGAAGCTGTATTCTTTATTCATTTTTTGGCTATCATGTCTCTCTAATATTTTAGGAAGAATTATAGGCCATGATTTTCATTGTGCTTATATTGGAAAATCATACATCCAATAAAAAATGACTGTCTAACTGTTCTCTGTGAATTCTTTCTCATCATAACACTTTTGAAGCTGTATTCTTTATTCATTTTTTGGCTATCATGTCTCTCTAATATTTTAGGAAGAATTATAGGCCATGATTTTCATTGTGCTTATATTGGAAAATCATACATCCAATAAAAAATGACTGTCTAACTGTTCTCTGTGAATTCTTTCTCATCATAACACTTTTGAAGCTGTATTCTTTATTCATTTTTTGGCTATCATGTCTCTCTAATATTTTAGGAAGAATTATAGGCCATGATTTTCATTGTGCTTATATTGGAAAATCATACATCCAATAAAAAATGACTGTCTAACTGTTCTCTGTGAATTCTTTCTCATCATAACACTTTTGAAGCTGTATTCTTTATTCATTTTTTGGCTATCATGTCTCTCTAATATTTTAGGAAGAATTATAGGCCATGATTTTCATTGTGCTTATATTGGAAAATCATACATCCAATAAAAAATGACTGTCTAACTGTTCTCTGTGAATTCTTTCTCATCATAACACTTTTGAAGCTGTATTCTTTATTCATTTTTTGGCTATCATGTCTCTCTAATATTTTAGGAAGAATTATAGGCCATGATTTTCATTGTGCTTATATTGGAAAATCATACATCCAATAAAAAATGACTGTCTAACTGTTCTCTGTGAATTCTTTCTCATCATAACACTTTTGAAGCTGTATTCTTTATTCATTTTTTGGCTATCATGTCTCTCTAATATTTTAGGAAGAATTATAGGCCATGATTTTCATTGTGCTTATATTGGAAAATCATACATCCAATAAAAAATGACTGTCTAACTGTTCTCTGTGAATTCTTTCTCATCATAACACTTTTGAAGCTGTATTCTTTATTCATTTTTTGGCTATCATGTCTCTCTAATATTTTAGGAAGAATTATAGGCCATGATTTTCATTGTGCTTATATTGGAAAATCATACATCCAATAAAAAATGACTGTCTAACTGTTCTCTGTGAATTCTTTCTCATCATAACACTTTTGAAGCTGTATTCTTTATTCATTTTTTGGCTATCATGTCTCTCTAATATTTTAGGAAGAATTATAGGCCATGATTTTCATTGTGCTTATATTGGAAAATCATACATCCAATAAAAAATGACTGTCTAACTGTTCTCTGTGAATTCTTTCTCATCATAACACTTTTGAAGCTGTATTCTTTATTCATTTTTTGGCTATCATGTCTCTCTAATTAATTTGGGAATCAACTGGAGGAAATGGATCCATGCAGCCGGCCCCAAGTAATTGGGACAAAGGCTTGTTGAGTTGAGTTTATGTCTTGGCAATGATTCTCTTTGGATGGCTTTTAAAATGGTATGAACGATGACTGAGAATATTTTGATACCTCTGTTCTTGTTGGTAGCAGTGAGTTTTTATTTTATAATTTTTATTGTACAAGCTTTCCATCTATGTCAACCTTTTTTTTGTTTTTTCCTTTCATATTATTCTTGGTTTTTGATTTTTTATTTATAAAGGTTCCCTTTACCAAGGCTGAAAGCAATTTTGGTTTTAAAAGGATATAATTAGTTGGAGATATAACTATTTGGCTTTTGCTTGAGTTTTATTAAACATCATACTTGTATAAGAAAAGAGTCAATGGAATATTTTATCTGATGACAGAGTGCATCTATAGGATTATGTTTGTTCACGTTATTATGACTTTGACAATTCACATGGTGCTGTTGAATCTGTATCTGTTGGTGAAATCAGAGTCAGCTTACGGCAGTCATTGGTTAAACTTGGGGTTGGTTTTATTTCTAAGGACCTGAAACTGCAGGTGTTAATATGTGATTTAGAAGTTGTAATGAGACCTTCAGGTAAAAGCACACAAAAAAGTCAAAATATGCTGCTTGTCCTTTTCAAAGTTAGCTTTGTGGAATTTCTTGTTTTATATTGTTCAAATTCTTACTGCAACTGCATCCTTAAATCATTTGTGTAGCTTACAGTTTACAATTACAATGGAGGTCCATGTTATCGGTGCCTATTTCCAACTCCACCTCCTACGACAGCATGTCAAAGATGCTCTGATAGTGGTGTTCTGGGAATTGATGGGTTGGTTGGGAGGAGGAAGTATAAGGAGGCTGCGGAACTTGCTGCAGAGTCACCGCAGGGAATTCTGCGCACTTCTGACACTGTTGCTAAATTTCAGGTTTTATTAACATGATATCAGCCCTAACCATTTGTCTTCAGAAGGTGTAAATGTCAAGGCCCTCATTTACTCTTTATGCTTTGCAGAGTGTTCCAGTGCAAGCTGGGCAAACACCTCCTTTGCTGCAGTACTTTGGAACTCTTTTAACTAGGGGAAAGCTCAATGCTTTTGAGTCATTGGAACTATCTCGTCTTTTTGTAAATCAGAACAAAAAGAATCTTTTGGAGAATTGGTTGGCAGAGGACAAACTTGAATGTAGCGAGGAGCTTGGAGATCTTGTGAAGGTTTGATTTGGAGGATTCGAGGACACCCATGATGTTTATTGTGCTATAGTTCTTATACAAAACTTTTCTGTAATCCTTTATTTTTAATCTTTCTGTTTCAAATTTACTCATTGTTTAAACTATACTTACAAAAATTTACCTGAATTGAAAATAATTTCCCAAAGTTGCTTGTTCTATATTATTTATCAGATCTGTTCTATTGGAATTTCTGATGTAATGAATCCTGTTTCTATTGCAGACAATGGATAATGACCTTGCACTGAAAATTTACATTAAAGCAAGAGTGACTCCAAAAGTTGTTACTGCGTTTGCTGAGAAGAGGGAGTTTGACAAAATTCTCATACACTCAAAGCAGGTGACATGCTTATGCAATTACAATCATTCAAATATGTTCTGTTTTGTGGATTTGCAGAGTTCTTGCCCAAGTTGCATACTTTGGTTCTCACTAACAATCAACTAACGAATTTGGTTGAGATTGATCCTCTTGCATCACTCCCTAAGCTGCAGTTTCTTAGTCTTCTTGATATGGAAGCAGTGTCAGTATGTCATTTTCTTCACTGTCATCAATCTGATGTCATTTTCTTGCCTTATTTTGCAGACAATGGAAAGGGACAGATCTCAAGAGACTGGTATTTTTAAGAAGAAGCCAGCTGATTTGATGCAAATCTTCAAGGTAACTTGAGGTTAAAAAGTAAACACATCCTTGTTATTGAATGATGATAGAGTGTGTGAATAACTACTATTCGATGATCTAATGTTCGAATGATTAGTGGGCCAATAATAATATTCCATAATCTAATGTTAAAATGATTTCACAAAACATTGGAGAATTTTGGACATTCTCTTTCTGCCCTGCTGTACAATTTGTTGGGACTGGGAAGCGATGAACCTGCAATCAATAAGGTTTCCATAAACAGACCAACTCTGTTAGTGGTCATGATGTTTTTTAATTTCCCCCAGAAGATGCTTAGTTATGTGTTTGATATGCTATGTACATGATAATGAGCAGTGATATGTGGAATAGCGATATAGTACATGGGATGAAGAGTCTAACTATGCTGTGGATCTTGAAATTACCTTTCTCACTCAATAGTTCAAGAGTCCTATTATTAATATGTCAAATTGAACTGATTAAGAATTTTGTTCACTTTAAAAAAAGTATCCCCCAGTCCTTGCACCAATCTTATAAATCGAAGGGCACAATTCTGCTATTAGAGAGCTCATCAGTTATCTGAGTCAGTCATCTTTTCTCTGTGAAGTGACTGCATTGGCTCCCAATTGGGATTGCAAGGGGCACTGAAATGGGAATGATGTCCATTTGAAAAGATGAATGATCTGCCATATGACTTCTCTATGATTTTTGACAGGATGTACAATCTAAAGTAAGTGCTGTTGTACTTGGAAAGGAAAAACCAGTTGAAGAATCGAATCCTGAATATGAGAAACTGAAACATTATATCTTTGAGCTTGAAGATCACTTAGCTGAAGCTCAGAAGCATGCATATCGCCTAGTAAAGAGACACAGAGGTATTTAAGGACTTTATTTTTTTTGGTTCTGTGGTGTGCCAGTTTTTCAAACTTACTTTAAATCATATTTTGTGGATTATCTTCATTTATTCCGCTTTCTTCTTTGTTTGTTCTAATATTTGAATAAAATCAAATAAAATTCATTCATAATTTTTTATTGTGTTTCCACAGAATTGGGGCAATCCCTGTCAGATTTTGGGAAGGCAGTCAAACTTCTTGGCACTTGTGAAGGAGATGCTCTTGGAAAGGTATTCTCTGAGCTTGGGGCAAAATCAGAGATTTTGTCAATTAAGCTGCAGAAGGAGGTAAGCCTCATCAATGGATCATCCCTTGACATTAAATTGACATGCTGTTTGGAATTTTTCTTCTAACAGATTTGGATTTACATGTTGTTTTACCTAACTGATACTAAATTGACATGCTGTTTTGGAGTGTGGCCTTGAGGTTGGTGATATTGTTGTCTATTGCTGTGGATTGGCCTCGAGTTCTCTGGGCTTATAAGAAGGCTGCCCTGTTGCTGGGTGGGCTCTGAGTTATCACTTTTAGTTGCTGCTAAATGGAGCAAGGATCATGACATGGCAGCAGGTTCAATATTGCATTAGGAATGGGAGCTGAGCTATGCATATGTCAGTATGTTTAATTAGATGTATTCTTTATATGGAAGCAGTGTTCACTGGAATCTGTGTCAATGCCAGAGGTTTTGAATGGCAAAATAATGGTAAGATTATATATCTCATATCCTATTTCTTCCTCACATAAGTAGAGGATCATTTTGCTTTTGTTTTGCTATTTTATAACTGGCTGAAGCTGATATTTCTATAATACGCAGATTATTTCATCAGGACAGTTGGATGCCATTACAAGGGCACGCCCTATTCTCTCTGGTACAATCTACTTATGTCACTACTCTGCAACACTTGCATGAGGATTCAGTTTTTTGATCACTACTTTTAAATTTTCTATTTCATCTCTAAGACAAACTATTGTGTTTTTCAAACAGCTATGAGTGAGAAACTTTATGTTTTTGAGGGGGCACTTGGTGCTGGAAGGTGGGCTTTCTTCACAATCTTACCAATTTCTTTGTCATGTTTAGATTTTATAACAATTTGAATTGTGTTGTTGAGACAAATTTTCATATAAAATTGGTGACAATTAAATTTAGGGTAAAAGATGAAGACAAGAAGAGAGAGAGAGAGAGAGAGAGAGAGAGAGAGAGAGAAGAGAGAGAAATACAGGAAAAGGCTAATGAGAGACACCAACAGTAGGCACATGTTCTCTTCTTATACACACATATGTTTGCATTTTGTCTATCATCGATTGAACCAACCCAATTTGTATCACTAAATGCTTTCAATTTTAAGTGATCATGGTTAGAGCACAGGATCCATTTCACAAGAGCTGACTTGAGATACCTCTAAATGAATGATCAGGCACAAAAATTTTGGCATGATCAAGCAACTCAGATTATTATGTTCTTCCTCTTCCATGATTATGTCTTGTGTTATTTTATTTTGCAGTATGTAACTCTAAATTAAGTTAATAAAGTTTGATTAAGTAGCATGTACTTGTTATTTTGAAATGATAGTTGAAATGGGAGAATAAATGGAGGGAGCAAAGTCATCATTGGAGCAACATTGCTAATATATAGCATTTTGTCTCTTTTTATTGCTAAATTATAACAATATTCAACATGTAGCTATTGAACCATTGGAGACTAGAAAATTCACAAGACAGCACTAGGAAACCATAGGAGATTTTTTTTACTTGACAGGAATACGAGAACTGATAGGCTGCTTCTTAGTAGTGATATGGCTCTGATGACATGTAAATACTGGAAACAAAAAGTGGAATTAAAATTTGGTTAAAAAAAAAAACTAATGGCTTTGCGCAGAAAACAACACCTGACCTAATATTACACTAGTGATTGTGTAAACCAAGTCAAATCTAATTTACTATAAACTTACAACTAAATGATTCTTGAGTATTCCAATACAAATTTAAGTAATTTCATATCTTTGAACAATGCTTTTCAAATGATAATTTAATTGTGTCTTGGTTGTGCCACTTGATAGTAAATTTGTTTGTGCTAGGTGTTTAACCCAATTTAACAGGGATTGGCACAGGGGAATGGCCCTTTTTCTTTGTTTATTTATGTTAGGTGTTCTAATATCATATTAGATGATGTTATTGTTAATGTCTACTTTTCTTTTTTAAATTGCAGCAAAATTAAAATGGTAATAGAGCTGCTTGAGGGCATTCATTTTGTTTCTTCTGTGGAGGCCATTTCTCTTGGTGCCCAAGCTGGTATTCATCCATGGATAATTTATTACATTATTTCTAATGCTGCTGGAAATTCATGGTAAATTATTGTTCACAATTCTTTACTGAGGACTATGTTGTGTGTTTAAAATTTAAATATTTCTAGTCCTGAAGCATTCCTTATAAGCATTCTGATCCGAAATTGTCAATTCTAGATCAGGCACAACCTTGATAGATGAGACTGCTAATAATCTGATTTGCACCATGGGCACCAGTTGAGACCATGGCACTAATTGGCACGTTCTGTTTCTGACAATGAACTGATTTTGTAGAACCCATGCCTTTAAAGAAATTAGCTGCAAAATTTATTGAACACTGAAAGCCCTTCTTGTTATGTGCTTACATGTATACATATACATGGGAACATTTGTTTACTTTCAAAGATCTGTGCATTTTTATACTAACTCAATAGGTATTCAAGGTTTTGGTGGTTGGTGTTGGTATATGTAAATGCCGTTGTTAGTTTTTTTTTTCATGACATTCCTGGAATTTGCTAGCGTTTTCTTAAGCAGATACTGTGTTACCTTGCTACTAGACATCCTTCCGTTGGATTCAATTTTACAGGGTTTTCAACAATCATGTTCCCCAGTTGCTAAGGGATAGTCAAACCAAACATCTCCCGAATACTTTTGTTCAAAATTTGGTAAGTCTTCTCATGTTGTAAGTTTCTTAGTGTTGTTCAAGTGTATTATGAGTAATTTCTTTTCTTCTTGACTTTGAAGTTAAGTTCAATGGGGGTTTTGAGTGAATTAAATGCTAACTGCAGTTTTATAATTCCATTCAAATTATGCTTCCTTTCTTGTGGTGGATTTAGCATTTAGGACATTTACTTGAGGACCATCTGCTAAATGCATACTAAAATTTTAGACTTGAACACCACTCGGTAATCATTTCTTCATCAATGAATTTGGACACATTGAGACTTTCAATAATGATTTTTAAAAGCTCTACAACATAAGAAAACAGATTTAAGTTCTGAGGTCTAATTTTGTAGAAAAATCTTACGTAAATGTCTCAGGAGCTAAAACTGCCTTCCTATTATTTAACTCTCATGCCTCAAAACTGTTTCCAGTGTTGAGTTCGTCTTGCTTGACCACGTTGCTAGTAACAAATTTTTCCATCTTGTTCTCACAATTGATTTTCAGTGTAATATAGTTGAAATCTCAGTTCTTTCATTGAAAACATAAGCCCCAATTATTCACATGAATGTGTGACATTGTGATGCAGAAGCAGTAAGTACAACAGGACAAATCCCAAGCAAATAATTTCAAGTTTGTCTAGTTAGTATGAAGTTTGTTTATTTATGAGTCTTCATTTTATTCTTGATTAGAATTTGTTAGTCCCCTATTAGGAGCTTCAGAATGTTTTGGATGTATTTTATTTTTAGGGATTTCTTTGCTATAGTTTGTGTGTTGGTTAGTAGACTTCTCTTGGGCTATAATCCAGCCAATTACTTGTTTAGAATTACTTATTTTGGTAGATTTTGAATATTTTACAGTTTCTAAATGGGGTAATTTTTAGAAAGTTTATTTCTCATTATGGTTTACTAGTGTCCACATAAAGAGGCCCCTCCTTGATTATGAATTTAGAGTTGGAATTAAAGAGCCAGTGTGGAAATTCCCTGTTGACTTGTGTGTGTATCTCAAGCCACCCTTGTGGAGTAGGCTACTCCTTTCATGCTTTTGTTTTCCTATTTGCTGAATTTTTGTCTAATTCAAATCTGTCTAACAAGTAACCAGACCTTAATGCAAGAAGCACTAACACTTCTACTCATATGACACTTCTACTCATGTGACACTTTTACTCATTACACTGCCGAGTTGAAATGGTTTTCTGAATTGGTGATGATCTGTGTTGAATCAGTTTGCTGATCTGCTATTCTTCTGGTGTTGCTGTGATGTTGCTGCTGTTGCTGAGATGCTGTGGTGATGCTGCTGTGATGGTGTTTGTTACGATGAGGTGCTGCTATGTTGTTGTTGGATGTTTGCTGGTGTTGTTGATGTTTGGAAGGGTGCAGGACGTTTTGTCCAATCTGTAATAGATCAGGTTTTCATTAATGGGGGTTGTCATTAGGTGTAAGTTCGGGCAACTGTTGGTGTTTTGGCTGGAAGGGTATGGAGGGGGTATGGAGGGGGTATTTTGTGTGATTTCATATCCATGTTATTAGTTTGTTATAGTGGTGCCTGCGGGATGCCTCTTGTAAACCTGTAAATCTTTTAAAAAATTATAAATGAGTTTCAATTATTTTTTCCGTTGCAAATTTGTCGTTGTTAAAAAGTGAAGCTTTCTCGACAAATAACTTGTCGGTAAATGTGTAGCTAAAAGTTTATTTTTGCCTACTCATATTGTGTTTCTAAAAGTGTATTTTTTGCCAATGCCAATTTGTCGTTGCCAAAACTAAAGCTTTATCGACAACCAAATCGTTGGCAAATGGCAACATTTACCGATGTAAATATGTCGCTAAAAAGTTACTTTTCCCCACTCATATTGTGTTGGTAGAAGTGTATTTTTTGCCAATGCCAATTTGTCGTTGCCAAAAGTAAAGCTTTAGCGACAAACAAATCGTCGGCAAATGGCAACATTTGCCGACGTAAATGTGTCGCCAAAAGTTTACTTTTGCCAACGCATATGTTGTTGCTAAAAGTATATTTTTTGCCCATGCAAATTTGTGTCGCGAAAAGTGCCACACAATCATCCTATTTGAATGACTTTTACCAACGCAAGGTAAATTGCCGACGATGGATGGAGGCTTTTAGCGACGACTATGTTCGTCGCTAAAGGCATTACTTTTACCAACGCAATCATAATTTCGTCGGCAATAACTTTTGCCAACTCACTTTTGCCTACGGGTTGCCAACGTAACTTTGTGTGTCGGCAGACTCTTTGCCAACGAATTTTCCCTTTTAGCAACATATTTGGTTGCGTTGCGAAAAATGCAATTTCTTGTAGTGCATCATCAATAATCTAAATCTATATTATTTAATGATATAAATTTTTGTAATATTTTATTTCATTTTGAAATAAAAATTATTCATTAAATGTTATTTATATAATTTAATGATTGTAATATTTCTTTTCATTTTGATATATATAAAATTATTCATATCATTTCTTTTTTTTTTGGGGGGGGGGAGACGTACACACCTTATAACTAAATAAGAAAATTGCATAATTTCATATTTTTTGAGTCATAACTACAAAACATAATATAATAATCAAATATCTCATTAATCATAACTAAAATAATGCTTTAACTTAAAAAGAAAATTAGTTATAACTAAAGTAAAAAATGACATAACTTTAATCATAACTAAAAAAAATGAAGAAGAAGAAGAAGAAGAAGAAGTTATAACTAAACACTACACGAGCGATAATCAAATTGTTCTCATTAATCATAATAACTAAAATAATGTCATAACAAAAAAAGAAAATTATACAATTTCATACTTTTTTGATTATAACTAAAAAAATATAAGTCATACATAATACAATTTCATACTTTTTTGATTATAACTAAAAAAATATAAGTCATACATAAATAAATACCATCACATAAAATATAACTAAACTAGTAGTTGACCCGTGCACTGCATGTGTTTTTTTTTTCTTTTTTCTTTTTTTAAATAATTGATGGTATAATATGTATTATAAAAGAATAATTTTAATTTAAAATTACAGTTAAAGTATGATTTTAATTATTTATTTTGATAATATTGGCGGTATCGTTCTATAAAATTATTACTTGAATACTTATATATATTAATTTTAGTTAAATTATTTGTGTATTTTGTTAATTTTATTTATGTCATATTATAAAAGTGTAATTATCAGATAATAATTTTGTATTATATATATATATATATATTTATAAAATAGTAAAATAAATATTCATTTTGATATTAAAAATTATAATTAAATTAGAAGAAGAATTAGTAATATAAAATTAACAGAAAATAAAAATATGCAGAAATAAAAAATATATAAAATTTATTAAAACACTTAAATATAAATATTTTGTAGTTGGATTATCATATAATGATTTTATATGATATATATATATTAAATTATAAGATTGTAAACTAAATACACTTAATTAAATTAAAATATCAACTATATAAAAGAAATTCAACAACGACTAACCAAGAAAGAATCACATAACATCTAAACTCAAAAAGGAAAAAAATAATGAAAACGTCCAAACGATAGATACATGTTAGTGTTTGAAGTGATTAATCATCTATAATATGATGTCAAAATATAAAAAAAAACTTTTATTCAACAATTGAAAAAAATACCTCAAGCAGTAAATCCAAACTTTATAAGTTTATCGAGAGTATTATTATTGTGCAGATTTTTCCTCTTGTAAGTTGTGATTATATAGTAATGTAGGAAATGAAATGCAATTTCATATATAGAATCACTACAAAATTTAAATGACAAATTCATAATATTGAATAATATAAAATTGATATTGGGTATAGAATAATGCACGGGAAAATAAGAAAAAAAAGAAGAAGAAGAAGGTTTAGCATTTAAAAAAATATTAATACCATTGAAAGAATTAAGAAGAAAAACGTGAAACACAAAATTGGTATTGAGTTTATGGATTATCTCAATTTACCATGAAAGATATATGGAAAATAGGTAAAGTCCATATAAAATAGGTAAAGTTAGTATAATTTAAATTAGGTTTGGTTTGTGTAGAATTGTATATGTAATTAAGAAAATACATGTTGACGTGACTCTCTTAGAAAAAAGTAAATTCTTATAATGTACCATCTAAATATGAGAAAAATAATATTTTTAATAATATATATATATATATATATACTAATGGTGAACCCGTGCTATGCACGAGATTGGTTTAATAATGTGTAAATTTTTTAATAACGCATTAATTTCTAAGTTAACTCATAAAATTATAATCATAATGCATAGAGATCATTTTTTCAAATTTCATAAGTGAAGATAATATTTCAAAGCAAATATTTATAAAATATTATAATCATCAAACTGATCAATTTTTCTTAGAATAATCAACTTGATTTATAACTAATGAAATAATCTATACTAACAATAAATAAGATGCTTCTCAATAAACCTAATGTCTAAAATATATACATACTAAAAAAACTAATAATAAACTCAATATCATAAATCAAATCTATCTATATTTGATAAATTAAAACTCAATTGATGTCTCTCATCGTGTCCAAATGTCTCAAAAAGTACCTGGAAAAAAAAAATGTTAACATTTTTTTGTTATCATTTTTTACACACAAACAAACTTTATTAAAAAAAAAAAAAAAAAAGTGTTGCCCTTATTGGTAAAAACTCTTGAATTTTTGTAACAACAGTTTACTCATGAGAGATTCAGGGAACACATAAGGATATACAACTCTCCATTATTCTTCACTCCATGGATGGAAAAATTAATCAATCAATGATAGATGGAAGGGTCCTTATGTCTTTCATATTAATGCTGGTACAATATGATTTGGCACATTTATATATTATCAACCTCATAAATTCTATAATTGTACAATAACATTTAAAAAAATAATAATAATAGTGGAGAGACAAACCTGTTGTGAGAAATCATTGAGTGAGAGAGAGAGCAAAGAAACCTAAGAAAACATTGGAGATAGTAAAAGAAAAATTATTCTTACATAATGTGAGTTTTTAAGAGTTAATATAAAATGATGATGAATATGACGATAATGATAGACAATAACAATAAATAAATAAAAAATTAAATTAATCTGCTCAAACTCAATCTACCAACAAATTCCTACAAAAAAGGAGGAGATGTTTTTTTAAAACCAATTAGTTAATCTCTATCTTAAGCCATGAGATTAAAGCAATTAGAAAATAAAGAAAAAAAAGAAAACATGAATGAAGGTTGCCAAGATATTTGTAATTTATATATTTTTTAATTTATTTAAGTTATAGATATTCGAGTTTTTTTTTTTTAAAATAACGTAATAGACATTGGATATTTGTAAGGATAAACTATCAATAAGTCCTGATAGTTGGACTTAATTTCTATCAAATTGTATTAAAGATAAGTCCTAATAAAATTGGAAGTGAGGATGTTGTTGTGTGGGTTGCGCAGCAGTGGTCATTGTGCGGCATAATGGGCTCATTTTGGGGCCCATTTTGATAATCCGAACCGTTCACATTTTAGAATATATCAAGTAAAACATGCCTACAAAAATCTAAGTTAATCGGATATCGTTTACCAATTCATCCACTCACATTTGTATTCATTTTAATACTTTAAATCACAATTATTATTTTTTTTTTTTTTTTGGTGAATAATAATTTAAGTTATGTGATAGACATGATTTTCTTGAATTATAGGTGAACAATTTTGATATGAAAAAGATAAGATTTATAAAAGTTGAAATAGATATCAATAGTGTTATATGAGAAGAAACAAATCCAATCTGATTAAATTAAGAAACAAATGCAAACCATAAATTAAAAAGCAAGCAAGCTCAAACTATGCAAAATGTAATAATGGGAAAGATGAAAAGATGTGTAGAGACCTGAAAAATATTAGAAAAAAGAAATATGGATACACAAATGTAATAAACTCTAAAAAAATATGTAGGAGCATAAAAATTGAAAAGATGAAAAGATGTGTAGATAAACTCAAAAATATTATGAAAAATGATATATACACACAAAGATATAAAGTAAGAAATAATATTACACTGACCTTGTAATGATTTTCGCAGATCATCAAACTTGAAAAATGTAACAATGGAGAAGATAATGATTTTCACAGATCATTAGACTTGCAAAATATAACAACGGAAAATATAAGTTTTTCTCAAAAACGATGGGTAGATGAGATGAAAGAGAATAATATTAATACCATTACCCTGACCTTGCAATGATTTTTGCAAATTATGAAATTTGCAAATGTAATTGTGGGGACATATTTTGTGAATGACAGCACGTGACCAAGGTGACGCCAAAGTGTCAACCGAGGTGTCACGTGGCCTGGTCATGATGCTGAGGTGATCTCGGCTAGGCCGAGGTTGTCTGCGGAGATGAAAAAATTTGAGATGAGCGGATAAGGGACAAGAGTCCTAGAATAGTGTGATAACCCTGTTCCGTATTATGCTAATTGATCTTAATTATGATTGTGATTATATGCTTGATATGGTTTTGTGTGATAATCACATGATTATATGTGTGCTTGTATTTCTATCTGTTCACCGTAGGAAAATCTGTTTGAATTTTCGCTTTAGAGTTTTAATTAAAGGTCGTAGAGGCATCAGAAACCGAAATTGACTACACCATTGTGATTGGCATAATTTTTAGAGCCAATGGTGAAATTTAATTGAAAATTGATTCGAATCGAATTAATTAGATTAAAATTGGTTTAATTGTGCTCAATTAACTAGTGTTAATGAGACTTGAGTAATGGTGTGTATATAAAGGCCAAACACACTTAAACTCTTCATTTTTGAACTCAAAAAATCTGGTTATACACTCTAGAGAGAGAGAGAAAGTGTCGAATTTAGAGAGAGAGGGAGCTCAAGATAGAGAATTGGTCAAGGAGCTTGGTGATCTTGAAGATTAACTCAAGAATTAACTATAATTTGGAAGATTTGAGCCTCTAAGTGAGTATTTGAGCATAGACTTAAAAGTTTGAGTTTGTAATTTTGTGAATTCAAGATTGAATAGCAATCAAGAACATGAATTGAATTGATTATGATGAGATTGAAGTCTATATGCACATGCATGCATAGAATTTCCATGATTTTGCATAATCAAGCATGAGGCATGTTGAATATGATGAACTGAACACCAAATCTTACATGCATGCATATTCCTAATAGATTCCATGTTTTTGAACATCATTTGTCCATTTAAAATGGAATTGGAGTCAATAATTAACATGCATGAATGATCCATGGAGATATGGAGTTGTATGAAGTTAGAATGCATGAGTTTTTAACCATGTCAAAAAGAATGTTAAATGATTTGAGAGTTAAATCATGATTTTGAACAATTGGCCTCATATTGCTTATGTCCTCATGATATATAATGTGTTCCTACGTTTTTGAACCAAAAACATGAGTTTTGGGCCTTTGAATGTCAAGTTTGAGCTTCAAGAACAATTCTGGAAATTCCAGAATTTGGCATGTCCGCTCGAGCAAGGTAAGGTCCGCTCGAGCGTGAAATATTAGTTCCCAGAACTTTTGCAGACATTGATATCCGCTCGAGTGGGGAGAGTCACGCTCGAGTGCCAGCCACGTAGTTTGAATTCTAGCTCGAGCGTCCGAAGTCACTCTCGAGGGTAAAAATGAGGCAACCAGTACTTTTGCAGACCAAAGGGGTCCGCTCGAGCGTCGAAAGATACGCTCGAGCAGGGAGCCCTGTTTCTGAAACTTTGAAAGGATGTTTTGTGCTTTATTTTCTGCTATGTTTCATTTCTACGCACTCTTAGGCATGCATTGAGCATTGTAAATGGATTAAGAAGATAAGAAAGAAGCCTAAGAAGGGTGAATAAATGTAACCCGATGTGTGTTATGATTTATGTAGGGTCGAGCACAGGGGCGAATCCATCGGCAGAACACTGTGAGTAATATCTTAGTAAAGATATCTTGAAGTATGCTATTTGTTCAATCGCTTACTCCTATTTGAGTTTCATAAGTTTGTTAATTTGAATTATGGACAAATATCCGTTTGATATGAATGATTGGGCCAAAGGCCGTTTGATATGAACGATTGGGCCAAAGGCCGCTTGATATGAACGATTGGGCCAAAGGCCATTTGACATGAATGATTGGGCCAAAGGCCGTTTGATATGAACGATTGGGCCAAAGGCCGCTTGATATGAACGATTGGGCCAAAGGCCATTTGACATGAATGATTGGGCCAAAGGCCGTTTGATATGAACGATTGGGCCAAAGGCCGCTTGATATGAACGATTGGGCCAAAGGCCATTTGACATGAATGATTGGGCCAAAGGCCGTTTGATATGAACGATTGGGCCAAAGGCCGCTTGATATGAACGATTGGGCCAAAGGCCATTTGACATGAATGATTGGGCCAAAGGCCGTTTGATATGAACGATTGGGCCAAAGGCCGCTTGATATGAACGATTGGGCCAAAGGCCATTTGACATGAATGATTGGGCCAAAGGCCGTTTGATATGAACGATTGGGCCAAAGGCCGCTTGATATGAACGATTGGGCCAAAGGCCATTTGACATGAATGATTGGGCCAAAGGCCGTTTGATATGAACGATTGGGCCAAAGGCCGCTTGATATGAACGATTGGGCCAAAGGCCATTTGACATGAATGATTGGGCCAAAGGCCGTTTGATATGAACGATTGGGCCAAAGGCCGCTTGATATGAACGATTGGGCCAAAGGCCATTTGACATGAATGATTGGGCCAAAGGCCGTTTGATATGAACGATTGGGCCAAAGGCCGCTTGATATGAACGATTGGAATTATGGTGTTTACTTGCCATTTCTCAGGCATTAGGGTTTAAACACCCGGACACTTATTCGGACCCACTTGCATGATGGCAAATATGTAATTATGGTGTTTATTTGCCATTTCTCATGCATTAGGGTTTAAATACTCGGACACTTATTCGGACCCTCTTGCATGATGGCAGATATGTAATTATGGTGTTTATTTTTTATTTCCAATGCATTAGGGTTTAAACACTCAGACACTTATTCGGAACCTCATGCATGATAGCACATATGTAATTATGGTGTTTAGTTTCCATTTCTCACGCGTTAGGGTTTAAACACTCGGACACTTATTCGGACCCTCTTGCATGATGGCAAATATGTAATTATGGTGCTTAGTTGCCATTTCTCATGCATTGGGGTTTAAACACTCGGACACTTATTCAGACCCTCTTGCATGATAGCAGATATGTAATTATGGTGTTTACTTGCCATTTCTCGTGCATTGGGGTCTACACAATCGGACACTTATTCGGACCCTCTTGCATGATGGCAGATATGTAATTATGGCCTTTACTTGCCATTTCTCATGCATTGGGGTTTAAACACTCGGACACTTATTCGAACCGTCTTGCATGATGGCAGATATGTAATTATGGTGTTTATTTTCCATTTCTCATGCATTAGGGTTTAAATACTCTGACACTTATTCGGACCCCCACGCATGATGGCAGATATATAATTATGGTGTTCACTTGCCATTTCTCGAGCATTGGGATTGAATAATTCGGTCACTTATTCGGATTCTATTGCGTGATGGCAGATATGTAATTATGGTCTTTACTTGCCATTTCTCATGCATTGGGGTTTAAACACTCGGACACGTATTCAGACCCTCTTACATGATGGCAGATATGTAAGTATGGGGTTTATTTTCCATTTCTCATGCATTAGGGTTTATATACTCGGACACTTATTCGGAACCTCATGCATGATTGCAGATATGTAATTATGGTGTTTAGTTTCCATTTCTCACGCGTTAGGGTTTAAACACTCGGACACTTATTCGGACCCTCTTGCACGTTGGCAGATATGTAATTATGGTGTTTACTTGCCATTTCTCATGCATTGTGGTTTAAACACTCGGACACGTATTCAGACCCTCTTGCATGATAGCAGATATGTAATTATGGTGTTTACTTGCCATTTCTCATGCATTAGGATCTACACACTCGGACACTTATTCAGACCCTCTTGCATGATGGCAGATATGTAATTATGGTGTTTACTTTCCATTTCTCATGCATTGGGGTTTAAACACTTGGACACTTATTCGGAGCCTCTTGCATGATGGCAGATATGTAATCGGGGTGTTTATTTGCCATTTCTCTTGCATTAGGGTTTATATACTCGGACACTTATTCGGACCCTCTTGCATGATAGCAGATATGTAATTATGGTGTTTACTTGCCATTTCTCATGCATTAGGGCTTAAACACTCGGACACTTATTCGGACCCTCTAGCATGATGGCAGATATGTAATTATGGTGTTCATATTCCGTTTTCCTTGCATTAGGGTTTAAACACTCAGACACTTATTCGGACCCTCTTGTGTGATGGCAAATATGTAAATATGGTGTTTATTTGCCATTTCTCATGCATTAGGGTTGAAACACTAGGACACTTATTCGGACCCTCTTGCATGATGGCAGATATATAATTATGGTGTTTACTTGCCATTTCTCTTGCATTAGGGTTTAAACACTCGGACACTTATTCGGACCGTCTTGCATGATGGCAGATATGTAATTATGGTGTTTATTTGCCATTTCTCATGCATTAGGGTTTAAATAGTCTGACACTTATTCGAACCCCCACGCATGATGGCAGATATGTAATTATGGTGTTTACTTGCCATTTCTCGAGCATCGGGATTGAAAAATTCGGTCACTTATTCGGATCCTCTTGCTTGATGGCAGATATGTAATTATGGTGTTTACTTGCCATTTGTCGTGCATTTGGGTTTAAACACTCGGGCACTTATTCGGACCCTCTTGCACGATGGCAGATATGTAATTATGGTGTTTATTTTCCATTTCTCATGCATTACGGTTTAAATACTCGGACACTTATTCGGAACCTCTTGCATGATGGCAGATATGTAATTATGGTGTTTATTTTCCATTTCTCATGCATTAGGGTTTAAATACTCGGACACTTATTCGGACCATCTTGCTTGATGGCAGATATGTAATTATGGTGTTTATTTTCCATTTCTCATGCATTAGGGCTTAAACACTCGGCCACTTATTCGGACCCTCTTGCATGATGGCAGATATGTAATTATGGTGTTTACTTGTCATTTCTCATGCATTGGGGTTTAAACACTTGGACACTTGTTCGGACCATCTTGCATGATGGCAAATATGTAATTATGGTGTTTACTTGCCATTTCGTGTGCATTAGGGTTTAAACACTCGTACACTTATTCGGACCCTCCTGCAAGATGGCAGAAATGTAATTAAGGTGTTTATTTCCCATTTCTTATGCATTAGGGTTTAAACACTCGGACACTTATTCGGACCCTCCTGCATGACGGCAGATATGAAATTATGGTGTTTATTTGCCATTTCTCACGCATTAGGGTTTAAACACTCGGACACTTATTCGGACCCCCTTGCATGATGGCAGATATGGAATTATGGTGATTATTTGCCATTTCTCTTGCATTACAATTTAAACACTCGGACACTCATTCGGACCCTCTTGCTTGATGGCAGATATGTAGTTATGGTGTTTACTTGCCATTTCTTGAGCATTGGGATTAAAAAATTCAGTCACTGATTCGGATCGTCTTGCGTGATGGCAGATATGTAATTATGGTGTTTACTTGCCATTTCTCATGCATTAGGGTTTAAACACTTGGACACTTATTCGGAGCCTCTTGCATGACAGCAGAGATGTAATTATGGTGTTTATTTGACATTTCACAAGCATTAGGGTTTAAATACTCGGACATTTACTCAAATCCTCATTCTTGATGGCAGATATGTAATTATGGTGTGTACTTGCCGTTTCTCACGCATTAGGGCTTAAACACTCGGACACTTATTCGGACCCTCCTGCATGACGGCAGATATGTAATTATGGTGTTTATTTGCCATTTCTCATGCATTAGGGTTTAAACACTCGGACACTTATTCGGACCCTCTTGCATGATGGCAGATATGGAATTATGGTGTTTATTTGCCATTTCTCATGCATTACAATTTAAACACTCGGACACTCATTCGGACCCTCTTGCTTGATGGCAGATATGTAGTTATGGTGTTTACCTGCCATTTCTTGAGCATTGGGATTAAAAAATTCTGTCACTGATTCGGATCCTCCTGCGTGATGGCAGATATGTAATTATGGTGTTTACTTGCCATTTCTCATGCATTAGGGTTTAAACACTTGGACACTTATTCGGAGCCTCTTCCATGATGGCAGAGATGTAATTATGGTGTTTATTTGCCATTTCACAAGCATTAGGGTTTAAATACTCGGACATTTATTCGAATCCTCTTGCATGATGGCAGATATGTAATTATGGTGTTTATTTGCCATTTCTCACGCATTAGGGTTTAAACACTCGGACACTTATTCGGACCCTCTTGCATGATGGCAGATATGTAATTATGGTGTTTATATTCCGTTTCCCATGCATTTGGGTTTAAACACTCAGACACTTATTCGAACCCTCTTGCATGATGG
>NW_021025073.1:1963300-2028930 GCF_004153795.1 Camellia sinensis | reverse complement strand
CTCAAGATATGTAATCCTTCCTACAAACCCGGTGTTTATTTTGCCATTTTCCCAGCATTCCCGGTTTTAAAGCGTCGCACAAAACCTTGCCAGAATCCCAGCATAGGTTAACACTCGGACATTATTCGACTCTTCATGATGGCAGATATGTAATTATGGTGTCTTATTGCCATTTCCCTTGCATTAGGGTTATAAATAACTCACACTTATTCAGACAACCCTCTGGCATGATGGCATTGTAATTATGGTGTTACTTGCCATTTCTCATGCCATTAGGGCTTAAACACTCGACACCTATTGACCTCTGCATAGATGAGAGATATGTAATTTATGTGTTATTTTTCCATTTCCTCATGCATTAGGGTTTTAAAACCTCGAGTTTATTCAGACCCTCTTGCATGATGGCAGATATGTAATTAGTGCTATTACTTGCCTTCTCGCATGCATTACCGGTTAAACAGATCTGGACTAATATTCGACCCTCTTGCATGACGTGCAGATTATGTAATTATAGTGTTATCTTGCCATTCTCTGCATTAGGTTTAAAATCCCGACACCTAATTCCGACCGCTCATGCACGATAGCAGATAATATAATTATGGTGTTTTATTCCATCCCATGCATTAGGTTTAAACTACTAGGACACTTATTCGGACCTCATCGCATTGATGCAGACTATGGTAATTATGGTGTTTCATTGACCATTTCTCTAATGCATAGGGTAAACTACTCGGACATTTATTCCGACCTCTCGCATGATGTGCAGATATTAATTTGGTGGTTATTTGCATTCTCTCATGCATTAGGGTTTAAACACTCGACACTTATGCGACCCTCATGCATGATGGCAGATATTAATCTATGGATGTTTATTTGCATTTCTCATGCATTAGTGTTTAAAACACTCGGACATTTAATATCAGACCTTCTTTGCATGATGGCAAGAGTATTAATTAGGTTTAATTTGCCGTTCCCATCATACGTTTAAACAAATCGGACAACTTATTCGGACCCTCTTGCGATGCATGGCAGATATTTTATGGTGCTTACTGCCATTCTCCAATGCATTAGGGTTAAAACTCGGACACTTATTCGACCGCCTCTTGCATGAATGGCAGTATGTAAAATTATTGTGTTTACTTTCCCATTCTCCATCATTAAGGGTTAAAACTGGACACTTATTCACGACCCTCATGCATGATGGCCGGATCATGTAGATTATGGTGTTTACTGCATTTCGCATGCATTACGGGCTTAAACTTGGACATTATTCCGACGTCCTTCCTTGCATGAGGAAGTATGCAATTGTGGTGTCTATTTGCCATTTCCATGATTAGGGTTTAAGACACCTAGGACACAATTCGACCCTGTGCATGAGTGCTAGATATGTAAGTTATGTGTTTACTTTGCCATTTCTCTTGCATTAGGCTTAAAAATCGACATTATTCGACCCTCCTGCTGGATGCGATATGTATTAGGTGTTTATTTGCACTTCCATGCAAATTACAGGGTTTAAACACTCGTCCGGACACTTATTCGATCCGCTCTTGCATGATGGCAGATATTGTAAATATGGTGTTACTTAGCCATTTCCCATGCATTAGGGCTAAACACTCGCGACACTTATTTCCAGACCCTCTTTGCATGATGGCAAGATCATGTAATTACGGCTGTTTATTCTCCACTTCCTCATCAGTTAGGGTTAACACTCGGACACATTATTCACCTCTTGCATGATGCAATATGTAATTATGTGTTTACTTGTCATTTCTCAGCATTAGCGTTAAATACACTCAGACACTTATTCGTACCCCTTTCATTGGTGCGATATGTAATTATGGTGTCTATTTGCCATTTCTCATAGCGTTACGGTTTAAACATCGACACTATTCGGACCTGCTTGCATGATACAATATGTAAGTTATGGTGTTTACTTGCCCTTTCTCATGCCATTATGGGTTTAAAGCAATCGCGACACTTATTGCGCCTCCTTGCTGATGGCAATATCGAATATGGGTTTACTTGCCATTTTCTCATGCATAAGGGTTTAAACACTGAGACACTTATTCGTACCCCTGCAGATGGGCAATATGTAAATTTGGTGTACCATTTCTCATGCATTAGGTTTAAACACTCGTGACAGCTTTTCGGGAGGCCCCCTCCCTTTTGCCACTGGAAAAAAAAAAAATGGCAAAAAAATATGTAATTATGGTGTTTATTTCCAACTTTGTCTTGCATTAGGTTGTAAATAATGGACACTTATTCAGACCCTCTTGCATGATAGCGATGTAATTATGCGTGTTACTTGCCTATTTCTATGCATACAGTTTAAACACTCGAACACTTATCGGACCCCTCTTGCATGGGCAGATATGTAATTATGGTGTTTATTTTCCATTTCCCAGCGTTACGGTTTAAACATCGAACACTATTCAACCCTCTTGCCATATAGCAGAATTATATGTATGTTGTTTACTTGCCATTTCTCATGCATTAGGGTTTAAGCACTCGGACACTTATTTGGACCCTCTTGCATGATGGCAAATACGAAATTATGGGGTTTACTTGCCATTTCTCATGCATTAGGGTTTAAACACTAGGATACTTATTCGAACCCCCTTGCACGATGGCAGATATGTAATTATGGTGTTTATTTCCCACTTCTCATGCATTAGGGTTTAAATACTCGGACGCCTATTCGGAGCCTCTTGCATGATGGCAGATATGTAATTATGGTGTTTATTTGCCATTTGTCTTGCATTAGGGTATAAGTACTCGGACACTTATTCAGACCCTCTTGCATGATAGCGGATATGTAATTATGGTGTTTACTTGCCATTTGTCATGCATTAGGGTTTAAACACTCGGACACTTATTCCGACCCTCTTGCATGAGGGCAGATATGTAATTATGGTGTTTACTTGCCATTTCTCATGCATTAGGGTTTAAACACTCAGACACTTATTCAGACCCTCTTGCATGATGGTAGATGTGTAATTGTGGTGTTTATTGGCCATTTCTCTTGCATTAGGGTATAAATACTCGGACACTTATTCAGACCCTCTTGCATGATGGCAAATACGTAATAATGGTGTTTACTTGCCAATTCTCATGCATTAGGGTTTAAACACTTAGACACTTATTCCGACCCTCTTGCATGATGGTAGAAGTATAATTATGGTGTTTACTTGCCATTTCTCATGTTTTAGGGTTTAAACACCCGTACACTTATTCCGACCCTCTTGCATGAGGGCAGATATGTAATTATGGTCTTTACTTGCCATTTCGCATGCATTAGGGTTAAACACTCAGACACTTATTCGGACCCTCTTGCATGATGGCAGATGTGTAATTGTGGTGTTTATTTGCCATTTCTCTTACATTAGGGTATAAATACTCGGACACTTATTCAGACCCCCTTGCATGATGGCAGATATGTAATTATGTCATTTATTTTCCATTTCTCTTGCACTAGGGTTTCTACACTCGGACATTTATTCAGACCCTCTTGCAAGATGGCACATATGTCATTATGGTGTTCACTTGCCATTTCTCATGCATTAGGGTTTAAACACTCGGACACATATTCCGACCCTCTTGCATGAGGGCAGATATGTAATTATGGTGTTTACTTGCCATTTCTCATGCATTAGGGTTTAAACACTCAGACACTTATTCGGACCCTCTTGCATGATGGCAGATGTGTAATTGTGGTGTTTATTTGCCATTTCTCCTGCATTAGGGTATAAAGACTCGGGCACTTCTTCAGACCCTCTTGCATGATGGCAGATATGTAATTATGGTGTTTACTTGCCATTTCTCATGCATTAGGGTTTGAACACTCGGACACTTTTTGGGACCCTCATGCATGATGGCAGATATGTAATTATGTTGTTTATTTGCCATTTCTCATGCATTAGGGCTTAAACACTCAGACACTTATTTGGACCCTCTTGCATGATGGTAGATATGTAATTGTGGTGTTTATTTTCCATTTCTCATGCATTAGGGTTTAAACACTTGGACATTTATTCGGACCCTCTTTCATCATGGCAGATATGTAATTATGGTGTTTATTTGCCATTTCCCATGCATTACGGTTTAAACACTCAGACACTTATTCAAACCCTCTAGCATGATTGCAGATATGTTGCATGATGGCAGATATGTAATTATGGTGTTTACTTGTCATTTCTCACGTATTAGGCTTAAACACTCGGACACTTATTCGGACCCTCTTGCACTCGGACACTTATTCGGACTCTCTTGCATGATGGCAGATATGTAATTAAGGTGTTTACTTGTCATTTCTCATGTATTAGGCTTAAACACTCGAACACTTATTGGGACCCTCTTGCTTGATGGCAGATATGTAATTGTGGTGTATATTTGCCATTTCTCACGCATTAGGCTTTAAACACTCGGACACTTATCCGGACCCTCTTGCATGATGGCAGATATGTAATTATGGTGTTTATTTAGCATTTCTCACGCATGAGGGTTTAAACACTCGGACACTTATTCAGACCCACTTGCATGATGGCAGATATGTAATTATGGTGTTTACTTGCCATTTCTCACGCATTTGGGTTTAAACACTCGAACAGTTATTTGCACCCTCTTGCATGATGGCAGATATTAAATTATGGTGTTTACTTGCCATTTTTCATGCATTAGGGTTGAAACACTCGGACACTTATTCGGACCCTCTTGCACGATGGCAGATATGTAATTATGGTGTTTATTTCCTACTCTCCAGCATTAGGGTTTAAATACTCGGACACTTATTCGGACCCTCTTGTATGATGCCAGATATTTAATTAAGTTGTTTACTTGCCATTTCTCATGCGTTAGGGTTTAAACACGCGGACACTTATTCTGCCACCCTTGCATGAGGGCAGATATGTAATTATGGTCTTGCATGATGCTAAATATGTAATTTTGGTGTTTACTTCCAATTGTCATGCATTGGGGATTAAACACTCGGACACTTATTCAGACCCTCCTGCATGATGGCAGATATGTAATTATGGTGTTTACTTGCCATTTCATATGCATTAGGGTTTAAACACTCGGACACTTATTCAGATCCTCCTGCATGACGACAGATATGTAATTATGGTGTTTATTTGCCATTTCCCATGCATTACGGTTTAAACACTCAGACACTTATTCAAACCCTCTAGCATGATTGCAGATATGCAATTCTGGTGTTTGGTTACCATTTCTTGTGCATTAGGGTTTAAACACTCGAACACGTATTCAGACCCAGATATGTAATTATCGTGTTTAATCGCCATTTCTCCTGCATTAGGGTTTAAACACTTAGACACTTATTCCGACCCTCTTGCATGATGGCAGATATGTAATTATGGTGTTTATGTGACATTTCTCATGCATTAGGGTTTAAACACTCGGACACTTATTCGGACCCTCTTGCATGATGGCAGATATGTAGTTATGGTGTTTACTTGCCATTTCCCATGCATTAGGGCTTAAACACTCGGACACTTTTCGGACCCTCTTGCATGATGGCAGATATGTAGTTATGGTGTTTACTTGCCATTTCCCATGCATTAGGGCTTAAACACTCGGACACTTTTCGGACCCTCTTGCATGATGGCAGATATGTAGTTATGGTGTTTACTTGCCATTTCCCATGCATTAGGGCTTAAACACTCGGACACTTTTCGGACCCTCTTGCATGATGGCAGATATGTAGTTATGGTGTTTACTTGCCATTTCCCATGCATTAGGGCTTAAACACTCGGACACTTTTCGGACCCTCTTGCATGATGGCAGATATGTAGTTATGGTGTTTACTTGCCATTTCCCATGCATTAGGGCTTAAACACTCGGACACTTTTCGGACCCTCTTGCATGATGGCAGATATGTAGTTATGGTGTTTACTTGCCATTTCCCATGCATTAGGGCTTAAACACTCGGACACTTTTCGGACCCTCTTGCATGATGGCAGATATGTAGTTATGGTGTTTACTTGCCATTTCCCATGCATTAGGGCTTAAACACTCGGACACTTTTCGGACCCTCTTGCATGATGGCAGATATGTAGTTATGGTGTTTACTTGCCATTTCCCATGCATTAGGGCTTAAACACTCGGACACTTTTCGGACCCTCTTGCATGATGGCAGATATGTAGTTATGGTGTTTACTTGCCATTTCCCATGCATTAGGGCTTAAACACTCGGACACTTTTCGGACCCTCTTGCATGATGGCAGATATGTAATTATGGGGTTTATTTGCCATTTCTCATGCATTAGGGTTTAAACACTCGGACACTTATTCGGACCCTCTTGCATGATGGCAGATATGTGATTATGGTGTTTGTTTGCCATTTCTCTTGCATTAGGGTTTATATACTCGGACACCTATTCGGACCCTCTTGCATGATGGCAGATATGTCATTATGGTGTATACTTGCCATTTCTTATGCATTAGGGTTTAAACACTCGGACACTTATTCGGACCCTCCTGCATGATGGCAGATATGTATTTACGGTGTTTATTTGCCATTTCTTATGCATTAGGGTTTAAACACTCGGACACTTATTCGGACCCTCCTCCGTGACGGCAGATATGTAATTATGGTGTTTATTTGCCATTTCTCAAGCACTTGGGTGTAAACACTCGGACACTTATTCGGACCCTCTTGCATGATGGCAGATATGTAATTATGGTGTTTGTTTGCCATTTCTCTTGCATTAGGGTTTATATACTCGGACACCTATTCGGACCCTCTTGCATGGTGGCAGATATGTCATTATGGTGTTCACTTGCCATTTCTGATGCATTAGGGCTTAAACACTCAGACACTTATTCGAACCCTCTTGCATGATGGCAGATATGTAATTATGGTGTTTATATTCCGTTTCCCATGCATTAAGGTTTGAACATTCAGACACTTATTCGGACCCTCTTGCATGATGGCAAATATGTAATTATGGTGTTTATTTGCCATTTCTCATGCATTAGGGTTGAAACACAAGGGCACTTATTCGGACCCTCTTGCATGATGGCAGATATATAATTATGGTGTTTACTTGCCGTTTCTCATGCATTAGGGTTTAAACACTCGGACACTTATTCGGACCCTCTTACATGATGGCTGATATATAATTATGGTGTTTATTTGCCATTTCTCATGCATTAGGGTTTAAATACTCGGACACTTATTCGGACCCCCATGCATGACGGCAAATATATAATTATGGTGTTTACTTGCCATTTCTCATGCAATAGGGCTTAAACACTCAGACACTAATTCGGACCCTCTTGCATGATGGTAGATATAGAATTACGGTATTTATTTGCCATTTCTCATGATTTACGATTGAAACACTCGGACACTTTTTCAGTCTCTCCTGCATGATGGCAGATATGTAATTATGGTGTTTACTTGCCATTTCTTATGCATTAGGGTTTAAACACTCGGAGAGTTATTCGGGCCCTCTTGCTTGCCGGCAGATGTGTAATTATAGTGTTTATTAGCCATTTCTAATGCATTGGGGTTTAAACACTCGAACACTTATTCGGACCCTCTTACATGATGGCATATATGTAATTAGAGTGTTTAGTTGCCAATTCTCATGCATTAGGGTTTAAACACTCGGGCACTTATTCGGACCCTCTTGCATGATGGCATATATGTAATTGAAGTGTTTAGTTGCCATTTCTCATGCATTAGGGTTTAAACACTCAGACACTTATTCGGACCCTCTTGCATGATGGTAGATATGTAATTATGGTGTTTACTTGCCATTTCTCATGCATTAGGTTTTAAACACTCAGACACTTATTCGGGCCCTCTTGCATGATTGTAGATATGTAATTATGATGTTTATTTGCCATTTCTCATGCATAGGGGTTTAAACACTTGGACACTTATTCGGACACTCTTGCATGACGGCAGATATGTAATTATGGCGTTTATTTTCCATTTCCCATGCATTAGGGTTTAAACACTCAGACACTTATTCAGATCAGGACCCTCTTGCATGATGGCAGATATTGTAATTATGGTGTTTTTGCCATTTCTCATGCATTAGGTTTAAACACTCGGACACTTATTCGGACCCTCTTGCATGATGGCAGATATGTAATTATGGTGTTTACTTGCCATTTCTCTTGCATTAGGTTTAAACACTCGGACACATATTCGGACCCTTTGCATGATGGCAGATATGTAATTATTTTTATTTGCCATTTCTCATGCATTGAGGGTTTAAATACTCGGACACTTATTCGGACCCTCTTTTATGATGGCAAGATATGTAATTATTTGTTTACTTGCCATTCTCATGCATTAGGGCTTAAACACTCGGACACTTATTCGGACCCTCTGCATGATGGCAGATATGTAATTATGGTGTTTATTTGCTATTTCACATGCATTAGGGTCAACACTCTCGGACACTTGTGGACCCCTGCATGATGGCAAAATATGTAATTATGGTGTTTACTTGCCATTTCCAATGCATTAGGTTTAAACATTCGGACACTTATTCGGACCCTGTTGCATGATGGCAGAAATGTAATTACGGTGTTATTTGCCATTTCTAATGCATAGGTTTAAGCACTCGGACACTTATTTGGACCCTCTTGCATGGCAGATATTAGTTATGGTGTTTACTTCCATTTCTCGAGTTTAGGATTCAAAAAATTCGGTCATTTAATCGGATCCTCTTTGTGTGATGGGAAGATATGTAATTAGGTGTTATTTGCCATTTGTCAAGCATTAGGGTTCAACACTCGACACTTGTTCGACCCTCTTGCATGATGCTAGAATATGTAATTTTGTGTTTACTTCCAATTGTCATGCATTGGGTTTAAACACTCGGACACTTATTCAGACCCTCCTGCATGATGGCAGATATGTAATTATGGTGTTTACTTGCCATTTCATATGCATTAGGGTTTAAAACACTCGACACTTATTCGGATCCTCCTGCATGACGACAGATATGGTAATTATGGTGTTTATTTGCCATTTCTCACGCATTAGGGTTAAAAACTCGACACTTACTCGGACCTTCTTGCATGATGGCAGATATTAATATTAGCGGTGTTTAGTTGCCATTTCTCTGCATTAGGTTTAAACACTCGGACACTTATCGAACCCTATTGAGTATGGCAGATATGTAATTATGGTGTTTACTTGCCATTTCCTAGCATTAGGGTTTAAACACTCAAACATTATTCGGACCCTCTTGAATGATGGAGATATGTAATTATGGTGTTTATTTGCCACTTCTCATTGCATTGGGTTTTAAAATCTGGACACTTATTCGGCACCATTGCATGTGGCAGATGTGTAATTATTGTGTTTACTTTTCCATTTCTAATGCATTAGGGTTTAAACACTCAGACACTTATTCGGACCCTTCTGCATTATGGCAAATATGTAATTTTTGGTGTTTATTTGCCATTTCTCATGCACTAGAGCATAAAATTCTCAGGCACTTATCCGGACCCCCTTGCATGATGGCAGATATGTAATTTATGCTGTTAATTGCCATTTCTCATTACATTAGGGTTTAAACACTCAGACACTTATTCCGACCCTTTACATGACGGCAGATATGTATTATGGTGTTTACTTGCCATTTCTCATGCATTGGTTTAAACACTCGAACTTTATTCGGACCCTCTTGCATGATGGCTGATATGTAATTATGCTGTTTATTTCCATTCTCATGCATTAGGGTTAAATACTCGGACACTTATTCGGACCCTCTTGCATTTGATGCAGATATTGTAATTATGATGTTTACTTGCCATTTCTCTTGCATTACGATTTAAACACTCGGACACTTATTCGGACCCTCTTGCATGATGGCATATATGTAGTTATGGTGTTTACTTGCCATTTCTCGAGCATTGGGATTCAAAATTGGGTCACTTATTCGGACCTCCTCTTGCGTGATGGCAGATATGTAATTAGTTGTTTACTTGCCATTTCTCATGCATTAGGTTGAAACACTCGGACACCTTATTCGGACCTCTTGCATGATGGCAGATATGTAATTATGGTGTTTATTTGTCATTTCTTCAAGCATTAGGTTTAAATACTCGGACACTTATTCGGACCCTCTTGCCTGGATGGCAGATATGTAGTTATGGTGTTTTACTTGCCATTTTTTATGTATTAGGGTTTAAACCTTCGGACAGGACACTTATTCGGACCCTCTTGCAAGATGGCAGATATGTAATTATGGTGTTTTTTTGCCATTTCTCTTGCATTAGGGTTTAAACACACGGACACTTATTCGGACCCTCTTGCATGATGGCAGATATGTAATTTTGGTGTTTATTTTCCATTTCTCATGCATTACGATTTAAGCACTCGGACCCTTATTCGGACCCTCTTGCATGATGGCAGATAAGTAGTTATGGTGTTTATTTGCTGTTTCTCGATCATTGGGATTCAAAAATTCAGTCACTTGTTCGGATCCTCTTGCGTGATGGCATATCTGTAATTATGGTGTGTCATGACCCCCAAACTGCCCCTAGTACTTTAGTGCCGTGATGGCCAGTAACCCGAGATTACCGAAGGCCAACTTTCAAAATTTACACACAAACAGAGTGTAAATAAATATATATATGGGGCTCACAAGTGCGAAAGCAAAATTTTAAAGTACAAGTGGTCCATAAGAGCAGTGCGTAAGTTACATGGAATAGCATACAACTTTACATAAGATTACCGTTTGGATACAAATACAATATAGTACAAAATACATTTTACATCTTGACCAAAAGGCTTCTTCAGCCGACATGTGTAAATTACAAGCATTAAAAGCCGAGAAGCATAATTTTCAAGACTGCCGATGTGTATGCAAGTTAAGTCGACATAACAAAACCCAAAACAGCTTGCGAGTCACACTTAGGCATCACCGCCTTCCTGCTCATCACCTACATATATATATAGAGAGGGTGACCTTGGATACTCAGTGAATGGTATAAGAAATAAAGGGGTTTGCATGACTGGTATAAGAAATATGTAATTATGGTGTTCATTTGCCATTTCTCATGCATTAGGGTTTAAACACTCGGACACTTATTCGGACCCTCTTGCGTGATGGCAGATATGTAATTATGGTGTTTAATTTCCATTTCCCATGCATTAGGTTTTAAACAGACAGACACTTATTCAGACCCTCTTGCATGATGGCAGATACGTAATTATGGTGTTTATTTGTCATTTCTCATGCATTAGGCTTTAAACACTCAGACACTTATTCCGACCCTCTTGCATGATGGCAGATATGTAATAATGGTGTTTACTTGCCACTTCTCATGCATTAGGGTTTAAACACTCGGACACTTATTCGGACCCTCTTGCAAGATGGCAGATATGTAATTATGGTGTTTATTTGCCATTTCGCATGCATTACGGTTTAAATACTGGGACACTTATTCGGACCCTCTTGCATGATGGCAGATATGTAATTATGGTGTTTACTTGCCATTTCTCATGCATTAGGGCTTAAACGCTCGGACACTTATTCGGACCCCCATGCATGATGGCAGATATGTAATTGTGGGGTTTATTTGCCATTTCTCATGCATTAGGGTTTCAATACTCGGACACTTGTTCGGACCCTCTTGCATGATGGAAAATATGTAATTATGGTGTTTCCTCGCCATTTCTTATGCATTAGGTTTAAACACTCGGACACTTATTCGGACCCTCTTGCATGATGGCAGATATATAATTATGGTGTTTACTTTCCATTTCCCATGCATTAGGGCTTAAACACTCGGACACTTATTCGGACCACCTTGCATGATGGCAGATATGTAATTATGGTGTTTATTTGCTATTTCTCATGCATTAGGGTTTCAACACTCGGATACTTGTTCGGACCCTCTTGCATGATGGCAAATATGTAATTATGGTGTTTACTTGCCATTTCTCATGCATTAGGATTTAAACACTCGGACACTTATTCAGACCCTCCTGGATGATGGCAGATCTGTAACTATGGTGTTTACTTGCGATTTCCTATGCATTATGGTTTAAACACTCGGACACTTATTCGGACCCTCCTCCATGACGACAGATATATAACTATGGTGTTTATTTTCCATTTCTCACGCATTAGGGTTCAAACACTCGGACACTTATTTGGACCCTCTTGCATGATGGCAGATATGTAATTAGGGTGTTTAGTTTCCATTTCTCATGCATTAGGGTTTAAACACTCGGACACTTTTTCGGACCCCCTTGCATGATGGCAGATATGTAATTATGGTGTTTGTTTGCTATTTCTCATGCATTAGGGTTTCAACACTCGGACACTTGTTAGGACCCTCTTGCATGTTGGCAAATATGTAATTATGGTGTTTACTTGACATTTCTCATGCATTAGTGTTTAAACACTCGGACACTTATTCAGACCCTCCTGGATGATGGCAGATATGTAATTATGGTGTTTACTGGCGATTTCTTATGCATTATGGCTTAAACACCCGGACACTTATTCGGACCCTCCTGCATGACGGCAGATATGTAATTATGGTGTTTATTTTCCATTTCTCACGCATCAGGGTTTAAACACTTGGGCATTTATTCGGACCCTCTTGCATGATGGCAGATATGTAATTATGGTGTTTAGTTGCCATTTCTCATGCATTAGGGTTTAAACAATCGGATACTTATTCGGACCCTCCTGATTGATGGCAGATATGTAATTATGGTGTTTATTTGCCATTTCTCGTGCATTAGGGCTTGAACAGTCAGGCACTTATTCGGACCCTTTTGCATGATGGCAGATATGTAATTATGGTGTTTATTTGCCGTTTCCCAGGCATTAGGGTTTAAATACTAGGACACTTATTTGGACCCCCATGCATGATGGCAGATATGTAATTATGGTGTTTACTTGCCATTTCTCATGCTTTAGGGTTTAAACACTCGGACACTTATTCCGACCCTCTTGCATGATGGCAGATATGTAATTATTGTGTTTACTTGCCATTTCTGATGCACTAGAGTTTAAATTATCGGACACTTATTCGGACCCCCTTGCATAATGGCAGATATGTAATTATAGGGTTTACTTTCCATTTCTCATGCAATAGGGTTTAAACAATCGGACACTTACTCCGACCCTCTTGCATGATGGCAGATATGTAATTATGGTGTTTATTTGCTATTTCTCATGTATTTGGGTTTAAACACTGGGACACTTATTCGGACACTCTTGCATGATGGCAGATATGTAATTATGATGTTTATTTTCCATTTCTCATGCATTAGGGTTTAAAGACTTGGACACTTATTCGGACGCTCTTGCATGATGGCAGATATGTAATTATGGTGTTTACTTGCCATTTCTCAAGCATTAGGGCTTAAACACTCGGTCACTTATTCGAACCCTCTTGCATGATGGCAGATATGTAATTATGGCGTTTATTTGCTATCTCTCATGCATTACGATTTAAACACTTGGACACTTATTCGGACCCTCTTGTATGATGGCAGACGTGTAGTTATGGTGTTTACTTGCCATTTCTCCAGCATTGGGATTCAAAAATTCGGTCACTTATTCAGATCCTCTTGCGTGATGGTAGATATGTAATTGTGGTGTTCACTTGCCATTTCTCATGTATTAGGGTTTAAACACTCAGACATTTATTCTGACCCCCCTGTATGATGACAGATATGTAATTATGGTGTTCATTTGCCATTTCTTATGCATTAGGGTCTAAACACTCGGACACTTATTCAGACTCTCTTGCATGACGGTGGATAAGTAATTATGGTGTTTATTTTCCATTTCACATGCATTAGGGCTTAGACACGCGGACACTTATTCGGACCCTCTTGCATGATGGAAGATATGTAATTATGGTGTTTAGTTGCCATTTCTCATGCATTAAGGTTTAAACACTCGGACACTTATTCGGACCCTCTTGTATGATGGCAGCTATGTAATTATGGTGTTTACTTGCCATTTCTCATGCATTAGGGTTTGAACACTCGGACACTTATTCGGACCCTCTTGCATGCTGGCAGATATGTACTAATGGTGTTTATTTTCCATTTCTCATGCATTAGGGTTTAAATACTCGGACACCCTTGCATGATGACAGATATGTAATTATGGTGTTTACTTGCCATTTCTCATGCATTAGGGTTTAAATACTAGGACACTTATTCGGACCCCATGCATGATGGTAGATATGTAATTGTGGTGTTTACTTGCCATTTCTCATGCATTAGGGTTTCAACACTCGGACACTTGTTCGGACCTCTTGCATGATGGCAAATTTGTAATTATTGTGTTTACTTCCCATTTCTGATGCACTAGAGTTTAAATTCTCGGACACTTATTCCGACCCTCCTGCATGATGGCAGATATGTAATTATGGTATTTACTTGCCATTTCTCATGCATTAGGGCTTAAACACTGGGACACTTATTCGGACCCCCTTGCATGATGGCAGATATGTAATTATGGTGTTTATTTGCTATTTCTCATGCATTAGGGTTTCAACACTCGGGCACTTGTTCGGACCCTCTTGCATGATGGCAAATATGCAATTATGGTGTTTACTTGCCATTTCTCACGCATTTCGGTTTAAACACTCGGACACTTATTCAGACCCTCCTGGATGATGGCAGATGTGTAATTATTGTGTTTACTTGCGATTTCTTATGCATTATGGTTTAAACACTCGGACACTTATTCGGACCCTCCTGCATGACGGCAGATATATAACTATGGTGTTTATTTTCCATTTCTCACGCATTAGGGTTTAAACACTCGGACACTTATTCGGACCCTCTTGCATGATTGCAGATATGTAATTTGGGTGTTTAGTTGCCATTTCTCATGCATTAGGGTCTAAACACTCGGACACTTATTCGGACCCTCTTGATTGATGGTAGATATGTAATTATGGTGTTTATTTGCCATTTCTCATGCATTAGGGTTTGAAAACTTAGGCACTTATTCGGACCCTTTTGCATGATGGCAGATATGTAATTATGGTGTTTATTTCCCATTTCCCAGGCATTAGGGTTTAAATACTAGGACACTTATTTGGACCCCCATGCATGATGGCAGATATGTAATTATGGTGTTTTCTTGCCATTTCTCATGCTTTTGGGTTTAAACACTCGGACCCTTATTCCGACCCTCTTGCATGATGGCAGATATGTAATTATTGTGTTTACTTCCCATTTCTGATGCACTAGAGTTTAAATTCTCGGACACTTCGGGCCCCCTTGCATAATGGCAGATATATAATTATGGTGTTTACTTTCCATTTCTCATGCATTAGGGTTTAAACAATCGGACACTTATGCCGACCCTCTTGCACGATGGTAGATATGTAATTATGGTGTTTATTTTCCATTTCTCATGCATTAGGGTTTAAAGACTCGGACACTTATTCGGACCCTCTTGCATGATGGCAGATATGTAATTATGGTGTTTACTTGCCATTCCTCATGCATTTGGGCTTAAACACTCGGAGACTTATTCGGACCCTCTTGCTTGATGGCAGATATGTAATTATGGCGTTTATTTGCTGTCCCTCATGCATTACGATTTAAACAATCGGACACTTGTTCGGACCCTCTTTTATGATGGCAGATGTGTAGTTATGGTGTTTACTTGCCATTTCTCCAACATTGGGTTTCAAAAATTCGGTCACATAATCGGACCCTGTTGCGTGATGGTAGATATGCAATTATGGTGTTTACTTGCCATTTCTCATGCGTTAGGGTTTAAACAATCAGACATTTATTCTGACCCCCCTGCATGATGACAGATATGCAATTATGGTGTTTACTTTCCATTTCTTATGCGATATGGTCTAAACACTCGGACACTTATTCGGACCCTCTTGCATGACGGTAGACAAGTAATTATAGTGTTTATTGGCCATTTCTCATGCGTTAGCGTTTAGACACTCGGACACTTATTCAGACCCTCTTACATGATGGTAGTTTTTAATTATGGTGTTTAGTTGCCATTTCTCATGCATTAGGGTTTAAACACTCGGACACTTATTCGGACCCTCTTGCATGATGGCAGATATGTAAATATGGAGTTTCCTTGCCATTTCTTTTGCATTAGGGTTTAAACACTCAGACAATTATTCGGACCCTTTTGCATGATGACAGATATGTAATTATGGAGTTTACTTGCCATTTCTTTTGCATTAGGGTTTAAACACTCGGACAATTATTCGGACCCCCTTGCATGATGGCAGATATGTAATTATGGTGTTTACTTGCCATTTCTCATGCATTAGGGTTTAAACACTCGGACACTTATTCGGACGCTCTTGCACGCTGGCAGATATGTACTTATGGTGTTTAATTGTTATTTCTCATGCATTAGGGTTTAAATATTCGAACACTTATTTGGACCCCCTTGCATGATGACAGATATGTAATTATGGTGTTTACTTGCCATTGCTCATGCATTAGGGTTTAAACACTCGGACACTTATTCGGACCCTCTTGCATGATGGCAGATACGTAATTATGGTGTTTACTTGCTATTTCTCATGCATTGGGGCTTAAACACTCGGACACTTATTCGGAGCCTCTTGCAGGATGGCAGATATGTAATTATGATGTTTACTTGCCATTTCTCGAGCATTGGGATTCAAAAATTCAGTCACTTATTCGGATCCTCTTGCTTGATGGCAGATATGTAATTGTGGTGTTTACTTGCCATTTCTCATGGATTAGGGTTTAAACACTCGGACAATTGTTCGGACCCCCTTGCATGATGGCAGATATGTAATTATGGTGTTTACTTGCCATTTCTCATGCATTAGGGTTTAAACACTCGGACACTTATTCGGACGCTCTTGCACGCTAGCAGATATGTACTTATGGTGTTTAATTGTCATTTCTCATGCATTAGGGTTTAAATACTCGAACACTTATTTGGACCCCCTTGCATGATGACAGATATGTAATTATGGTGTTTACTTGCCATTGCTCATGCATTAGGGTTTAAACACTCGGACACTTATTCGGACCCTCTTGCATGATGGCAGATACGTAATTATGGTGTTTACTTGCTATTTCTCATGCATTGGGGCTTAAACACTCGGACACTTATTCGGAGCCTCTTGCAGGATGGCAGATATGTAATTATGATGTTTACTTGCCATTTCTCGAGCATTGGGATTCAAAAATTCAGTCACTTATTCGGATCCTCTTGCTTGATGGCGGATATGTAATTGTGGTGTTTACTTGCCATTTCTCATGCATTAGGGTTTAAACACTCGGACAATTATTCGGACCCTCTTGCATGATGGCAGATATGTAATTAGGGTGTTTAGTTGCCATTTCTCACGCATTGGGGTTTAAACACTCGGACACTTATTCGGACCCTCTTGCATGATGGCAGATACGTAATTATGGTGTTTACTTGCTATTTCTCATGCATTAGGGCTTAAACACTCGGACACTTATTCGGAGCCTCTTGCAGGATGGCAGATATGTAGTTATGGTGTTTACTTGCCATTTCTCGAGCATTGGGATTCAAAAATTCAGTCACTTATTCGGATCCTCTTGCTTGATGGCAGATTTGTAATTGTGGTGTTTACTTGCCATTTCTCATTGCACGATGGCAGATATGTAATTAGGGTGTTTAGTTGCCATTTCTCACGCATTGGGGTTTAAACACTCGGACACTTATTCGGACCCTCCTGCATGAGGGCAGATATGTAATTATGGTGTTTATTTGCCATTTCTTATGCATTAGGGTTTAAACACTCGGACACTTATTCGGACCGTCTTGCATGATGGCCGATATGTAATTGTGGTGTTTATTTGCCATTTCTTATGCATTAGGGTCTGAACAATCGGACACTTATTCGGACCCTCTTGCATGACGGCAGATATGCAATTATGGTGTTTATTTGCCATTTCTCATGCATTAGGGTTTAAACACTCGGACACTTATTCGGACCTTCTTACATGATGGCAGATATGTAATTATGGTGTTTACTTGCCATTTTTCCTGCATTAGGGTTTAAACACTCGGACACTTATTCGGACCCTCTTGCAAGATGGCAGATATGTAATTATTGTGTTTATTTTCCATTTCTCATGCATTAGGGTTTAAATACTCGGACACTTATTCGGACCCTCTTGCATGATGGCAGATATGTAATTATGGTGTTTACTTGCCATTTCTCATGCATTATTGCTTAAACACTAGGACATTTATTCGGACCCCCTTGCATGATGGCCGATATGTAATTAGGGTGTTTAGTTGCCATTTCTCATGCATTGGGGTTTAAACACTCAGACACTTATTCGGACCCTCTTGCATGATGGCAGAAATGTAATTATGGTGTTTATTTGCCATTTCTCATGCATTAGGGTTTAAACAGTTACACACTTATTCGGACCGTCTTCCATGATGGCAGATATCTAATTATGGTGTTTATTTTTCATTTCTCATGTATTAGGTTTTCAACACTCAAACACTTATTCGGACCCTCTTGCATGATGGCCGATATGTAATTGTGGTGTTTATTTTCCATTTCTTATGCATTAAGGTTTGAACACTCGGACACTTATTCGGACCCTCTTGCATGCTGGTAGATATGTAATTATGGTGCTTATTTTCCATTTCTCATGCATTAGGGTTTCAACACTCGGACACTTATTCGGACCCTCTTGCATGATGGCAGATATGTAATTAAGGCATTTATTTGCCATTTCTCACGCATTAGGGTGTAAACGCTCGGACACTTATTCGGACCCTCTTGTATGATGGCAGCTATGTAATTATGGTGTTTACTTGCCATTTCTCACGCATTAGGGTTTAAACACTCGGACACTTATTCGGAACCTCTTGCATGATGGCAGATATTTAATTATGGTATTTATTTGAAATTTCTCATGCATTACGGTTTAAATACTCGGACACTTATTCGGACCCTCTTGTATTATTGCAGATATGTAATTACGGTGTTTACTTGCCATTTCTCGCGCATTAGGGCTTCAACACTCGAACAGTTATTCGAACCCTCTTGCAGGATGGCAGATACGCAATTATCGTGTCTGCATGCCATTTCTCATGGATTACGGTTTAAGCACTCAGACAATTATTCGGACCCTCTTGCATGATGGCAGATATGTAATTATGGTGTTTATTTTCCATTTCTCATGCATTCGGGTATAAACACTCAGACACTTATTCGGACCCTCTTGCATGATGGCCGATATGTAATTGTGATGTTTATTTGCCATTTCTTATGCATTACGGTTTGAACACTCGGACACTTATTTGGACCCTCTTGGATGACGGCTGATATGTAATTATGGTGCTTATTTTCCGTTTCCCATGCATTAGGCTTTAAACACTCGGACACTAATTCGGACCCTCTTGCATGATCGCCGATATGTAATTATGTTGTTTATTTGCCATTTCTCATGCATTTGGGTTTAAACACTCTAACACATATTCGGACCCTCTTGCATGATTGCAGATATGTAATTATGGTTTTCACTTTCCATTTCTCATGCATTAGGGTTTAAACACTCGGACACTTTTCGGACCCTCTTGCATGATGGCAGATATGTAATTATGGTATTTATTTGCCATTTCACATGCATTAGGGTTTAAATACTCGGACACTTATTCGGACCCTCTTACATGATGGCAGATATGTAATTATGGAGTTTACTTGCCATTTCTCACGCATTAGGGCTTAAACACTCGGACACTTATCCGGACCCTCCTGCATGATGGCAGATATGAAATTATGGTGTTTATTTTCCATCTCTCATGCATTAGGGTTTAAACACTCGGACACTTATTCGGACCCTCTTGCATGTTGGAAGATATGTAATTAGGGTGTTTAGTAGCCATTTCTCATGCATTTGGATTTAAACACTCGGACACTTATTCGGACCCCCTTGATTGATGGCAGATATGTAATTATGGTGTTTATTTGCCATTTCTCTTGCATTAGGGTTTGAACACTCAGACACTTATTCGGACCCTATTGCATGATGGCAGATATGTAATTATGGAGTTTATTTGCCATTTCTTATGCATTGGGGCTTAAATACTAAGACACTTATTCGGACCCCTATGATGATGGTAGATATGTAATTATGGTGTTCACTTGCCATTTCCCATGCATTAGGGTTTAAACACTCGGACACTTATTCCGACCCTATTTCATGATGTCAGATATGTAATTATTGTGTTTACTTGCCATTTCTCATGCACTAGAGTTTAAATTCTCGGACACTTATTCGGACCCTCTTGCATGATGGCAGATATGTAATTATGGTGTTTACTTGCCAATTCTCATGCGTTACGGTTTAAACACTCGGACACCTATTCAGACCCTCCTGCATGATAGCTGATATGTAATTGTGGTGTTTATTTGCCATTTCTCATGCATTAGGGTTTAAACACTCGGACACTTATTCGGACCCTCTTGCATGATGGCTGATATGTAATTAGAGAGTTTAGTTGCCATTTCTCATGCATTAGGTATTAAACACTCGGACACTTATTCGGACCCCCTTGCATGATGACAAATATGTAATTATTGTGTTTCCTTGCCATTTCTCATGCATTAGGGCTTAGACACTCGGTCACTTATTCGGACTCTCTTGCATGATGGCAGATATTTAATTATCGTGTTTACTCGCTATTTCTCATGGGTTAGGGTTTAAACACTCAGACACTTATTCGGACCCTCTTGCATGATGGCAGATATGTAATTATGGTGTTTATTTCCATTTCTCATACATTAGGGTTTAAACACTCAGACACTTATTCGGACCCTCTTGCATGATGGCCGATATGTAATTGTGGTGTTTATTTGCCATTTCTTATGCATTAGGGTTTGAACACTCGGACACTTATTTGGACCCTCTTGCATGACGGCAGATATATAATTATGGTGCTTATTTTCCGTCTCTCATGTATTAGGGTTTCAACACTCGGACACTTATTCGGACCCTCTTGCATGATGGCAGATACGTAATTATGGTGTTTATTTGCCATTTCTCATGCATTACAGTTTAAACAATCGGACACTTATTTGAACCCCTCTTGCAAGATGGCAGATATGTAGTTATGGTGTTAACCTGCCATTTCTCGGGCATTGGGATTCAAAAATTCGGTCACTTATTCGGATCCTCTTTCGTGATGGCAGATATGTAATTATGGTGTTTACTTGCCATTTCTCATGCCTTAGGGTTTAAACACTCGGACACTTATTCGGACCCCGTTGCATGATGGCAAATATGTAATTAGGGTGTTTAGTTGCCATTTCTCACGCGTTGGGGTTTAAACACACGGACACTTATTCGGACCCTCCTGCATGAGGGCAGATATGTAATTATGGTGTTTACTTGCCATTTCTCATGCATTAGGGTTTAAATACTAGGACACTTATTCGGACCCCCATGCATGATGGCAGATATGTAATTGTGGTGTTTACTTGCCGTTTCTCATGCATTAGGGTTTCAACACTCGGACACTTGTTCGGACCTCTTGCATGATGGCAAATATGTAATTATTGTGTTTACTTCCCATTTCTGATGCACTAGAGTTTAAATTCTCGGACACTTATTCCGACCCTCTTGCATGATGGCAGATATGTAATTATGGTGTTTAGTTGCCATTTCACATGCATTAGGGCTTAAACACTCGGACACTTATTCGGACCCTCTTGCATGATGGCAGATATGTAATTATGGTGTTTATTTGCTATTTCTCATGCATTAGGGTTTCAACACTCGGACACTTGTTCGGACCCTCTTGCATGATGGCAAACATGCAATTATGGTGTTTACTTGCGATTTCTCATGCATTTCGGTTTAAACACTCGGACACTTATTCAGACCCTCCTGGATGATGGCAGATGTGTAATTATGGTGTTTACTTGCGATTTCTTATGCATTATGGTTTAAACACTCGGACACTTATTCGGACCCTCCTGCATGACGGCAGATATATAACTATGGTGTTGATTTTCCATTTCTCACGCATTAGGGTTTAAACACTCGGACACTTATTCGGACCCTCTTGCATGATGGCAGATATGTAATTAGGGTGTTTAGGTGCCATTTCTCATGCATTAGGGTTTAAACACTCGGACACTTATTCGGACCCTGTTGATTGATGGTAGATATGTAATTATGGTGTTTATTTGCCATTTCTCATGCATTAGGGTTTGAACACTCAGGCACTTATTCGGACCCTTTTGCATGATGGCAGATATGTAATTATGGTGTTTATTTCCCATTTCCCAGGCATTAGGGTTTAAATACTAGGACACTTATTTGGACCCCCATGCATGATGGCAGATATGTAATTATGGTGTCTTCTTGCCATTTCTCATGCTTTATGGTGTAAACACTCGGACACTTATTCCGACCCTCTTGCATGATGGCAGATATGTAATTATTGTGTTTACTTCCCATTTCTGATGCACTAGAGTTTAAATTCTCGGACACTTATTTGGACCCCCTTGCATAATGGTAGATATATAATTATGGTGTTTACTTTCCATTTCTCATGCATTAGGGTTTAAACAATCGGACACTTATTCCGACCATTTTGCACGATGGTAGATATGTAATTATGATGTTTATTTTCCATTTCTCTTGCATTTGGGTTTAAACACTGGGACACTTATTCGGACCCTCTTGCATGACGGCAGATATGTAATTATGGTGTTTACTTGCCATTTCTCATGCATTTGGGCTTAAACACTCGAACACTTATTCGGACCCTCTTGCATGATGGCAGATATGTAATTATGGCGTTTATTTGCTATCTCTCATGCATTACGATTTAAACACTCGGACACTTATTCGGACCCTCTCGTATGATGGCAGACGTGTAGTTATGGTGTTTACTTGCCATTTCTCCAGCAATGGGATTCAAAAATTCAGTCACTTATTCAGATCCTCTTGCGTGATGGTAGATATGTAATTATGGGGTTTATTTGTTATCTCTCATGCATTACGATTTAAACACTCGGACACTTATACGGACCCTCTTGTATGATGGCAGATGTGTAGTTATGGGGTTTACTTGCCATTTCTCCAGCATTGGGTTTCAAAAATTCGGTCCCTTATTCGGATTCTCTTGCGTGATGGTAGATATGCAATTATGGTGTTTACTTGCCATTTCTCATGCGTTAGGGTTTAAACAATCAAACATTTATTCTGACCCCCCTGCATGATGACAGATATGTAATTATGGTGTTTACTTGCCATTTCTTATGCAATAGGGTCCAAACACTCGGACACTTATTCGGATCCTCTTGCATGACGGTAGACAAGTAATTATGGTGTTTATTTGCCATTTCTCATGCGTTAGCGTTTAGACACTCGGACACTTATTCGGACCCTCTTGCAAGATGGTAATTTTTAATTATGGTGTTTAGTTGCCATTTCTCATGCATTAGGGTTTAAACACTCGGACACTTATTCGGACCCTCTTGCATGATGGCAGATATGTAATTATGGAGTTTACTTGCCATTTCTTTTGCATTAGGGTTTAAACACTCGGACAATTTTTCGAACCCCCTTGCATGATGGCAGATATGTAATTATGGTGTTTACTTGCCATTTCTCATGCATTAGGGTTTAAACACTCGGACACTTATTCGGACGCTCTTGCACGCTGGCAGATATGTACTTATGGTGTTTAATTGTCATTTCTCATGCATTAGGGTTTAAATACTCGGACACTTATTTGGACCCCCTTGCATGATGACAGATATGTAATTATGGTGTTTGCTTGCCATTGCTCATGCATTAGGGTTTAAACACTCGGACACTTATTCGGACCCTCTTGCATGATGGCAGATACGTAATTATGGTGTTTACTTGCTATTTCTCATGCATTAGGGCTTAAACACTCGGACACTTATTCGGAGCCTCTTGCAGGATGGCAGATATGTAGTTATGTGTTTACTTGCCATTTCTCGAGCATTGGGATTCAAAAATTCGGTCACTTATTCGGATCCTCTTGCGTGATGGCAGATATGTAATTGTGGTGTTTACTTGCCATTTCTCTTGCATTAGGGTTTAAACACTCGGACAATTATTCGGACCCCCTTGCATGATGGCAGATTTGTAATTAGGGTGTTTAGTTGCCATTTCTCACGCATTGGGGTTTAAACACTCGGACACTTATTCGGACCCTCCTGCATGAGGGTAGATATGTAGTTATAGTGTTTATTCGCCATTTCTTATGCATTAGGGTTTAAACACTCGGACACTTATTCGGACCCTCTTGCATGATGGCAGATACATAATTATGGTGTTTACTTGCTATTTCTCATGCATTAGGGCTTAAACACTGGGACACTTAGTCGGACCCCCTTGCATGATGGCCGATATGTAATTAGGGTGTTTAGTTGCCATTTCTCACGCATTGGGGTTTAAACACTCGGACACTTATTCGGACCCTCCTGCATGAGGGCAGATATGTAGTTATGGTGTTTATTTGCCATTTCTTATGCATTAGGGTTTAAACACTCGGACACTTATTCGGACCATCTTGCATGATGGCCGATATGTAATTGTGGTGTTTATTTGCCATTTCTTATGCATTAGGGTTTGAACAATCGGACACTTATTCAGACCCTCTTGCATGACGGCAGATATGCAATTATGGTGTTTATTTTCCATTTCTCATGCATTAGGGTTTAAACACTCGGACACTTATTCAGACCTTCTTACATGATGGCAGATATGTAATTATGGTGTTTACTTGCCATTTTTCATGCATTAGGGTTTAAACACTCGACACTTATTCGGACCCTCTTGCAAGATGGAAGATATGTAATTATGGTGTTTATTTGCCATTTCTCATGCATTAGGGTTTAAATACTCGGACACTTATTCGGACCCTCTTGTATGATGGCAGATATGTAATTATGGTGTTTACTTGCCATTTCTCATGCATTAGGGCTTAAACACTGGGACACTTAGTCGGACCCCCTTGCATGATGGCCGATATGTAATTAGGGTGTTTAGTTGCCATTTCTCATGCATTGGGGTCTAAATACTCAGACACTTATTCGGACCCTCTTGCATGGTGGCAGATATGTAATTATGGTGTTTATTTGCCATTTCACATGCATTAGGGTTTAAACACTTAGACACTTATTCGTACCCTCTTGCATGATGGCAGATATCTAATTATAGTGTTTATTTTTCATTTCTCATGTATTAGGTTTTAAACACTCAGACACTTATTCGGACCCTCTAGCATGATGGCCGATATGTAATTGTGGTGTTTATTTGCCATTTCTTATGCATTAAGGTTTGAACACTCGGACACTTATTCGGACCCTCTTGCATGCTGGCAGATATGTAATTATGGTGCTTATTTTCCATTTCTCATGCATTAGGGTTTCAACACTCGGACACTTATTCGGACCCTCTTGCATGATGGCAGATATGTAATTAAGGCGTTTATTTGCCATTTCTCACGCATTAGGGTTTAAACGCTCGGACATTTATTCAGACCCTCTTACATGATGGCAGATATGTAATTATGGTGTTTACTTGTCACTTCTCACGCATTAGGGTTTAAACACTCGGACACTTATTCGGAACCTCTTGCATGGTGGCAGATATTTAATTATGGTATTTATTTGCCATTTCTCATGCATTACGGTTTAAATACTCGGACACTTATTCGGACCCTCTTGCATTATGGCAGATATGTAATTATGGTGTTTACTTGCCATTTCTCACGCATTAGAGCTTCAACACTCGAACAGTTATTCGAACCCTCTTGCAGGATGGCAGATATGCAATTATCGTGTTTACATGCCATTTCTCATGGATTAGGGTTTAAACACTCAGACAATTATTCGGACCCTCTTGCATGATGGCAGATATGTAATTATGGTGTTTATTTTCCATTTCTCATGCATTCAGGTTTAAACACTCAGACACTTATTCGGACCTTCTTGCGTGATGGCCGATATGTAATTGTGATGTTTATTTGCCATTTCTTATGAATTAGGGTTTGAACACTCGGACACTTATTTGGACCCTCTTGGATGACGGCAGATATGTAATTCTGGTGCTTATTTTCCGTTTCTCGTGCATTAGGCTTTAAAGACTCGGACACTTATTCGGACCCTCTTGCATGATCGCCGATATGTAATTATGTTGTTTATTTGCCATTTCTCATGCATTTGGGTTTAAACACTCGAACACATATTCGAACCCTCTTGCATGATGGCAGATATGTAATTATGGTTTTCACTTGCCATTTCTCATGCATTAGGGTTTAAACACTCGGACACTTATTCGGACCCTCTTGCATGATGGCAGATATGTAATTATGGTATTTATTTGCCATTTCTCATGCATTAGGCTTTAAATACTCGGACACTTGTTCGGACCCTCTTACATGATGGCAGATATGTAATTATGGAGTTTACTTGCCATTTCTCACGCATTAGGGCTTAAACACTCGGACACTTATCCGGACCCACCTACATGATGGCAGATATGTAATTATGGTGTTTATTTTCCATCTCTCATGCATTAGGGTTTAAACAATCGGACACTTAGGGTGTTTAGTTGCCATTTCTCATGCATTAGGATTTAAACACTCGGTAGGGTTTAAACACTCGGACACTTATTCGGACCCTCTTGCATTTTGGAAGATATGTAATTAGGGTGTTTAGTTGCCATTTCTCATGCATTAGGGTTTAAACACTCGGACACTTATTCGGACCCTCTTGCATTTTGGAAGATATGTAATTAGGGTGTTTAGTTGCCATTTCTCATGCATTAGGATTTAAACACTCGGACACTTTTTCGGACCCCCTTTATTGATGGCAGATATGTAATTATGGAGTTTATTTGCCATTTCTCATGCATTAGGGCTTAAATACTAAGACACTTATTCGGACCCCTATGCATGATGGTAGATATGTAATTATGGTGTTTACATGCCATTTCCCATGCATTAGGGTTTAAACACTTGGACACTTATTCCGACCCTATTTCATGATGGCAGATATGTAATTATTGTGTTTACTTGCCATTTCTCATGCACTAGAGTTTAAATTCTCGGACACTTATTCGGACCCTCTTGCATGATGGCAGATATGTAATTATGGTGTTTACTTGCCATTTCTCAAGCACTAGGGTTTAAACACTCAGACACTTATTCCAACCCTCTTGCATGATGGCAGATATGTAATTATGGTGTTTAGTTGCCATTTCTCATGCATTAGGGTTTAAACACTCGTACACTTATTCGGACCCTCTTGCATGATGGCAGATAAGTTGTTATGGTGTTTTCTTGCAATTTCTCGAGCATTGGGATTCAAAAATTCAGTCACTTATTCGGATCCTCTAGCGTGATGGCAGAGATGTAATTATGGTGTTTACTTGCCAATTCTCATGCGTTAGGGTTTAAACACTCGGACACTTATTCAGACCCTCCTGCATGATAGCTGATATGTAATTGTGGTGTTTATTTGCCATTTCTCATGCATTAGGGTTTAAACACTCGGACACTTATTCGGACCCTCTTGCATGATGGTTGATATGTAATTAGAGAGTTTAGTTGCCATTTCTCATGTTCGGACCCTCTTGCATGATGGCAGATATGTTGTTATGGTGTTTTCTTGCAATTTCTCGAGCATTGGGATTCAAAAATTCAGTCACTTATTCGGATCCTCTAGCGTGATGGCAGATATGTAATTATGGTGTTTACTTGCAAATTCTCATGCGTTAGGGTTTAAACACTCGGACACTTATTTAGACCCTCCTGCATGATAGCTGATATGTAATTGTGGTGTTTATTTGCCATTTCTCATGCATTAGGGTTTAAACACTCGGACACTTATTCGGACCCTCTTGCATGATGGTTGATATGTAATTAGAGAGTTTAGTTGCCATTTCTCATGCATTAGGGTTTAAACACTCGGACACTTATTCGGACCCTCTTGCATGATGGCAAATATGTAATTATTGTGTTTACTTCCCATTTCTCATGCATTAGGGCTTAAACACTCGGTCACTTATTCGGACTCTCTTGCATGATGGCAGATATGTAATTATGGTGTTTATTTCCATTTCTCATACATTAGGGTTTAAACACTCAGACACTTGTTCGGACCCTCTTGCATGATGGCCGATATGTAATTGTGGTGTTTATTTGCCATTTCTTATGCATTTGGGTTTGAACACTCGGACACTTATTTGGACCCCCTTGCATGACGGCAGATATATAATTATGGTGCTTATTTTCCGTCTCTCATGCATTAGGGTTTAAACACTCGGACACTTATTTGAACCCTCTTGAATGATGGCAGATACGTAATTATGGTGTTTATTTGCCATTTCTCATGCATTACGGTTTAAACAATCGGACACTTATTCGAACCCTCTCGCAAGATAGCAGATATGTAGTTATGGTGTTTACCTTCCATTTCTCGGGCATTGGGATTCAAAAATTCGGTCACTTATTCGGATCCTCTTGCGTGATGGCAGATATGTAATTATGGTGTTTACATGCCATTTCTCATGCATTAGGGTTTAAACACTCGGACACTTATTCGGACCCCCTTGCATGATGGCAGATATGTAATTAGGGTGTTTAGTTGCCATTTCTCACTCGTTGGGGTTTAAACACGCGGACACTTGTTCGGACCCTCCTGCATGAGGGCAGTTATGTAATTATGGTGTTTATTTGCCATTTCTTATGCATTACGGTTTAATCACTTGGACACTTATTCGGACCCACTTGGATGGCGGCAGATATGCAATTATGATGTTTATTTGCCATTTCTCATGCATTGGGGTTTATACACTGGGACACTTATTCGGACCCCCTTGGATGATGGCAGATATGTAATTAGGGTGTTTAGTTGCCATTTCTCATGCATTGGGGCTTAAACACTCAGACAATTATTCGGAACCTCTTGCATGACGCCAGATATCTAATTATGGTGTTTTTTTTCCATTTCTCATGCATTAGTGTTTAAACACTCAGACACTTATTCGGACCCTCTTGCATGATGGACGATATGTAATTGTGGTGTTTATTTGACATTTCTTATGCATTAGGGTTTGAACACTCGGACACTTATTCAGACCCTCTTGTATGACGGCAGATATGTAATTATGGGGCTTATTTTCCATTTCTCATGCATTAGGGTTTAAACACTTGGACACTTATTCGTACCCTCTTGCATGATGGAAGATATGTAATTATGGGGTTTATTTTCCATTTCTCCTGCATTAGGGTTTAAACACTCGGACACTTATTCGGACCCTCTTACATGATGGCAGATATGTAATTAGAGAGTTTAGTTGCCATTTCTCATGTATTAGGGTTTAAACTGTCAGACACATATTCGGACCCTCTTATATGATGACAAATATGTAATTATTGTGTTTACTTGCCATTTCTCATGCATTAGGGCATAAACACTCAGACACTTATTCGGACCCGCTTGCATGATGGCAGATATGTAATTATCGTGTTTACTTGCCACTTCTCATGGATTAGGGTTTAAACACTCAGACACTTGTTCGGACCCTCTTGCATGATGGCAGATATATAATTATGGTGTTTATTTTTATTTCTCATGCATTAGGGTTTAAACACTCAGACACTTATTCGGACCCTCTTGCATGATGGCCGATATGTTATTGTGGTGTTTATTTGCAACTTCTTATGCATTAGGGTTTGAACACTTGGATACTTATTTGGACCCTCTTACATGACGGCGGCTATGTAATTATGGTGCTTATTTTCCGTTCCTCATCCTATAGGGTTTAAAAACTCGGTCACTTATTCGGACCCTCTTGTATGATGACAGATATGTAATTATGGTGTTTATTTGCCATTTCTCATGCATTAGGGTTTCAACACTCGGACACTTATTCGGACCTTCTTGCATGATGGCAGATATGTAATTATGGTGTTTATTTGTCATTTCTCATGCATTACGATTTAAACAATCGAACACTTACTCGAACCCTCTTGCATGATGGTAGATATGTAGTTGTGGTGTTTACTTGCCATTTCTCGGGCATTGGGATTCAAAAATTCGGTCACTTATTCGGATCCTCATGCGTGATGGCAGATATGTAATTATGGTGTTTACTTGCCATTTCTAATGCATTAGGGTTTAAACACTCGGACACTTATTCGGACCCTCTTGCATGATGGCAGATATGTAATTAGGGTGTCTACTTGCCATTTCTCTCGCATTGGGGTTTAAACACTCGGACACTTATTCAGACCCTCCCGCATGAGGGCAGATATGTAATTATGGTGTTTATTTGCCATTTCTTATGCATTATGGTTTAATCACTCGGACACTTATTCGGACCCTCTTGCATGGCGGCAGATATGCAATTATGGTGTTTATTTGCCATTTCTCATGCATTAGGGTTTAAACACAGGGACCCTTATTCAGACCCCCTTGCATGATGGTAGATATGTAATTAGGGTGTTTAGTTTCCATTTCTCATGCACTGGGGTTTAAACACTCGGACACTTATTCGTACCCTCTTGCATAATGGCTGATATGTAATTAGAGAGTTTAGTTGCCATTTCTCATGCATTAGGGTTTAAACACTCGGACACTTATTCGGACCGTCTTGCATGATGGCAAATATATAATTATTGTGTTTACTTCCCATTTCTCATGCATTAGGGCTTAAACACTCGGTTACTTATTCGGACACTCTTGCATGATGGCAGATATTTAATTATCGTGTTTACTTGCCATTTCTCATGGATTAGGGTTTAAACACTCAGACACTTATTCAGACCCTCTTGCATGATGGCAGATATGTAATTATGGTGTTTATTTCCATTTCTCATACATTAGGGTTTAAACACTCAGACACTTATTCGGACCCTCTTGCATGATGGCCGACATGTAATTGTGGTGTTTATTTGCCATTTCTTATGCGTTAGGGTTTGAAAACTCGGACACTTATTTGGACCCTCTTGCATGACGGTAGATATATAATTATGGTGCTTATTTTCCGTCTCTCATGCATTAGGGTTTAAACACTCGGACAATTATTCGAACGCTCTTGCATGATGGTAGATATGTAATTATGGTGTTTATTTGCCATTTCTCATGCATTAGGGTTTCAACACTCGGACACTTATTCGGACCCTCTTGCATGATGGCAGATACGTAATTATGGTGTTTATTTTCCATTTCTCATGCATTACGGTTTAAACAATTGGACACTTATTCGAACCCTCTTGGAAGATGGCAGATATGTAGTTATGGTGTTTACCTGCCATTTCTCGGGCATTGGGATTCAAAAATTCGGTCACTTGTTCGGATCCTCTTGTGTGATGGCAGATATGTAATTATGGTGTTTACTTGCCATTTCTCATGCATTAGGGTCTAAACACTCGGACACTTATTCGGACCCCCTTGCATGATGGCAGATATGTAATTAGGGTGTTTAGTTGCCATTTCTCACTCGTTCGGGTTTAAACACACAGACACTTATTCGGACACTTCTGCATGAGGGCAGATATGTAATTATGGTGTTTGTTTGCCATTTCTTATGCATTACGGTTTAATCACTTGGACACTTATTCGAACCCTCTTGTATGGCGGCAGATATGCAATTATGATGTTTATTTGCCATTTCTCATGCATTAGGGTTTATACACCGGGACACTTATTCGGACCCCCTTGGATGATGGCAGATATGTAATTAGGGTGTTTAGTTGCCATTTCTCATGCATTTGGCTTAAACACTCGGAGACTTGTTCGGACCCTCTTGCCCGATGGCAGATATGTAATTATCGTGTTTACTTGCCATTTCTCACGCATTAGGGTTTAAACACTCAGACAATTATTCGGAACCTCTTGCATGACGGCAGATATGTAATTATGGTGTTTTTTTTCCATTTCTCATGCATTAGTGTTTAAACACTCAGACACTTATTCGGACCCTCTTGCGTGATGGCCGATATGTAATTGTGGGGTTTATTTGACATTTCTTATGCATTAGGGTTTGAACACTCGGGCACTTATTCAGACCCTCTTGCATGACGGCAGATATGTAATTATGGGGCTTATTTTCCATTTCTCATGCATTAGGGTTTAAACACTCGGACACTTATTCGTACCCTCTTGCATGATGGAAGATATGTAATTATGGGGTTTATTTTCCATTTCTCATGCATTAGGGTTTAAACACTCGGACACTTATTCGGACCCTCTTACATGATGGCAGATATGTAATTATGGTGTTTACTTGCCATTTCTCACGCAATAGGGTTTAAGCACTCGGACACTTATTCGGACCCTCTTACATGATGGCAGATATGTAATTATCGTGTTTACTTGCCATTTCTCATGGATTAGGGTTTAAACACTCGGACACTTATTCCGACCCCCTTGATTGATGGCAGATATGTAATTATGGTGTTTATTTGCCATTTCGCATGCATTAGGGTTTGAACACTCAGACACTTATTCGGACCCACTTGCATGATGGCAGATATGTAATTATGGAGTTTATTTGCCATTTCTCATGCGTTAGGACTTAAATACTAAGACACAGAGTCGGACCCCCATGCATGATGGCAGATATGTAATTATGGTGTTTACTTGCCATTTCTCACGCATTAGGGTTTAAGCACTCGGGCACTTATTCCGACCCCCTTGATTGATGGCAGATATGTAATTATGGTGTTTATTTGCCATTTCGCATGCATTAGGGTTTGAACACTCAGACACTTATTCGGACCCACTTGCATGATGGCAGATATGTAATTATGGAGTTTATTTGCCATTTCTCATGCGTTAGGACTTAAATACTAAGACACAGAGTCGGACCCCCATGCATGATGGCAGATATGTTATTATGGTGTTTACATGCCATTTCTCATGCATTAGGGTTTAAACACTCGGACACTTATTCTGACCCTATTTCATGGTGGAAGATATGTAATTATTGTGTTTACTTGCCATTTCTCATGCATTAGGGTTTAAACACTCGGACACTTACTCCGACCCTCTTGCATGATGGCAAATATGTAATTATGGTGTTTAGTTGCCCTTTCTCATGCATTAGGGTTTAAACACTCGTACACTTATTCGGACCCTCTTGCATGATGGCAGATATGTAATTATGGTGTTTATTTTCCATTTCTCATGCATTACGATTTAAACACTCGGACACTTATTCGGACCCACTTGCATGATGGCAGATATGTAGTTATGGTGTTTGCTTGCCATTTTTCGAGCATTGGGATTCAAAAATTCAGTCACTTATTCGGATCCTCTAGCGTGATGGCAGATATGTAGTTATGGTGTTTATTTTCCATTTCTCATGCGTTTGGATTTAAACACTCGAACACTTACTCAGACCATCCTTCATTATGGCAGATATGTAATTGTGGTGTTTATTTGACATTTCTCATGCATTAGGGTTTAAACACTCGGACACTTATTCGGACCCTCTTGCATGATGGCAGATATGTAATTAGACAGTTTAGTTGCCATTTCTCAAGTATTAGGGTTTAAACTGTCAAACACTTATTCGGACCCTCTTACATGATGACAAGTATGTAATTATTGTGTTTACTTGCCATTTCTCATGCATTAGGGCTTAAACACTCAGGCACTTATTCGGACCCGCTTGCGTAATGGCAGGTATGTAATTATCGTGTTTACTTGCCACTTCTCATGGATTAGGGTTTAAACACTCAGACACTTATTCGGACCCTCTTGCATGATGACAGATATGTAATTGTGGTGTTTATTTCTATTTCTCATGCATTAGGGTTTAAACACTCAGACACTTATTCGGACCCTCTTGCATGATGGCCGATATGTAATTGTGGTGTTTATTTGCCACTTCTTATGCATTAGGGTTTGAACACTTGGATACTTATTTGGACACTCTTACATGACGGCAGCTATGTAATTATGGTGCTTATTTTCCGTTCCTCATGCAATAGGGTTTAAACACTCGGTCACTTATTCGGACCCTCTTGCATGATGGCAGATATGTAATTATGGTGTTTATTTGCCATTTCTCATGCATTAGGGTTTCAACACTCGGATACTTATTCGGACCCTCTTGCATGATGGCAGATATGTAATTATAGTGTTTATTTGTCATACGGTTTAAACAATCGAACACTTATTCGAACCCTCTTGCATGATGGCAGATATGTAGTTATGGTGTTTACTTGCCATTTCTCGGGCATTGGGATTCAAAAATTCGGTCACATATTCGGATCCTCTTGCGTGATGGCAGATATGTAATTATGGTGTTTACTTGCCGTTTCTAATGCATTAGGGTTTAAACACTCGGACACTTATTCGGACCCTCTTGCATGATGGCAGATATGTAATTAGGGTGTTTGGTTGCCATTTCTCTCGCATTGGGGTTTAAACACTCGGACACTTATTCGGACCGTCTTGCATGATGTCAGATATGTAACTATGGTGTTTACTTGCCATTTCTCATGCATTAGGGCTTTAACACTCGGACACTTATTCGGACCCTCATGCATGATGGCAGATATGTAATTATGGTGTTTACTTGTCATTTCTCATGCATTGGGGTTTAAACACTGGGACCCTTATTCGGACCCCCTTGCATGATGGTAGATATGTAATTAGGGTGTTTAGTTGCCATTTCTCATGCATTGGGGTTTAAACACTCGGACACTTATTCATACCTTCTTGCATGATGGCAGATATGTAATTATGGTGTTTATTTCCCATTTCTCATGGATTAGGGTTTAAACACTCGGACACTTATTCGGACCCTCTTATATGATGGCAGATATGTAATTATGGTGTTTACATGCCATTTCTCACGCATTAGGGTTTAAACACTCGGACATTTATTGGGACCCTCTTGCATGATGGCAGATATGTAATTATGGTATTTATTTTCCATTTCTCATACATTAGGGTTCAAATAGTCGGACACTTATTCGTACCCTCCTGCATGATGGCAGATATGTAATTATGGTATTTATTTTCCATTTCTCATGCATTAGGGTTCAAATAGTCGGACACTTATTCGGACCCTCTTGCATGATGGCAGATATGTAATTATGGTGTTTACTTGCCATTTCTCATGCATTAGGGCTTAAACACTTGGACACTTATTCGGACCCTCTTGCATGAAGGCAAATATATAATTATCGTGTTTTCTTGCCATTTCTCATGGATTAGGGTTTAAACACTCACACACTTATTCGGACCCTCTTGCATGATGGCAGATATGTAATTATGGTATTTATTTTCCATTTCTCATGCATTAGGGTTCAAATAGTCGGACACTTACTCGGACCCTCTTGCATGATGGCAGATATGTAATTATGGTATTTATTTTCTATTTCTCATGCATTAGGGTTCAAATAGTCGGACACTTATTCGGACCCTCTTGCATGATGGCAGATATGTAATTATGGTGTTTAGTTGCCATTTCTCATGCATTAGGGCTTAAACACTTGGACACTTATTCGGACCCTCTTGCATGATGGCAAATATATAATTATCGTGTTTTCTTGCCATTTCTCATGGATTAGGGTTTAAACACTGACACACTTATTCGGACCCTCTTGCATGATGGCCGATATGTAATTATGGTGTTTATTTTCCATTTCTCATGCATTAGGGTTTAAACACTCAGACACTTATTCGGACCCTCTTGCATGATAGCCGATATGTAATTGTGGTGTTTATTTGTCATTTCTAATGCATTAGGGTTTGAACACTCGGACACTTATTTGGACCCTCTTGCATGACGGCAGATATGTAATTACGGTGCTTATTTTCCGTTTCTCATGCATTAGGATTTATACACTCAGACACTTATTCGGACCCTCTTGTATGATGGCAGATATGCAATTATGGTGTTTATTTTCCATTTCTCATGCATTAGGGTTTAAACACTCGGACACTTATTCGGACCCTCTTGCATGATGGCAGATATGTAATTATGGTGTTCACTTGCCATTTCTCATGCATTAGGTTTTAAACACTTGGACACTTATTCGGACCCTCTTGCATGATGGCAAATATGTAATTATGCTATTTATTTGCCATTTCTCATGCATTGGGGTTTAAATACTCGGACACTTATTCTGTCACGACCCCAAACCGCCCCTAGTTGTTTAGTGCCGTGATGGCCAGTAACCTGAGATTACCGAAGGCCAACTTTCAAAATTCACACACAAACAGAGTATAAATATATATATATATATATATGGGGCTCACAAGTGCGGTACAAGTAGTCCATAAGAGCAGTGCGTAAGTTACATGGAATAACATACAACTTTACATAACATTACCACTTGGATACAAATACAATAAAGTACAAAATACATTTTACATCTTGATTCAAAGGATTCTTCAGCCGACATGTTTAAATTACAAGCATTATAAGCCGAGAAGCATAATTTTCAAGACTGCCGACGTGTATGCAAGTTAAGCCGACATAACAAAACCCAAAACAGCTTGCGAGTCACACTTAGGCGTCACCGCCTTCCTGCTCATCACCTACATATATATAGAGAGGGTGAGCTTGGATACTCAGTGAATGGTATAAGAAATAAAGGGGTTTGCATGACTGGTATTCAAGATCTTTATCAAACAATACATAACATAATTAGTGCGAGTCAAAGGATGAACCAAGTCGATCTAGCAAATCTGTCAAGTTCCAAGGATGCTTACTAACATCATTAATATACAAGTGATGACATCTCGGCAAACAAAACCCACGCGGTAAACCGTCAGTGGCAAACAAGACAAGACAAGGCAAGACAAGGGAGATATCTCAATTCAATGGTGCCGTTGCATTATAGTCCCCTGACACTAAGGACTTGTGCTACTAATGCTTAGAGTCCCCTAGCACGTACGGACTTCCAAACTTTGTGCTACAAATGCTTATAGTCCCTTAGCACGTACGGACTTCCAAGAATGTCATCAAAACAAGAATATATATATATTTTCCAATTAGGAATAACCATTCATGCTTACAAATACTTTCTCAAAACGGAGCAAAACGAGACTTTATCAAAACATTATAACATAGCTTTATTAAAAATACCACTCACTTAGTTCTTCAAACGTCGGGGACATATATAACTTTTAACGATAAATTATCTTAGTTTTTAAATACTTTTTGTGATAAAAATAATTTTATTATAAAAAATATCACTAAAAATGTGTCCAATAATTAACTCAAAAAAAATCTAATATCTTGCAGTCGGAGAACATGAAGAACATGAACATGAGGGAGATGAATGCAAGGATCGTGATTTGTTATTACAAAATCTGGGATTTCATGCTATGAGTTCAAAAACATGGACCTGGGTACCCATATTCAAGGATCTAGTGAGAACAAACACAAAAACATGAAGCTTAATGCAAACTTTCAGATTAAACAAGACTTTTCTTTCAAGAACACATGAACACCATTTTCTCTTTCTAAAACCAACTTTAAATCGATGCATGATATGCAAAACGGGTTCGATCATGCAATGCAGCAAGATGATCAATAAGAATGATAAGAGTAGATCAAGAATCTAACCTCAATACGCGAATCTAATGGTTTGATCTCTAGGAATCAAGCTCGAAACCCACTCTCTAACTCTATACTTCTTCTTCTTCTTCTAGAGCTTCTCTCTCTTCACAACCAAAGACATATAGCAAAATGATTCACTTCTAAGTCTGTTGGCTGACTTAACCCTCTACAGAGGCACGTGGCAGCAGCTGGTTGGTGCTAAACAAAAAGGTGACTGAGTGACAAGACAAAACTATGACAAAGTGTGTTCAACAAGCAAGACGGCATGGGCACTATGGCGAGTAAGGACCTCGGCTATATCAAGACATCGGCAAGTAGGGAATGATGACCTCGGCTAGGAAGGACAACACTTGACAAATCTGTGCCACACCTCGGCCTAGATGTGCCACACCTCGGTCTAGGTCATACCACTCCGGGACAAGATCACTTGGGTGCAAGGGTAACATCTCGGCCTAGATGATTCACACCTTGGCCTTGGTGATGAACTCCTCGGCCTAGGTAATGACATCTCGGCCAATATGTCAGGGCAATGGTGGAGGTCAAACAAAGTGGTTCCAAGATAACTGAACATGACCTCGGCTAAACTCACACCAAGCAGGATACAAAACATTTTGAAACACTTAAACAAACAAGGACAAGACTCGAAATGCAAGTTTACAAGACAGAATCACATGAATGCATATGAATGCATATGAGTATGGTTAGGATAGCATGAGGGTTATTACATATACGGACCCTCTTGCATGATGGCAGATATGTAATTATGGTGTTTACTTGCCATTTCTCATGCATTAGGGCTTAAACACTCGGACACATATTCGGACCCTCCTGCATGACGGCAGATATGTAATTATGGTGTTTATTTGCCATTTCTCACGCATTAGGGTTTAAACACTCGGACACTTATTCAGACCCTGCTGCATGATGGCAGATATGTAATTAGGGTGTTTCGTTGCCATTTCTCATGCATTAGGGTTTAAACACTCGGACACTTATTCAGACCCTCTTGATTGATGGCAGATATGTAATTATGGTGTTTATTTGCCATTTCTCATGTATTAGGGTTTGAACACCCAGACACTTATTCGGACCCTCTTGCATGATGGCAGATATGTAATTATGGAGTTTATTTTCCATTTCTCATGCATTAGGGCTTAAATACTAAGACACTTATTCGGACCCCCATGCATGATGGCAGATATGTAATTTTGGTGTTTACTTGCCATTTCTCATGCATTAGGGTTTAAACACTCGGACACTTATTCCGACCCTCTTGCATGATGGCAGATATGTAATTATTGTGTTTACTTGCCATTTCTCATGCACTAGAGTTTAAATTCTCGGACACTTATTCGGACCCTCTTGCATGATGGCAGATATGTAATTATGAAGTTTACTTGCCATTTCTCATGCATTAGGGTTTAACCACTTGGACACTTATTCTGACCCTCTTGCATGATGCCAGATATGTAATTATGGTGTTCAGTTGCAATTTCTCATACATTAGGGTTTAAACACTCGTACACTTATTCGGACCCTCTTGCATGATGGCAGATATGTAATTATGGTGTTTATTTTCCATTTCTCATGGATTACGATTTAAACACTCGGACACTTATTCGGACCCTCTTGCATGATGGCAGATATGTAGTTATGGTGTTTGCTTGCCATTTCTCGAGCATTGGGATTGAAAAATTCAGTCACTTATTCGGATCCTCTAGCGTGATGGCAGATATGTAATTTTGGTGTTCACTTGCCATTTCTCTTGCATTAGGGTTTAAACACTCGGACACTTGTTTGGACCCCCTTACATGATGGCAGATATGTAATTGTGGTGTTTACTTGCCATTTCTTATGTATTAGGGTTTAAACACTCGGAAAGTTATTCGGACCCTCTTGCCTGACGGCAAATATGTAATTATGGTGTTTATTTGCCATTTCTCATGCGTTAGGGTTTAAACACTCGGACACTTATTCGGACCCTCTTGCATGATGGCAGATATGTAATTAGAGAATTTAGTTGCCATTTCTAATGCATTACGGTTTAAACACTCGGACACTTATTCGGACCCTCTTGCATGATGGCAAATATGTAATTGTGGTGTTTACTTGCCATTTCTCATGCATTACGGCTTAAACACTCACACACTTATTTGAACCCTCTTGCATGATGGCAGATATGTAGTTATCATGTTTACTTGCCATTTCTCATGGATTAGGGTTTAAACACTCAGACACTTATTCGGACCCTCTTGCATGATGGCCGATATCTAATTGTGGTGTTTATTTGCCATTTCCTATGCATTAGGGATTGAACACCCGGACACTTATTTGGACCCTCTTGCATGACGGCAGATATGCAATTATGGTGCAACTTTTCCGTTTCTCATGCATTAGGGTTTAAACAGACGGACACTTATTCGGACCCTCTTGCATGATGGCAGATATGTAATTGTGGTGTTTATTTTCCATTTCTCATGCACTAGGGTTTGAACACTGAGACACTTATTTGAACCCTCTTGCATGATGGCAGATATGTAGTTATCATGTTTACTTGCCATTTCTCATGGATTAGGGTTTAAACACTCAGACACTTAGTCGGACCCTCTTGCATGATGGCCGATATCTAATTGTGGTGTTTATTTGCCATTTCCTATGCATTAGGGATTGAACACCCGGACACTTATTTGGACCCTCTTGCATGACGGCAGATATGCAATTATGGTGCAACTTTTCCGTTTCTCATGCATTAGGGTTTAAACAGACGGACACTTATTCGGACCCTCTTGCATGATGGCAGATATGTAATTGTGGTGTTTATTTTCCATTTCTCATGCATTAAGGTTTAAACACTCGGACACTTATTCGGACCCTCTCTCATGACGGCAGATACGTAATTATGGTGTTCACTTGCCATTTCTCATGCATTAGGGTTTAAACACTCAAACACTTATTCGGACCCTCTTGTATGATGGCAGATATGTAATTATGGTATTTATTTGCCATTTCTCATGCATTAGGGTTTAAATACTCGGACACTTATTCGGACACTCATGCATGATGGCAGCTATGTAATTATGGTGTTTACTTGCCATTTCTCATGCACTAGGGCTTAAACAGTCGGACACTTATTCGGACCCTCCTGCATGACGGCAGACATGTAATTGTGGTGTTTATTTGCCATTTCTCACGCATTAGGGTTTAAACACTCGGACACTTATTCGGACCCTTTTGCATGATGGCAGATATGTTATTAGGGTGTTTAGTTGCCTTTTCGCATGGATTAGGGTATAAACACTCGGACACTTATTCAGACCCTCTTGATTGGTGGCAGATATGTAATTATGGTGTTTATTTGCCATTTCTCATGCATTAGGGTTTGAACACTCAGACACTTATTCGGACCCACTTGCATGTTGGCAGATATGTAATTATGGAGTTTATTTGCCATCTCTCATGCATTAGGGCTTAAATACTAAGACACATATTCGGACCCCAACGCACGATGGCAGATATGTAATTATGGTGTTTACTTGCGATTTCTCATGCATCAGGGTTTAAACACTCAGACACTTATTCAAACCCTCCTGCATGATGGCAAATATATAATTGTGGTGTTGACTTGCCACTTCTTATGCATTAGGGTTCAAACACTCGGATAGTTATTCGGACCCTTTTGCCTGACGACAGATATGTAATTATGGTGTTTATTTTCCATTTCTCATGCACTAGGGTTTGAACACTGAGACACTTGTTCGGACCCTCTTGCATGATGGCAGATATGTAATTAGAGAGTTTAGTTGCCATTTCTAATGCATTAGGGTTTAAACATTCGGACACTTATTCGGACCCTCTTGCATGATGGCAAATACGTAATTATTATATTTATTTGCCATTTCTCATGCATTAGGGTTTAAATAATCGGACACCTATTCGGACCCTCTTGCATGATGGCAGATATGTAATTATGGTGTTCACTTGCCATTTCTCATGCATTAGGGCTTAAACACTCGGACACTTATTCGGACCCTCCTGCATGACGACAGATATGTAATTACGGTGTTTATTTGCAATTTCTCACGCATTAGGGTTTAAACACTCGGACACTTATTCGGACCCTCTTGCATGATGGCAGATATGTAATTAGGGCGTTTAGTTGCCATTTCTTACGCATTAGGGTTTAAACACTCGGACACTTATTCGGACCCTCTTGATTGATGGCAGATATGTAATTATGGTGTTTATTTGCCAGTCCTCATGCATTAGGGTTTGAACACTCAGACACTTGTTTGGACCCTCTTGCACGGTGGCAAGATATGTAGTTATGGTGTTGACTTGGCATTTCTTGAGTATTAGGATTCAAAAATTTGGTCACTTAACCGGATCCTCTTACGTGATGGAAGATATGTAAGTATGGTGTTTATTTGCCATTTCTCATGCATTAGGGTTTCAACACTCGGACAATTGCTCGGACCCTCTGGCATGATGGCAAATATGTAATTACGGTGTTTACTTGCCATTTCTCGTATATTAGGGTTTAAACACACGGACACTTATTCAGACCCTCCAGCATGATGGCAGATATGTGGTTATGGTGTTTACTTGCCATTTCTCATGCATTAGGGTTTAAACACTCGGACACTTATTCGGACCCTGTTGCACGATGGCAGATATGTAATTATGGTATTAATTTGCCATTTATCATGCATTAGGGTTTAAATACTCGGACAGTTATTCAGACCCTCTTGCATCATGGCAGATACGTAATTATGGTGTTTACTTGCCATTTCTCATGCATTAGGGCTTAAACACTCGGACACTTATTCGGACCCTTTTGCATGTTGGCAGATATGTAATTATGGTGTTTACTTGCCATTTCTCATGCATTAGGGTTTAAAGACTCGGACACTTATTCGGACCCTCTTGCATGATGGCAGATATGTAGTTATGGTCTTTACTTGCCATTTCCCGAGCATTGGGATTCAAAAATTCAGTCACTTATTCGGATCCTCTAGCATGATGGCAGATATGTAATTATGGTGTTTACTTGCTATTTCTCATGCATTAGGGTTTAAACACTCGGACACTTATTCCGACCCTCTTGCATGATGGCAGATATGTAATTATGGTGGCAGATATGTAATTATGGTGTTTACTTGCCATTTCTCATGCATTAGGGTTTAAACACTCAGACACTTATTCGGACCCTCTTGCATGATGGCAGATATGTAGTTATGGGGTTTACTTTCCATTTCTCGAGCATTGGGATTCAAAAATTCAGTCACTTATTCGGATGCTCTAGCGTGATGGCTGATATGTAATTATGGTGTCTACTTGCCATTTCTCATGCATTAGGGTTTAAACACTCGGACACTTATTCCGACCCTCTTGCATGATGGCAGATATGTAATTATGGTGTTTACTTGCCATTTCTGAAGCATTGGGGTTTAAACACTCGTACACTTATTCGGACCCTCTTGCATGATGGCAGATATGTAGTCATGGTGTTTACTTGCCATTTCTCGAGCATTGGGATTCAAAAATTCAGTCACTTATTCGGATCCTCTAGCATGATGGCTGATATGTAATTATGGTGTCTACTTGCCATTTCTCATGCATTAGGGTTTAAACACTCAGACACTTATTCCGACCCTCTTGCATGATGGCAGATATGTAATTATGGTGTTTACTTGCCATTTCTCATGCATTGGGGTTTAAACACTCGTACACTTATTCGGACCCTCTTGCATGATGCCAGGTATGTAATTATGGTGTTTAGTTACCATTTCCCATGCATTACGATTTAAACACTCGGTCACTTATTCGGACGCTCTCTCATGACGGTAGATATGTAGTTATGGTGTTTACTTGCCATTTCTCGAGCATTGGGATTCAAAAATTCAGTCACCTATTCGGATCCTCTAGCATGATGGCAGATATGTAATTATGGTGTTTACTTGCCATTTCCCATGCATTAGGGTTTAAACACTCGGACACTTATTCGGACCCTCTTGCATGATGGCAGATATATAATTATGGTGTTTACTTGCCATTTCTCATGCGTTAGGGTTTCAACACTCGGACACTTATTCGGGCCCTCTTGCATGACGGCAGATATGTAATTATGGTGTTTATTTGCCATTTCTCATGCATTCGGGTTTAAACACTCGGACACTTATTCGGACCCTCTTGCATGATGGCAGATATGTAATTAGAGAGTTTAGTTGCCATTTCTCATGCATTAGGGTTTAAACACTCGGACACTTATTCGGACCCTCTTGCATGATGACAGATATGTAATTATGGTGTTTACTCGCCAATTCTCATGCATTAGGGTTTACACACTCGGACACTTATTCAGACCCTTTTGCATGATGGCAGATATGTAATTACGGAATTTATTTTCCATTTCTCATGCATTAGGGTTTAAATACTCGGACACTTATTCGGATCCTCTTGCATGATGGCTGAGATGTAATTATGGTGTTTACTTGCCATTTCTCAGGCATTAGGGCTTAAACCCTCGGACACTTATTCCGACCCTCTTGCATGATGGCAGATATGTAATTATGATCTTTATTTGGCATTTCTCATGCATTAGGGTTTAAACACTCGGACACTTATTCGGACCCTGTTGCATGATGGCAGATATGTAATTATGGTGTTTATTTGCCATTTATCATGCATTACGATTTTAACACTCGGACACTTATTCGGACCCTCTTGCATGATGGCCGATATGTAATTATGGTGTTTATTTTCCATTTCCCATGCATTAGGGTTTAAATACTCAGACACTTATTCGGACCCTCTGGCATGATGACAGATATGTAATATGGTGTTTACTTGCCATTTCTCATGGATTAGGGTTTAAACACTCGGACACTTATTCGGACCCTTTTGCATGATGGCAGATATGTAATTATGGTGTTTACTTGCCATTTCTCATGCATTAGTGTAATAACCCGACCCTCATCTATGATTCTGGTATACTTTCAGTTCCCTTATTCTGTATATTTATATGCTCATTGTAAAATTCCATGTGGAATTACGGTTAAGTAAGTGAATCCCATGTTTAAGGATGTCTATCTATTGATCACGAAAAGTATCTGTTACATGTTGAATGCTTGAAGCAGCAATTGGAAGCCTTAGGGGCTTAATTATCTGAAATTGATTTTATATATGTGATCAGCATATTTTTTTAGTAATATTAAATGTTTCTGTGAAATTTCAATTTGGGATGCTTAACCGATTGATTTTCGTCCTATTCAACTTTTTCTTTTATAACATATATATGTGTGTATATGCTAGCTCTTTGACTTGGGACCCTTATATCAATATTTCCTGAGAGAGAGAGAATTAGAGAGGAGGAGGGTTTGTGAGGGAGTTCATCAAGGAAGAAGATTGAGGAATGAGAGGGGTTATAAAGATTTTAATGTAAGGTATGTGTAATTCATTCTAATTGGTTCCTCTCTTTGATAATTAAGTAGAAAGTTCTTTATGTTATACAAGTTAGGTTTTATATTGTGGAACAAGTATGTGGTGAATGATTAATGAGAATCATGTTTCTTGAGCTCATGTAGCTAAATGATCATGTGTGTATATATGTCTATGTATGTGAAGATAGGAATGTTATGAAGTTAAGTTGTGTTTGGGAGTTAAGATCAAAGGTCCAAATTGTATGAAGATTGATTTATGTTATAGCTCCTATTTACATGATGGTTGGCCTATGTTTTAACAATTAAAAGACCTATTTTGAGCTTCAAGAATACTCCCTAAAAACTGAGCTTTGCTGAAGCTTCGAACTGTTTTCTGCCCAGATCGCCGCTCGTGCGGGGTTCACTGCCGCACGTACGGGAAGCACTGCCGCATGTGCGGGGCTCACAGCTGCACGTGCGGCCCAAACTGCAAAAATTCGTTCGCTCTGTTTTGCGTGCTTAACCCTCTGGTATTTTTGAAATTCATGTTTGAAGTTCCTAAGATGCCTGTAAATTCGTTCGAAGTGAAATGATGCAGGAAATGACTTAAGAAAGAAAAAAGAACTAATGTCTAAGTTATGTATGTGTACAGGGCACATTCCAGGAGGGACAAGCACTCCGTTGTAGCACTGTGAGTAGTAGTACTTCGATGTATCTTTAACCATTAATTATTATTGTTATCGACGTTATGATCTTCGTCATAAGAATTATGTTGACATGTATGTGTGTGTGTGTGTTGTGGTTGGGCTTTTGGACAAGTAATCTGAGGCATTTTGAAAAAGTAGGGACTTAGGCAACAAACTTAATGTTCTAAAAGTTTGGCTGGAGCTAACATAAGTTTTCAAATAAATATATGCCCAATTAGTTAACATATATAAACGATCAAACAAAGGTGTATGCTTCTATATGCCATTGATTAATAGATCAAGTGAACTACACCATTTCCTAATGAATAAAGAGAAATTATGTTCATTTTTGAAGAAGGGCTCTGAGTAAATATGAAAGCATACTGTTTTGTTGATTCATAGGCCACAGGCTAATCAGTTATAGACACCTCTGAAGATTCAGAATAATTAGAAAGCCATGTGTATTCGTGTGACTTGGAAGTTATGCATAATCCACGACTTAAGTGTAAAGGTTTAACATTATTGTGTGAACCTCATGAGAATGTGAATTATTCTGTCTTTGTTAAGCGTACGACAAGAAACGCCTTATTTTCTAACATGTTACGTTTGACTCACTGAATGATTGTCCAAGGTATCCTTAGCTAACGGCCCTTACCCGGGGGTAATAATATCGTGGTTCAAGGATGTTACAAGTTTACGTATGTTACAAGTTCAAGTATGTACAAGTTTAAGTATGTTACAAGTTCATGTATGTTATAAGTTCTTAATATCGGGGGATTCCTTTATGGAACTAACAAGAATGTTTTATATTGATTTAATAACGCTATCGAAGTGCCTAGTATAATCAAGTATGAATTCTGATTTCTGTTTATGATCCAAGTAAAATGCATATGTCTGAATTTGTTTCCGTTTATGGTATGACATGGTATGTATGGTTTGGTTTGTAAGACCTATTAATTACTAGTATGGAACAAAGTACTACTTGGAACTAAGTGCTACATTGTGAGCCACCTCTAGAGTCCATGTGAGACACCTCTTGAGTCCATACATATATGAACTAGGCTTAAAGCCAAGATGGGCCTATGGCCATTCTGTATGATCTATTAGGCAAAGGCCATTCTGTATTTCTGGTATGGAGCAAAGTGTTGTACGGAACTAAGTGCTGCAATGCGAGTTACCTCTAGAATCCATACGAGTCACCTCTTGACTCCATACATATATGAAAGTTATGAGGCCTATGGCCATTCCGCATAAGTTATTATGAAATGAAACAAAGTGCTACACGGAACTAAGTGCTACGATGTGAGTCACCTCTAGAATCCGTGTGAGACACCTCTTGAATTCATACAAATATGTTCAAGGGCTTTATGCCATATGTTCAAGGGCTTCATGCCATATGTCCAAGGGCTTCATGGCATATGTACAAGGGCTATATGCCAACATGCTTAAAAGTTTACTGCTAATATGTTTAAGGGCTATCGCCACTCTGTTCAAGGGCTTAAAGCCATTATGTTTCAAGATGTTATGTTTCAAGTCATTATGTTTCGAGACTGGGCGTAAGGCCGGTATGAAATTAGTACAAACTCAATTAACCTTATGTCCTCTTATCTATGTATGCATTGAAATGTTTTAAAATTCAAGTTGAGTTTTGAATTATTATGTACTATTATTCACTGAGCTTCGCTCACTTTGTGTTATGTCTGTTCTGTAGGTAATCACTTGGGAGTCCGTCTTAACCCTTAATGCTCACCTTTCAGTTGTGAACCTCAGTGTGCACAGGCACCCAAACCAAGCTCATGCATTTTTGTGAAGTGTTGTTAAGATTTTGGCTTACACTTTAATTATTTACCTAAGGTTAAAATGTATGTATATGACCCATTTCTTTACCAAAATTCGGTCATGCGCTTCATTATGTGTATGGGTATGTATATAGATAGATGGCTTTCACGTATGTGATCCAGGCATGTTAGTTTTAGCTCAATGGATGTTATTCTACATTAATTTGTAATATTCATTGCTTCCGTTCAGGCCCCATATATTATGTATATCAGGTTAAGTGTCCGTTTCTGCTTAGGTCATGCCCGAACTTTTAGGGGCGAGTTTGGGGGCGTGACAATTAGTGTTTAAACACTCGGACACTTATTCGGACCCTCTTGCATGATGGCAAATATGTAATTATGGTGTTTATTCGCCATTTCTCATGCATTAGGGTTTCAACACTCGTACACTTATTCGGACCCTCTTGCATGATGGCAGATATGTAATTACGGTGTTCACTTGCCATTTCTCATGCATTAGGGTTTAAACACTCGGACACTTATTCTGACCCTTTTGCATGATGGCAGATATGTAATTATTGTATTTATTTGCCATTTCTCATGCATTAGGGTTTAAATAATCGGACACTTATTCGGACCCTCTTGCATGATGGCAGATATGTAATTATGGTGTTTACTTGCCATTTCTCATGCATTAGGGGCTTAAACACTCGGACACTTATTCAGACCCTCCTGCATGACGGCAGATATGTAATTATGGTGTTTATTTGCCATTTCGCACGCATTAGGGCTTAAACACTCGGACACTTATCAGACCCTCTTGCATGATGGCAGATATGTAATTAGGGTGTTTAGTTGCCATTTCTCATGCATTAGGGTGTAAACACTCGGACACTTATTCGGACCCACTTGATTGATGGCAGATATGTAATTATGATGTTTATTTGTCATTTCTCATGCATTAGGGTTTGAACACTCAGACACTTATTCGGACCCTCTTGCATGATGGCAAATATGTAGTTATGGTGTTTACTTGCCATTTCTTGAGTATTAGGATTCAAAAATTTGGTCACTTAATCGGATCCCCTTGCATGATGGAAGATATGTAAGTATGGTGTTTATTTGCCATTTCTCATGCATTAGGGTTTCAACACTCAGACATTTGTTCGGACCCTCTTGCATGATGGAAAATATGTAATTATGGTGTTTACTTGCCATTTCTCATACATTAGGGTTTAAACACACAGACACTTATTCAGACCCTCTTGCATGATGGCAGATATGTAATTATGGTGTTTACTTGCCATTTCTCATGCATTAGGGTTTAAACACTTGGACATTTTTTCGGACCCTCTTACATGATGGCAGATATGTACTTATGGTGTTTATTTGCCATTTCTCATGCATTAGGGTTTAAATACTTGGATACTTATTTGGACCCTCTTGCATGACGGCAGATATGTAATTCTGGTGCTTATTTTTCGTTTCTCATGCATTAGGGTTTAAACACTCGGACAGTTATTCGGACCCTCTTGCATGATGGCAGTGATGTAATTATGGTGTTTATTTGCCATTTCTCATGCATTAGGTTTTCAACACTCGGACACTTATTCGGACCCTCTTGCATGACGGCAGATATGTAATGATGGTGTTCACTTGCCATTTCTCATGCATTAGGGTTTAAACACTTGGACACTTATTCGGACCCTCTTGCATGATGGCAGATATGTTATTATTGTATTTATTTGCCATTTCTCATGCATTAGGACTTAAATAATCGGACACTTATTCGGACCCTCTTGCATGATGGCAGATATGTAATTATGGTGTTTACTTGCAATTTCTCAGCCATTAGTGCTTAAACACTCGGACACTTATTCGGACCCTCCTACATGACGGCAGATATGTAATTTTGGTGTTTATTTGCCATTTCTCACGCATTAGGGTTTAAACACTCGGACACTTATTCGGACCCTCTTGCATTATGGCAGATATGTAATTAGGCTGTTTAGTTGCCATTTCTCATGCATTAGGGTTTAAACACTCGGACACTTATTCGGACCCTCTTGATTGATGGCAGATATGTAATTATGCTGTTTATTTGCCATTTCTCATGCATTGGGGTTTGGACACTCAGACACTTATTGAGACCCTCTTGCATGATGGCAGATACGTTGTTATGGTGTTTATTTTCCATTTCTTGAGTATTAGGATTCAAAAATTTGGTCACTTAATCGGATCCTCTTGCGTGATGGAAGATATGTAAGTATGGTATTTATTTGCCATTTCTCTCGCATTAGGGTTTCAACACTCGGACACTTGTTCGGACCCTCTTGTATGATGGCAAATCTGTAATTATGGTGTTTACTTGCCAGTTCTCATACATTACGGTTTAAACACACGGACACTTATTCAGACCCTCCTACATGATGGCAGATATGTAATTATGGTGTTTACTTGCCATTTCTCTTGCATTAGGGATTAAACACTCGGACACTTATTCGGACCCTCTTGCATGATGGCAGGTATGTAATTACGGTATTTATTTGCTATTTCTCATGCATTAGGGTTTAAATACTAGGACACTTATTCGGACCCTCTTGCATGATGGCAGATATGTCATTATGGTGTTTACTTGCCATTTCTCGTGCATTGGGGCTTAAACACTCGGACACTTATTCGGACCCTCTTGCATGATGGCAGATATGTAATTATGGTGTTTACTTGCCATTTCTCATGCATTAGGGTTTCAACACTTGGACACTTATTCAGACCCTCTTGCATGATGGCAGATATGTAATTATGGTGTTCACTTGCCATTTCTCTTGCATTAGGGTTTTAACGCTCGGACACTTATTCGGACCCTCTTGCATGATGGCAGATATGTAATTATTGTATTTATTTGCCATTTCTCATGCATTAGGGTTTAAATACTCGGACACTTATTCGGACCCTCTTGCATGATGGCAGATATGTCATTATGGTGTTTACTTGCCATTTCTCATGGATTAGGGCTTAAACACTCGGACACTTATTCGGACCCTCTTGCATGATGGCAGATATGTAATTATGGTGTTTACTTGCCATTTCTCATGCATTTGGGTTTCAACACTCGGACACTTATCCGGACCCTCTTGCATGATGGCAGACATGTAATTATGGTGTTCGCTTGCCATTTCTCATGCATTAGGGTTTAAACACCCGGACACTTATCCGGACCCTCTTGCATGATGGCAGATATGTAATCATTGTATTTAGTTGCCATTTCTCATGCATTAGGGTTTAAATAATCGGACAGTTATTCAGACCCTCTTGCATGATGGCAGATAATTATGGTGTTCACTTGCCATTTCTCATGCACTAGGGCTTAAACACTCGGACACTTATTCGGACCCTCGTACATGACGGCAGATATGTAATTATGGTCTTTATTTTCCATTTCTCACGCATTAGGGTTTAAACACTCGGACACTTATTCTGACCCTCTTGCATGATGGGAGATATGTAATTAGGGTGTTTAGTTGTCGTTTCTCATGCATTAGGGTTTCAACACTCGGACACTTTTTTGGACCCTCTTGCATGATGGCAGATATGTAATTATGGTGTTCACTTGCCATTTCTCATGCATTAGGGTTTAAAGACTCGGACACTTATACGGACCCTCTTGCATGATGGCAGATATGTAATTATGGTATTTATTTGCCATTTCTCATGCATTAGGGTTTAAATACTCGGACACTTATTCAGACCCTCTTGCATGATGGCAGATATGTAATTATGGTGTTTATTTTCCATTTCTCACACATTAGGGCTTAAACACTCGGATACTTATTCGGACCCTCTTGCGCGATGGCAGATATGTAATTGTGGTGTTTATTTGTCATTTCTCATGCATTAGGTTTTCAACACTCGGACACTTATTCAGACCCTCTTGCATGATCGCAGATATGTAATTATGGTGTTTACTTGCCGTTTCTCAGGCATTAGGGTTTAAACACTCGGACACTTATTCGGACCCTCTTCCATGATGGCAGATATGTAATTATGGTATTTATTTGCCATTTCTCATGCATTAGGGTTTAAATACTCGGATACTTATTCGGACCCTCTTGCATGATGGCAGATATCACTACAAGAAATTGCATTTTTCGCAACGTAACAAAATATGTTGCTAAAAGGAAAAATTCGTTGGCAAAGAGTTTTGCCGACACACAAAGCTACGTTGGCAACGCGTAGGCAAAAGTGAGTTGGCAAAAGTTTTTGCCGACGAAATTATCATTGCGTTGGTAAAACTAATGCCTTTAGCGACGAACATAGTCGTTGATAAAAGCCTTCATCCATCGTCGGCAATTTACCTTGCGTTGGTAAAAGTCATTTAAATATGATGATTATGTGGCACTTTTCGCAACACAAATTTGCATGGGCAAAAAATATACTTTTACCAACAACATATGCGTCGGCAAAAGTAAACTTTTGGCGACACATTTACGTCGGTAAATGTTACCATTTGCCGACGATTTGTTTGTCGCTAAACCTTCACTTTTGGCAACGACAAATTGGCATTGGAAAAAAATACACTTCTACCAACACAATATGAGTGGGCAAAAGTAACTTTTAGCGACACATTTACGTCGGTAAATGTTACCATTTGCCAACGATTTGGTTGTCGATAAAGCTTTAGTTTTGGCAATGACAAATTGGCATTGGCAAAAAATACACTTTTAGCAACACAATATAAGTGGGCAAAAATAAACTTTTGGCTACACATTTACCGATAAGTTGTTTGTCGAGAAAGCTTTACTTTTTGGTAACGACAAATTTGTAACGGCAAAAAAAATTGAAAATCATATATATATATATTTTTATATGATTTACATATTTACAAGAGGCATCCCTCAGGCACTACTATTACAAACTAATAACATTAATATTAAATCACCTAAAGTTAATGTGTAGGCAAAAAAACGCTGCTAAAAAATATGCTTTTGGAAGCGTTGTATAAAACCTAAAAGGATAAACTCACTAAAATACTCAAATACATCCAAATTGTGAACACATGGTAAAAATAGCAGATAACAAAATGAAATCATGAAACTAACAACAACCCAAATTTGCAGCAAACCAGCATCTAGTAGTAGCCCGCTTCACAGCAACATTGCAATTGCAGCAGCAGCAGCCCAGCAAAATTTTGCAGTAGCGCACCGGCAGCAGCAGCAGCAGCAACAGAAACAGACCAGCAGAATTAAAGATGAAGAACATCTAAGCAACAAGGCAATCACTATTGTAGTGTGTTACCGAGTGGAAGCAGTAAAGATGAAACCATATTTTTTTTCTTTTGGTAACAAAAATTGAATTTCAACGCAATCACTATTATTGTAGTTAAACAATAATTCTATATTTAGAATTTAGTATGTTCAAATTTGTAAATCTACAGTTACAAGGATAGATGCTTGTGATGCAAATTTACTTTTAACAGATGATGGGACCACAATACTTTTAAAATCTTCATGCGACAAATAAGTAAACAGTGGAAGGAAAGCTTCACTGAGACCCATTGTTGGCTTTTCTTTTGCATTCAGAACTAATTTAACATACATATCAAGAAATGTTGGTTGTGCAACAAAAAGCAATCAATCAAAACACTAGCTAGAGGGACATTAAATATAAGTGCAACATAAAATCCGAAATCGCAGGACCCGACATAACATTAACATCATGTTTGACAACATTGATAATTTTAGTGCCATTTTAGTATTACTAAACACTGTCAGCATCCAAATTTATAGAATTTCAAAATGTAATGGTTAATTTGGCACTTGAAATTAGAATTTAAATCATATTTCATTTAGCATGTTCATCATGTTGTGCAAAGTCAAGTTTCTCTATCTTAAAAATTAGACCCCCTCTTTAATGGATTTTATTCTTTAATTAGTAACTAATTTTGCATTACCAAATTGCACTCAATAGAGGAAGCTCCAAAATTTATCATTTTTCAGCACTAGATAGGGTCATTAATAGCCCAAAAGAATATTGTTGCTGATACAACAGCTAAAAGAAAAGAGCTTCTTACCTTCCATTGATCAAATAAAGAAGGACTTGAACTTGAAAATTCCAGCAAAAGCCCCAACAGTTCCGGGCTATCTTTGTATGGGATCCTCACATCCTTTAGTTCTGCAATGTAGGTTTTGTAGATTTATGATGACTGAAAAAATTAAAAATATAAAATGCATAAGAAATTTAGAACTAGAAACCCATAAAAATGATTTAATCAAAACTGGAAAAATGTTAGAGGGGTAAACCTCTGAGAACAAACGAAAAAATGTTCGTTTGCAAGCCCTTCTCTCACGAAAAGATCCTTGAATAACAATATGAAGAAGTGATGCCTGCACTGCAGCCACTCTGTAAAATGCATTCTTTGATACTTAAGCAAATTGACTCTTGCTTAGTAGAAGACACGACCACTTGAGAAGTCTGTAGCAGGCTACATGAGACTGCAATTTTATTTGCTTTTCCATGACCTGTACAACGGTTGCCGCAAAACTCTTCATAAATGTAACTTCGCCCAAAGCTTTTGTGATCACATCATCAACAGCTTTCCTTCCTCGATCATCATAAATACAAAATGTTTTGAAAATCATATCTACCAATACTGACACAAGCTCAAAAGACATCTCTGCAAAGTTAAAAATGGAGACTACAACCATAAGCTCAGAACAGAAGCATCTGTGAATCACATTTCAAAGTAAAGCATGCAAAAAGATTAGCCAAGTACGTTAGGTAGGTTCAATGAAATTTGCATTTGTTCTAATAAATATGGAATACCAAAATCATTATTCAGGGCACCATGGGAATACTTAAAAAAAAAAATTGAAAAAAAACAAAGAAAAAGAAACTAAATTGCTAGTTTTGAGACTTAAGTATTGAAGATATAGCGACCTCGGTCTATTTCCTTTAGATTATTGTATCCGGACTTAGGTTCCATAGATCCTATCAGTATATATTGGTTGTTGTCGTCCTTTAATCTCTTTGTATTTGAGTTATAGGATGTGTTGGGCAGGTCTGTTACAGGTCGGTTGAGTTTAGATGCCAAAACTAGTTGCCCAGATTTTGACCTGTCCGCTCGAGCGGGAGTTTGACACTCGAGCGAGGATTCTTTTGTTGCTTGTACGCTCGAGCGGGGGTTTTGGTGCTCGAGCGGGATTATCACCCATCCAGTATTTCCTGTGCAGTGTTGGACGCTCGAGCGTGGGATTGGACGCTCGAGCGAAAATGTGTGAGTGCCGCTCGAGCAAGGAGTTGGTCGCTCGAGCGGGGGCCTGGTTCTGCAAAAGTACTGGGAGTGCGTATTCAACGCTCGAGCGGGAGTTTGGACGCTCGAGCGGGGAGTCGACTACATCAGTCCGAGATTTCACTTTTTGGATCACTTTTTGACATACTTTTCTTTCTTAACTTTTAGAAAACCGCCCCTTGAGAGTCTCTCTGTCTTTCTCTCTCTCTAAACCTGCCTTCTCTTTAAGAATTGATCTACCTAGGGTGAGTATCTAACCTTGGTCCTTTATTAAAAAGATAGAGTGAGTCAAGGGCTTTCATTCAATCTGAACGTATTATTACAAACCATATAAAATAAATAGCTAAACTAATCAACTAATTATTACAATACTTTTAAATTAACTAACTAGTAAGCTAACTAATTAAGTTACAACACAAATGTAAGCAAGCTAAGCAATTAAAATTTCTAACTATGCTGCCACTAATCCACCTCAAGAAATGGAAGATGCATATGCTTAGACGGCACCCGAATTTGAACATTTCTAGAACCATTCTGCTCCACCTTACCAACATTCTGCTGAGATTTGCATCAGTGGCCAGCCGGCCACTGGTAAACACTGCCAGCCTCTTGCCGGCCATGGGAGTGGCCTGCCAGCCATCAATGATGCTCTGTCGGTGATTAATGCACTGGATCACCATGCTGCAACAGAGTACAAACAGAGCAAGAAGAGGAATTTTCCAAGCATTGTCTGCACAATTCACCTCTTATTTTCATGAACAAATCCGAGTCGTGAACGTAAACCACAAACCACCAATCCAAGTAATCTCATTGCATGATGGCTTGTGATTCAAGATATGCATGCTGAATAAATGCACAACAAGACACTCAAGAACCATCACCCTATCATGCATGACCAAGGGCAATGGAGACCTAGGAAATTTGGCACATTTCATCACTTAGAGTATGACATGTCCCAAATTTTCTTATGTTCAATTAACGTCCAATTGAACACACAACACACAAGTTATTAGCTTGTTCAATTTTACTTGCCACTTTTATTTACTTATTTTAATTACCAACCATTACTTAGTCAATTAAGTCCATTGGTGAGAGTTTTCTAAAGTGAAAGAAGTGTCAACCAAGGGGTGGTTTAAGGCATGAGAGAAGCTTCATGCCGTTGGTAATGAACCCTCAGAAGAGAATTAAACGACTAAGCATGGACCTCAATATCTCAAGCTTAAAGAATCCCAAGTTTGAAACTACCCTCAAAACAAATTAAAGAATAAAGAAATGAGGGAGGTTGCAGAGCTTTAGGTGCTGAAATGAAGTGCAAAACAACACCAAAACATGCAATCGACTCAAACAAGAGGTGCCTAATGGCCTAAAACACCATCCTTGTGAGGACCTTTACATTACAACTATATAAAACAAGACTCAATTGATCCAAATAGCCTATAACAGAGCTAAAGCAGTCTAAAACAAAGGCAAAAACATGCTGGAATGTAGCTACAAAAAGCTAAAAATACATGCTAGCACATGGAGTTAACTAGGCTAGCAAACAAGACACAAGGAGGAGAGGCTAACCCCCCAAATTTTGGACTTCAAAACATGTTTTCTGCCACTGAAAATACTCTGAAATTCAGTGGTTAAAAGCCCCAAAAAGATGGTTTGAAAATGGGAAACACAGGTGCAAAAGCCCTAGAAGCAAGGAATAAAGAAAGGTGAGACACCCCCCTAACCTCAAATGGCTTAAAACACCAATTTCAGCCCATTAAAATAGAGTTTTTTATAGCTCAAATATGGCCAAAAAATAGTGGGAAAATATGGAGAAACAAATATACTAAAACAAGTTAAGAGACAAGTGTTATACCTCTTGAAGCCAAGCACAACTTTAGGCACAAATACAAGTCAAAACCACCTTCAAGAGCTCCAACAAGACCTTAAGAGACCTCAGCTCAATGGTGATCAAATTTGGTTAAGGATATGTATGGAAAAGAGTGCTATAACTAGGCAAGTGTGCACAAAATTGCAAGAGAGAGAAATCTGGAGAGAGAGAATTTTTGAGTTTGAAATCTTCTAACCCCAAAATATGAGAGAGGGACTCCCTATATATAGAAAACATGAAATCTATACAAGGAGATCCAGCCCTCCACATGTGGACAGATGCAAGCATCTATGCAAACAGCTGGCACAACTGGCATAAAATATCTGCAGAAAATACTGGTGGCCGGCTGGCCATTAGTGATGGCCGGCAAGGCACATCCATGACCGACAGACCAGAAGCTCTAGCTGACAGCCTTCATAGATGGTCAGTAGGCCACCAAAGACTGCAAAAGAGAAAGACCAAGACATGGTCCAAAAACGAGACAAAAATGGATACAGAGTTTGAAAGGCTTAAACCTGTGGCGTTCCGCTGAGGACTTCGAGCGCTTGGCAAGCAAACAGACTCATCATCGGATGTACCTACAAGAACATCCAAGTCTTTAAGGGCTGTCAAAAATTGGGTGTCTACAAAGAGGCTAAAGAGGATTTCACCGTGTAAGTGAGCTTGGAACTCCCAACCATGTACACTTTATGATTTTGTGTTTTGATTCTCAACCTTGTTCTTGAAAATGGGAAATTGAGTATTGTTTTGGAGTTATGATTTTTGATGGAAGCTAAGGATGTGAAATTTAACATGTGTTAAAGAGTTTTGGGGTTTGATTTACATGAAATTGAAGTTTAATTTTGAAATTGAGGGGTTCCAAGTCAAGTAGCCATTTTCAGACTGATTTTTACCCAGTTTCGCACGTGCTCGGGGATTTCTTGCATGTGTGGCCAATAGTGTCCCCCACAAAGTTACATTCCGAAATAAAAGCACATGCCCCGTACGTGCGGATTTGGTCTCGCATGTGCGGCACTTCCCTATTTCAGCTCAACTTCAAATAAGCATATCTCTCTCATCCGGACTCCATTTTAAGTGATTCTTGAGCCTAAATTCAAGCCCCGAAAGTCTAGTTTCCAATGGTTTGGTCTCATATCCAAATTATAATTACACAAATAGATATCCTCAAATTAGTGAAGGTTGTTCACTTTATGTCTACCGATTTCATGCTAATTCTTTACCTAACCCAGTTTCCTTTCGTTTCCTCCTATTTTTCTAGACACAGATTATGACCTATTGAGGACTAATGGGTTTAGAACCAACATAACTAATTGATTAAAGAGCAAAGAAAGAGATCGGTTATATTCATATGTTGTGTAATGTAATTGTGGTTGTAGGTCAAGACGAGGACATCGTCCAACTGCTATCAGAAGCCCATCACTATGAGTAATAGTATAGTAAAGATATGTTTTTCATTATCTATCTTGATTTATGTATGACACGATTCTCTAAATGTTACATTTTATCAAAATGCACAAGTTTCCAAGAAATGTGAAATAAGTTATGAACAAGAAATGTGAGTTATTTATAATATGATATGGTGGGCCCAAGGCCGTTCCATTTATCTGTTTTGTTTATGTTATGACATGATATGAATTGTTCGGCCTTTAAGACCTATTGATTTTTGGTATGGAACAAAGTGCCGTACGGGACTAAGCGCTACAGTTAGAGTCACCTCTAGAGTCCATACATACATGAATTGGGCCCAAGGAGTGGGGGAGACATGTCGATGTTCCATCTACTCCATGATCAGATACAATGATACGATATGATATGTTTAGACCTAAGGTCGTTTTAATATATGATTAGGCCCAAGGCCGTTTTGATATATGTGGACTTGAGATCGTTCAGAACATATGATATGAATACAAATGTTTTTACCTCGCTATATGACTCATGTTACGATGTGTTATTTTATATGCATGAATGGATGTCCTAAGCTGAAATGTACTTCGTACCACATAGAATGTTTTGTAACAATTTCAAAAATGTATTCCATTTGAAAAAGCATGGATTTTGATATGACAATCGTTTGTTTAAAATTGATTTAAGATACATTTCAGAATTGTGAAATATGTTTTCTTAATGTTAAGGACATCATTCATTAACCTCTTTACTTTAACATTACTCACTGGGCATTAGCTCACCCTTTTATTTTACATATATGTAGGTGAGCCATCGGGGATCAACACTAGAGTTGTATCAAGGTCCGCCTCTCTGTCAAGCCACCCAAAGAGTGTCTCCGTGTAGAGACATAGTATAATTTACCAAGCTTAGGTTTGTTCAGGCATGAATGGATCTCACACACGTGTCCATTGAGCATTAGTGTGTCTAGAATGCATTTAAGTTGCATGTATTTCATAACAAGGTGATATGTTGCGTGTTTTGGAAGATGTATGTGAGCTTGTGTAATAAGTTAAGTATTGAGATTGTGAATTAGAAGTCCTCAAGGAATTTTGGCGACAAGAGGAGATCAAGATGTGTTTGTTTTTGTTAGCTTAAGTGTTGAGACTAAGGATTGAAAGTCATTTGACAATTTGATAATTATAAGGAAATGAGAATGTGTTTGCTTAATAAATATGGTATTTGATTAGAACGGTGGTGAGTATAAACATACTGATTCGTGGAAGTATGATAGAATAAGAGATTTCGATGATTCGAGGAAATATGATAGAATAAGAGACTTCGATCTTCGCTTGAAGCTATGAAATTATATGGGTAGCATGTTAAATTAGACTATGAGAATATGTGGGAGATTGAGCGATTTGATGACTAATGAAGTATGTGGGACTAGTGATTGAAATATTTGGTGATCTATAAAGCGTATAGAATTCTAGTGATTGAGAGGTAGAAAATTGTTTAATATGCATAAGGTTAGTTTTGTGAAAGACATAATGTATGAGCCATAGAATCAAAGAATGTGTTAGGAAGTTTGTGGTAAGAAAGATCAATGAACATAGATTTAATGAATGCAAGAAGTGTTAAGTCGAAATTAGTGTTGCTATATATGCTCGAATGATTATTATAGAGTTCGAATTCTCTTGTATGGGTAATTAAAATTTGAGCTGAAATGCTAAGATAATTAGAATAGGGACATTTCGATGTGTTAAGACCGTTACTTCAAGTGTTTAAGCTTATTGCAAGCAAATTGTTCGTATGATTAGTCGGGCCTATTCGTTTGTCGAAATCATTTCGTTATAACCCGAATGGATGTTTGAGATTAAGATTATATATTAAGAATTTCTTTGTTACCTGAAGGATCTACTTTATTGGAAATGTTGTACAATGGATCTGATTTAATGTCCACCTTATAGATTCTTAGAATGTGTGATTAGTAAATGTCGTTAACATGCCGAAGCAAGTTATTTGTGGCTTCTGAATGTAAATGACCCTTCTATTTGAGTTATCAATAAGGCGCGTAAGTTGTATGGCAACAAATATTCGGGTTAATGTGGCTAAGGAACTTGTGAACCAAGATTTGATTTTGATATTAAGGCTATATTACATGCTCAGCCTACGTTGAAGGCTCATGAATGTCAATAATAGGATATTTTGTGAATTATTTGGAGATAGGTGTGGATAGTAAAACAAGAAGATATGAGTGTTATGAACAACGTGTTTTGTGTTTTGATGTTATGTTTTGTATTTTGATGCTAGCTAGGAAGTCGACAATGAGACCCATCATTACATTGCTCATTTCAGAATAAATTTTGGTGACTTAACCAATTTGGGTTAATAAATAAATGATATTGAGTTAAACCCCTATGATGAGAAAATCAAATGGTAAGGAAGTCAGGTATGGAATGAGACTGAGTTGGTGAATTATTTGAATTACAAGTGGCATATGTTTGGAGGACCAAACTTCCTAAAAGGGGAAAGAATGTAACAACCTCATCGCGTAATACTTTATATTTAATTAATGAAGCAGGTTTGAATTTTATGGCCTACTATTATAATTTAATTTGGGAATTATGAAAATTATGGAGACTGATTTGTATACGATTTTATTGGAGATTTATTTTGGAATTAGAACTTGAAAGCCTAAGTGGTTCAAGAAAGAATAATTAATGAGTTGCCTACTTTTAATTTCGAGTATTGGACCATAGGTAGTTTAATTAAATATTCGATTCAAATTTGTAAAATTGAGATTTGATTAATTGGGTCCGAAGTGAAGTTAATTACGTTGTGAGGAGTGGGAATTAAGGTTATTGTGTATTAAATTTATTTATAAGGTATTTAATCTGGGTATATAATTCATTACCGGAGACCTTGAACTGACCTAAAATTGAGGGTCTTACTGATGTGAGAAATCACAATTGATAATGAGAATAGGCTTCATTTCATATTTAGAAGCTTTTCGACAGCGCCTGGAGCTGTCCATGCGATATGTTCTCCAATACGACGCCGTTCTGCAGGTTCTTGCCCTCCCTACACTGAATCGCCTTCTCCAGGGCCACAATCGCAAGCACAGAGGAGTGGGGGCGATTGATTGTGTGCTTGATCATGGGTGGGAAGTGGGAGATTCGAACCCCGCCATCCGATAAGACCTCACTCTCGCGGGAAATCGGAGCCGAATCGGTGGGACCCGATTAAGGGTCTCCTTCGAATTCGGGTTGTTGTTGTTGGTTGAGGTCGTCGTCGTCTTCGTTTTCTTCGTCATCATCGTCGAGGTCGTCGTCTTGGGGATTGGGTCGTCGAGTGATTTGGGGGTCTCTCTTTCGCTTCTTCTTCCTCCACTTGGTGCGAGTCTCTGTGGAAATGGGAAAGTAGAGAGAGAGAGAGAGAGATGAATTTTGAAAATTGAGTAGGAGAGAGAGTGAAAAAGTTAGGTTATTGGGGTTTGTTTACCTGAGGAGGAAGCTGGCATTGCTGAAAGAGAAAGAGGTGGAGTGAGGGAGAGCGACCGAGAAGGGGGGGTGGTTTATGCAGAGATTTGTGGGGTCTGCGATTTGTCGCTGTCGTTGTTTGAACTTGAAGTATCGATGCTACTACAGAGCTACAGAGAGAGAGAGAGAGGAAGCTCTGCCTCTGATTTTGTAGCCCTTCTATGCTCAGACGATTAATGTTGGAAGCATTATAGCATCTCCATTTTTTTTAATTAAATTTAAATTTAAATACAAATTATCTCCAATGCCTCTGCATACAGGTTTTCCTCAGCATTATCTTTTCAATTATAACAATAATAAAATGCCATTTGAAAACTTAACTGATCTTTTACATCATTTTTAAAAAACTATTAAAATTGGAATGAATGCTATAAATAAATAAAAAAAATTAAACTAATTTGAACACTAAAAATCAAAATTATATTTTCAAAATTTAAAAAATTATTTATGACCTCCTAAAAAATAAAATTATACAAAATAATAAGTATTTTTTTATTTTTTTCACCAATTTTTTTTTTTAGTTTTTTAGGAAAAAAAATTCTAAAATAGGTTTCTGAAAATAAAACCAAACATATTGAAATTGAAAATTTAACTAGATTCTTTGAAAAAGTTTAAATTATCTCAAATTAGCCATCTAAACTTAAGAGTGTTTTCGGGCTTGATGGATTCATTTTGTGATATAATTCGATGATCACTTTAATTTTACAATTCAATAATTAGAAAATTTAAAAAAATTTGAAAAATTATAATAAAAATACAAATAACTAAATCACCTCATTTCACTACCAAAACTTTTATCGACGAATAGTATTATCGTCGCTAAATGTTTAACTCTTTGCCCATGCCAACTTGTCATCGCCAAAAGTAAGCACATTAATAGCGACGCTTATTACGTTGCTAAAAAATAAGACTCGTAGCTAAAATTTATGAAATTTTGGCGCCAACCAATATTTTTGGCGCCTAGTCAATGTTATGCCTTTTTAGCGACGATAGTAAATTGCGTTGGTAAAGGTCTACTTTTCCCAACGAAATTGATCACTGTGTCGCCAAAAATATACTTTTGCCTACGAAAAATTGACGCTGTCGCCAAAAGTAGTCGCCAAAAGTGCAATTTCTTGTAGTGTATGACATTATGGTGTTTACTTGCCATTTCTCATGCATTAGGGCTTAAACACTCGGACACTTATTCGGACCCTCTTGCATGATGGCAGATACGTAATTATGGTGTTTACTTGCCATTTCTCATGCATTAGGGTTTCAACACTCGGACACTTATTCGGACCCTCTTGCATGATAGCAGATATGTAATTATGGTGTTCACTTGCCAATTCTCATGCATTGGGATTTAAACACTCGGCACTTATTCGGACCCTCGTGCATGATGGCAGATATGTAATTATTGTATTTATTAGCCATTTCTCATGCATTAGGGTTTAAATAATCGGACACTTATTTGGACCCTCTTGCATGATGGCAGATATGTAATTATGGTGTTCACTTGTCATTTCTCATGCATTAGGGCTTAAACACTCAGACACTTATTCGGACCCTTCTACATGACGGCAGATATGTAATTATGGTGTTTATTTTCCATTTCTCATGCATTACGGTATAAACACTCGGACACTTATTCGGACCCTCTTGCATGATGGCAGATATGTAATTAGGGTGTTTAGTTGCCGTTTCTCATGCATTAGGGTTTCAACACTCGGACACTTATTCGGACCCTCTTGCATGATGGCGGATTTGTAATTATGATCTTCTGTTGCCATTTCTCATGCATTAGGGTTTAAACGCTCGGACACTTATACGGACCCTCTTGCATGATGGCAGATATGTAATTAGGGTGTTTACTTGCTGTTTCTCATGCATTAGGGTTTCAACACTCGGACACTTATTCGGACCCTCTTGCATGATGGCAGATTTGTAATTATGGTGTTCAGTTGCCATTTCTCATGCATTAGGGTTTAAATACTCGGACATTTATTCGGACCCTCTAGCATGATGGCAGATATGTAATTATGGTGTTTATTTGCCAATTCTCACGCATTAGGGCTTAAACACTCGGACACTTATTCAGACCCTCTTGCATGATGGCAGATATGTAATTATGGTGTTTATTTGCCATTTCTCATGCATTAGGGTTTCAACACTCGGATAATTATTCGGACGCTCTTGCATGATGGTAGATATGTAATTATGGTGTTTACTTTCCATTTCTCATGCATTACGGTTTATAAACTCGGACATTTATTCGGACCCTCATGCAAGATGGCAGATATGTAATTATTGTATTTATTTGCCATTTCTCATGCATTAGGTTTTAAATAATCGGACACGATTTGGACCCTCTTGCATGATGGCAGATATGTAATTATGGTGTTCACTTGCCATTTCTCATGTATTAGGGCTTAAACACTCAGACACTTATTCGGACCCTCCTGCATGATGGCAGATATGTAATTATGGTGTTTATTTGCCATTTCTCACGCATTAGGGTTTAAACACTCGGACACTTATTCGGACCCTCTTGCATGATGGCAGATATGTAATTATGGTGTTTAGTTGCCATTTCTCATGCGTTAGGGTTTAAACACGCGGACACTTATTCGGACCCACTTGATTGATGGCAGATATGTAATTATGGTGTTTATTTGCCATTTCGCATGCATTAGGGTTTGAACACTCAGACACTTATTCGGACCCTCTTGCATGATGGCAGCTTTGTAGTTATGGTGTTTACTTGCCATTTCTTGAGTATTAGGATTCAAAAATTTGGTCACTTAATCGGATCCTCTTGAGTGATGGAAGATATGTAAGTATGGTGTTTATTTGCCATTTGTCAAGCATTAGGGGTTCAACACTCGGACACTTGTTCGGACCCTCTTGCATGATGGCAAATATGTAATTATGGTGTTTACTTGCCATTTCTCATACATTAGGGTTTAAACACACGGACACTTATTCAGACCCTCTTGCGTGATGGCAGATATGTAATTATGGTATTTATTTTCCATTTCTCATGCATTAAGGTTTAAATACTCAGACACTTATTCGAACCCCTTGCATGACGGCAGATATGTAATTATGGTGTTTATTTTCCATTTCTCATGCATTACGGTATAAACACTCGGACACTTATTCGGACCCTCTTGCATGATGATAGATATGTAATTACGGTGTTTACTTTCCATTTCTCATGAATTAGGGTTTAAACCCTCGGACACTTCTTCGGACCCTCTTGCATGATGATAGATATGTAATTACGGTGTTTACTTTCCATTTCTCATGAATTAGGGTTTAAACCCTCGGACACTTCTTCGGACCCTCTTGCATGATGATAGATATGTAATTACGGTGTTTACTTTCCATTTCTCATGAATTAGGGTTTAAACCCTCGGACACTTCTTCGGACCCTCTTGCATGATGATAGATATGTAATTACGGTGTTTACTTTCCATTTCTCATGAATTAGGGTTTAAACCCTCGGACACTTCTTCGGACCCTCTTGCATGATGATAGATATGTAATTACGGTGTTTACTTTCCATTTCTCATGAATTAGGGTTTAAACCCTCGGACACTTCTTCGGACCCTCTTGCATGATGATAGATATGTAATTACGGTGTTTACTTTCCATTTCTCATGAATTAGGGTTTAAACCCTCGGACACTTCTTCGGACCCTCTTGCATGATGATAGATATGTAATTACGGTGTTTACTTTCCATTTCTCATGAATTAGGGTTTAAACCCTCGGACACTTCTTCGGACCCTCTTGCATGATGATAGATATGTAATTACGGTGTTTACTTTCCATTTCTCATGAATTAGGGTTTAAACCCTCGGACACTTCTTCGGACCCTCTTGCATGATGATAGATATGTAATTACGGTGTTTACTTTCCATTTCTCATGAATTAGGGTTTAAACCCTCGGACACTTCTTCGGACCCTCTTGCATGATGATAGATATGTAATTACGGTGTTTACTTTCCATTTCTCATGAATTAGGGTTTAAACCCTCGGACACTTCTTCGGACCCTCTTGCATGATGGCAGATATGTAATTATGGTGTTTATTTGCCATTT
>NW_021025073.1:1935537-1963275 GCF_004153795.1 Camellia sinensis | reverse complement strand
AATGTCCGAGTTTATAAAACCGTAATGCATGAGAATGGAAAGTAAACACCATAATTACATATCTACATCATGCAAGAGCGTCCGAATAATTATCCAGTGTTGAAACCCTAAATGCATGAGAAATGGCAAATAAACACCATAATTACATATCTGCATCATCAATAGAGGGTCGAATAAGTGTCCGAGTGTTTAACCCTAATGCGTGAGAATTGGCAAATAAACACCATAATTACATATCTGCCATCATGCTAGAGGGTCCGAATAATGTCCGAGTATTTAAACCCTAATGCATGAGAAATGGCAACTGAACACCATAATTACAAATCTGCCATCATGCAGAGGGTCCGAATAAGTGTCGAGTGTTGAAACCTCTAATGCATGAGAAACGCAAGTAAACACCCTAATTACATATCTGCCATCATGCAAGAGGTCCGTATAAGTGTCCGAGCGTTTAAACCCTAATGCATGAGAAATGGCAACAGAAGATCATAATTACAAATCGCCATCATGCAAGAGGGTCCGAATAAGTGTCCGAGTGTTGAAACCCTAATGCATGAGAAACGGCAACTAAACACCCTAATTACATATCTGCCATCATGCAAGAGGGTCCGAATAAGTGTCCGAGTGTTTTAACCGTAATGCATGAGAAATGGAAAATAAACACCATAATTACATATCTGCCGTCATTAGAAGGGTCCGAATAAGTGTCGAGTGTTTAAGCCCTAATGCATGAGAAATGACAAGTGAACACCATAATTACATATCTGCCATCATGCAAGAGGGTCCGAATAAGTGTCCAATTATTTAAACCCTAATGCATGAGAAATGGCTAATAAATACAATATTACATATTCTGCATCATGCAGAGGGTCCGAATAAGTGCCGAGGTTTAACCTAATGCATGAGAATGGAAAGTGAACACCATAATTACATATCTGCATCATGCAAGAGGGTCCGAATAAGTGTCCGAGTGTTGAAACCGTAATGCATGAGAAATGGCAGTAACACCATAATTACTATCTGCCGTCATCATGCAAGAGGTCCGAATAAGTGTTCGAGTGTTTAAGCCCTAATGCATGAGAAATGGCAAGTAAACACAATAATTCATATCTGCCATCATGCAAGAGGGTCCAATAAGTTCCGATAATTTAAACCCTAATGCATGAGAAATGGCAATAAATACCATATTACATATCTGCCATCATGAGAGGGTCCGAATAAGTGTCCGAGTGTTTAAATCCCAATGCTGAGAATAGGCAAGTGAAACACCATAATTACATATCTGCCAATCATGCAAGAGGGTCGAATAAAGTGTCCGAGTGTTGAAACCCTAAATGCATGAGAAATGCAAGAAAACACCAAATTACTATCTGCCATCTGCAAGAGGGTCCGAATAGTTCCGAGTGTTTAAGCCCTAATGTGTGGAGATGGGGACACTTATTCGGACCCTCTTGCATGATGGCAGATATGTAATTTGGGTGTTTAGTTGCCATTTCTCATGCGTTAGGGTTTAAACACGCGGACACTTATTCGGACCCACTTGATTGATGGCAGATATGTAATTATGGTGTTTATTTGCCAATTCTCACGCATTAGGGCTTAAACACTCGGACACTTATTCGGACCCTCATGCAAGATGGCAGATATGTAATTATTGTATTTATTTGCCATTTCTCATGCATTAGGTTTTAAATAATCGGACACGATTCGGACCCTCTTGCATGATGGCAGATATGTAATTTGGGTGTTTAGTTGCCATTTCTCATGCGTTAGGGTTTAAACACGCGGACACTTATTCGGACCCACTTGATTGATGGCAGATATGTAATTATGGTGTTTATTTGCCATTTCGCATGCATTAGGGTTTGAACACTCAGACACTTATTCGGACCCTCTTGCATGATGGCAGCTTTGTAGTTATGGTGTTTACTTGCCATTTCTTGAGTATTAGGATTCAAAAATTTGGTCACTTAATCGGATCCTCTTGAGTGATGGAAGATATGTAAGTATGGTGTTTATTTGCCATTTGTCAAGCATTAGGGGTTCAACACTCGGACACTTGTTCGGACCCTCTTGCATGATGGCAAATATGTAATTATGGTGTTTACTTGCCATTTCTCATACATTAGGGTTTAAACACACGGACACTTATTCAGACCCTCTTGCGTGATGGCAGATATGTAATTATGGTATTTATTTTTCATTTCTCATGCATTAAGGTTTAAATACGCAGACACTTATTCGAACCCCTTGCATGACGGCAGATATGTAATTATGGTGTTTACTTGCCATTTCTCATGCATTGGGGTTTAAACACTCGGACACTTATTCCGACCCTCTTGCATGATGGTAGATACGTAATTATTGTGTTTACTTGCCATTTGTCAAGCACTAGAGTTTAAATTCTCGAACACTTATTCGGACCTTCTTGCATGATGGCAGATATGTAATTATGGTGTTTACTTGTCATTTCTCATGCAATAAGGTTTAAACACCCGGACACTTATTCCGACCCTCTTGTATGATGGAAGATATGTAATTATGGTGTTTACTTGCCATTTCTGATGCATTAGGGTTTAAACACTCGTACACTTATTCGGACCTCTTGCATGATGTCAGATATGTAATTGTGGTGTTTATTTGCCATTTCTCATGCATTATGATTTAAACACTCGGACACTTATTCGGACCCTCTTGCTTGATGGCAGATATGTAGTTATGGTGTTTACTTTCCATTTCTCGAGCATTAGGATTCGAAAATTCAGTCACTTATTCGGATCCTCTAGCGTGATGGCAGAGATGTAATTATAGTGTTTACTTGCCATTTCTCATGTATTAGGGTTTAAACACTCGGACACTTATTCTGACCCTCTTGCATGATGGCAGTTATGTAATTATGGTGTTTACTGGCCATTTTTCATGCATTAGGGTTTAAACACTCGGACACTTATTCGGACCCTCTTGCATGATGGCAGATATGTAATTATGGTGTTTATTTGCCATTTCTCATGCATTACGATTTAAACTGTAATAACCCGACCCTCGCACATGATTTCTGTTATATTCTTAGTCCTCGATTGGTACTTTTAAATGCTTACTGTGTAGTTCCGTGAAAAAAAATTATGATTAAGGAAGTGAAATCCATGTCTATGAATGTCTATCTGTCTCACAAGGAAACTATCTGTCACCATTAACACGTTTGATTTAGAAATTGGAAGCCTTAACAGCTTAATTAGCAAAAATTGATTATATATCAGTAATCAGCATAATTTTTAGGCAATATTAAGCATGTTCGCGAAATTTTAATTTTGGAAAGATTAAACGATTCATTTTTGTCTTATATGCCTTACTTATATATATATATATATATGTAAGACTTTAGGAGCCTTGATCAAAAACAAACGAGAATACCATTTTGGGGAAAAAAAAAAGAGAGGAGAAATCGGGGGAGAAGGGATTCAACAAGAAAGCTTGGCAAAATTGTTAGAGGTGTAGGATTGAATTCAAGGTAAGCTCAAATCCTTCTTGTTATGGCCACTTAGAGTTTGTAATTGATGTGTATGTTTGATTCATGTCTAATTCATGCTTGATTAATGAGGGTTTCTCTTAATTGGTTGCTTAGGCATCTAGATTGGGTGTGGTATGAAAGTACACTTCAATCTATGGTTTTCTATCATCACTTCATGGAATTATGCATATATCATGTGTTATGTTTCAAGGATATGAAGAACTTGAATCCAAGAATGGAATTAGGGAGAGAGATGGTTTGCTGAAGCTTCTAATCTTGGTTAATTTACTATACTCAAGGTAGAATCCATGTTATAGTGATGTTAGGTGGGAATATTGCATTAACCTAACCTTAGGTTGCATGTAAAAATGGAGTGAATACCAGGTTGGGACTCGAATGGAGGTTCAGAATTTGCAGAATCCGCTTGGTCCGCTCGAGCGGCGGAAAGCCTGCTCGAGCGGGAAAAACCACCTCTCAGCAGTTTTGTGTATTTTACAGTCCGCTCGAGCGGCCAAAGTGGCGCTCGAGCGGGGGACTCATTTTCAGGAAAAATTAAATGTTTGTTCAGCTTTGAGTGCTTGTTTCTCTGGTATTTTTAGAATATTTTACAGATGATTTTAAAGCGGTTGTAAATGCATGCAAGGTGTAAGACTCAGGAAATGCTTTAAAAAAAAAGAAACTAATGTATTAATTGTGTGCAGGGCACATTCCAGAAGGAAGCAACACGCCACCTCAACACTGTGAGTAGTAGTACCTATGTAATGTTATGTAATCATGTCGATGTTTCAAGGCATGTAAGGCAATTATGTTAATGTCTCAAGTATGTAATGTACTTATGCATGTTTAAGATATGTTGATGTTAAAGCATGTAAAGAAAAGCATTCACAAGTTTCAAGTGCATTTTCAAGGGCCATGTGCCACAAGTTTCAAGTGCATTTTCAAGGGCCATGTGCCACAAGTTTCAAGTTCATTTTCATGGGCCATGTGCCACAAGTTTCAAGTGCATTTTCAAGGGCCTCGCGCCACAAGTTTCAAGTGTGATACAAGGGCCTCGTGCCATATGTTCAAGGGCTTCATGCCATCATGCTTCAAGGGCTTATAGCCACATGTTTATGTCACGGGAATAGGCCTAGGGCCATTATGAGCTAAACGCAGAATCAGACAAATCATGTGCATGCTGCATCTTTTTATGTATTGATGTATTTAAGCTTCAAGTCGGACATCTTTCATTATGTATTACTGCTCATTGAGCCCGGCTCACTCTCCATTATGTCTGTTTCTGTAGGTTACCAGTCAGGGGGTCAGTCCTAACTTCGACGCTGTCCCTTTTGTCAACCTTTACACGTCCAGGCACTACACCAGGCCATTTATTTTTGGGAAGCTGCTAAGATATGGGTCTACTTTTGAGAGCCACCTACGGACGTTGTACATAACTTTTATATTCCTTTTGTTATGCCCAATTATCGGGCTAGGACTGTAAATGTATGTGTTTGTACACGATATTCAAGGATATAGTTTTAAACTTTATCCGCTTTTGATGGTGTATGTAATGCATGAGATCCTGGCATATTAGGAGTAGCTCAATGGAGTATGCTTGTAATTATGTTATATTAATATTTTATGCTTCCGATAAGGCCCCGTACGGTGTGTACATCAGTTTTTATGTCAGTTTTTGCTTAGGTCATGCCCAAACCTTTAGGGGCAGGTTCAGGGCGTGACAGTGGTATCAGAGCACGAGTTGCTATCTTACACACGGATCCATTGAGCTGTAGGGTGTCTAGAAAGGATTTAGGCCTCATGCATGACATCCTAAAAATGTAAGACAAGTTCGATGGCAACATTAAGTGTACTCTGATAATACTAACCATGTAGCATTATGTCAATAGTATTTAAATTAATTGTTGTGTAGATCATGGGGAGAACAAGGACCAAAGATGTGGAAGATGCCACCTCAGCACGACTAGATAGGATGGAAAGGATGCTTATGGAAATGGCAGAGACTTTACGGCAACAACAGCAACAGCCTCACCAACAACTGCCACCACCACCAGTACGCCCACCTGTAGTGCAAGATTTTCACGCTGAAGACCGAACTATCACTCTTACTAAGGAGTTTAAAAAGATGAAACCGACAACTTTCAAGGGAGGAATAGAACCGATGAAAGCTGAGGCCTGGGTATTAGGCATAGAGAAGTTATTTGAAGTCTTTCCCTGCACCGAAGCTCAAAAGGTACAACTAGCTGCCTTCACTCTTGAGGACGAGGCATGGAGGTGGTGGATGCTAACGAGAACAATCCATCCAGAGTTAACATGGGACAGATTTTTGGGGCTGTTTTATGATAAATATTTTCCCCAAAGCATGCGGGACAAAAAGGTGACTGAATTTGAAACGCTCAGACAAGGGAACAAGACTGTGGCTGAATATGAGGCCCAATTTGCAGAGTTAGCCTGGTTTGCACTGCATATGGTGGACACGGACTATAAGAAGGCACGAAAATTTGAAGGGGGCTTACGGGGTGCTATATTGGATCGAGTTAATAGGTTAAAGTTGCCTACCTACGTAGATGTGCTGGAGAGGGCTGTTATAGCGGAGGGAAACCTTGCTGCTCAGAATCGGATTGCCGAATGGAAAGGAAAGAGGCAAAATAATCAATGGTCAAAGGGAGCGGCTACTCCACCAAACAAGAAATAAAACTCAGGGACTTCGAATACTTCTGCCCCTAATCAGGGTACAATTCCTGTTTGTTCGGAATGTGGAAAGAGGCATCATGGGATATGCCAATGGAAGTCTGGAGCTTGTTATCAGTGCGGAAAAACGGGTCATTTGATAAAGGATTGCCCTCAGAGGAATCAACGAAATGGTAACAGGGCTGCTACTAGCTCAGCAGGGTCTACACCAACTACTAACACCAAGGCACCGGTCAAACGTAACAACAATAAAGACATAGCGAGACAAGGCAGAGTGTTTGCATTGGTTCCAGGAGATGTGCAGAATGCAGCAACAGTGGTGTCAGGTACATTTATGGTTCACGGTCATTCTGCTTCTATCTTATTTGACTCTGGCTCTACTCATTCCTTTGTGTCAAAATTATTTGCACAAAAGTTAGATAAAACCGAAGAAACACTGTGTTATATGTTATGTGTATCTTCACCTATGGGAGATTCTGTACTTTGTGCTTCTGTCTATTATGGTTGCGAACTCGAGCTTGGGAATGTCCGGGTGTATGCCAATCTATTACCTCTCGACATGACTTATTTTGATATTATTCTAGGAATGGATTGGTTGGGTGAATACGGTGCAACTATAGATTGTCTAAATAAACGAGTCAGTTTCCACCCTCTGGGACAATTAGAGTCTACCTTACAGGGGCACGGTGTAATTTCTCCACCTTATTTGATCTCGGCAGCAAAGGCATGTAAATTAATTCAAAAGGGGTGTCAGGGGTATTTATGCAGTGTTTTGGAGGGACAAATAGTGAATGGAACTGTTGACATGATCCCAATTGTGTGTGAATTTCCGGACGTCTTTCCTGAAGAATTACCAGGGCAGTTGATAGACCGTGAAATTGAGTTTACCATTGAAGTAGCACCGGGAACTCAACCCATATCAAAGACTCCATATAGAATGTCGCCAGTTGAGATGAAGGAATTGAAAGTGTAGTTGCAAGATTTATTAGACAAGGGGTTCGTTCGTCCGAGTGTGTCTCCGTGGGGTGCACTGGTTCTGTTTGTAAAGAAGAAGGATGGAACATTCCGGCTTTGTATTGACTATAGGGAACTTAATAAAGTCACAATCAAGAATAAGTATCCATTACCAAGGATTGATGACCTATTTGACCAGCTGCAGGGGGCACAAGTCTTTTCCAAGATTGATCTACGGTCTGGGTACCATCAATTAAAGGTCAAGGCTGATGATATTGAGAAGACAGCTTTTCGAACCCGGTACGGTCATTATGAATTTTCGGTTATGCCATTCGGAGTTACTAACGCGCCAGCAGCTTTCATGGATTTGATGAACCGCGTTTTCAAGCCCTATTTGGATGACTTTCTAGTGGTCTTTATTGATGATATTCTCATCTATTTGAAGAATGCAGATGCTCATGAGAATCATCTTCGGGTGATCATTCAAACCCTCCGGGAAAAGAAATTGTATGCAAAGCTGAAGAAATGTGAGTTCTGGCTACTAGAAGTGGCATTTCTGGGGCATATCATTACGAAGGAAGGAGTTTCTGTGGATCCACACAAGATTGAGGCAATCGTAAATTGGCCAACTCCCACTGATGTGACTGAGGTGCGTAGTTTTATGGGGTTAGCTGGTTATTACAGGAGATTTGTTCAAGATTTTTTTAAAATTGCTGTGCCACTTACACAATTAATACGAAAGGGAGTTGCATTCGAATGGTCAGAGGAGCGAGAATCTGCTTTCCAGGAATTGAAGACAAGGTTGACAACAGCACCAGTTTTGGCCTTACCATCCGGTACAGAAGGATTTGTAATCTACAGTGACGCTTCGCACAAAGGGCTTGGTTGCGTACTTATGCAAAACGGAAGAGTCATCGCCTATGCATCTAGACAGCTGAAACTCCATGAGAAGAATTATCCCACGCATGATCTGGAGCTAGCAGCAGTAGTCTTTGCTTTAAAGATATGGAGACATTATTTGTATGGTAGCACCTGTGAGGTATACACTGATCATAAAAGTCTGAAGTATCTTTTTACTCAGAAAGAATTAAATATGCGGCAACGATGGTGGTTGGAACTTTTGAAAGATTATGACCTGAAGATTCATTATCATCCTGGTAAAGCCAACACAGTTGCAGATGCGCTCAGTCGGAAAAATATGGGGATTTTGGCAGATATGGCAAGTATGGTTACAGGACAAAAGGACCTGGCAATTGAATTGGATAAGGTGGAATTGAACCTTGTGTTACGTGGTCAAAAAGCCCTAATAGCAACGATAGTAGCACAACCAACCTTACTCGAAGAGATTAAAGTGCACCAAATGGAAGATGAAACTTTGAGGAAGATACATGATGAGTTCGAAACAAAACCAAAACCGGGATTCGGTGTGGTAGATTCAGTGTTCAAATTTCAAAACCGACTATGTGTTCCCAATGTGATGAGTCTTAAACAAAAATTGATGGAAGACACGCATACCTCAAGGTTCTCAATGCATCCAGGGGGTACTAAAATGTACCGAGATTTAAAGCAGAATTTTTGGTGGCCAAGTATGAAGAAGGAGATTGCGGAGTTTGTTTCTAAGTGTTTGCAATGCCAACAAGTAAAAGCGGAGCATCGAAGACCTGCCGGATTATTGCAACCTCTTTCCATCCCAGAATGGAAATGGGAACATTTGACTATGGATTTTGTTATGGGGTTGCCACGGACTCCTCGAGGTATGAATTCAATTTGGGTCATTGTGGACCGATTAACTAAGTCCGCCCACTTTCTGCCAGTAAAAACTCAGTATAATGCAGATAAATTAGCAGAGATTTATGTAAATGAAATTGTGAGGCTTCATGGTGTTCCGGTCTCAATTGTGTCAGACAGAGATCCTAAGTTTGTTTCTAGATTCTGGCAAAGCTTACAGGAAGCAATGGGTACAGAATTAAAGTTCAGCACAACTTTCCACCCTCAGACCGACGGTCAATCCGAGAGGACGATACAGACCCTTGAGGATATGCTCTGAATGTGTGTACTAGATTTTCAAGACAGTTGGGAAACCCATCTCCCGTTGATAGAATTTGCGTATAATAATAGTTACCATTCGAGCATAGACATGGCACCTTATGAAGCTTTGTACGGAAGACCATGTCGTTCTCCCGTGTGCTGGGCTGAAGTTGGAGATAAATCCTTATTAGGGCCTGAAATTGTTCAGTTGACCACTGAAAAAGTTCACGTTATTCGGGAAAGATTGAAAACTGCTCAAAATAGGCAGAAAAGCTATGCTGATAACCGACGGAGAGATTTGGAATTTGACGTGGATAGCTATGTTTTCGTGAAAGTCACTCCGATGAAAGGGCACCCAAGATTTGGAAAGAAAGGTAAGTTGACACCCCAATATATCGGTCCTTTTCAAATTCTGGAAAAAGTGGGTCTGGTAGCTTACCGAGTTGCCCTTCCACCACATATGAGTCAAGTGCATAACGTGTTTCATGTCTCTATGCTTCGTGGGTACCTTCCGGATCCGTCACATGTTATTGGCTACCACCAAATTGAGTTGAACGACAAGTTGATTTATGAGGAAAGACCAATTCGCATTTTGGACCGACAAGTAAAACAATTACGAACCCGTGAGATTCCAATGGTAAAAGTTGAGTGGCAAGAACATTACGGGATCGACGCAACATGGGAAAGAGAAGAAGAAATGCAACATCAATACCCACACCTGTTCCAACCCTAAGGTAACCCAAGTTTGGAGAACCAAACTTATTTAAGGGGGGGAGAGTGTAATGACCCGACCCTCGCACATGATTTCTGTTATATTCTTAGTCCTCGATTGGTACTTTTAAATGCTTACTGTGTAGTTCCGTGAAAAAAAATTATGATTAAGGAAGTGAAATCCATGTCTATGAATGTCTATCTGTCTCACAAGGAAACTATCTGTCACCATTAACACGTTTGATTTAGAAATTGGAAGCCTTAACAGCTTAATTAGCTGAAATTGATTATATATCCGTAATCAGCATAATTTTTAGGTAATATTAAGCATGTTCGCGAAATTTTAATTTTGGAAAGATTAAACGATTCATTTTTTGTGTTATATGCCTTACTTATATATATATATCTAAGACTTTAGGAGCCTTGATAAAAAACAAACGAGAATACCATTTTGGGGAAAAAAAAGAGGAGAAATCGGGGGAGAAGGGATTCAACAAGAAAGCTTGGCAAAATTGTTAGAGGTGTAGGATTGAATTCAAGGTAAGCTCAAATCCTTCTTGTTATGGCCACTTAGAGTTTATAATTGATGTGTATGTTTGATTCATGTCTAATTCATGCTTGATTAATGAGGGTTTCTCTCAATTGGTTGCTTAGGCATCTAGATTGGGTGTGGTATGAAATTATACTTCAATCTACAGTTTTCTATCATCACTTCATGGAATTATGCATATATCATGTGTTATGTTTCAAGGATATGAAGAACTTGAATCCAAGAATGGAATTAGAGAGAGAGATGGCTTGTTGAAGCTTCTAATCTTGGTTAATTTACTATACTCAAGGTAGAATCCATGTTATAGTGATGTTAGGTGGGAATATTGCATTAACCTAACCTTAGGTTGCATGTAAAAATGGAGTGAATACCAGGTTGGGACTCGAATGGAGGTTCAAAATTTGCAGAATCCGCTTGGTCTGCTCGAGCGGCGGAAAGCCCGCTCGAGCGGGAAAAACCACCTCTCAGCAGTTTTGTGTATTTTACAGTCCGCTCGAGCGGCCAAAGTGGCGCTCGAGCGGGGGACTCATTTTCAGCAAAAATTAAATGTTTGTTCAGTTTTGAGTGCTTGCTTCTCTGGTATTTTTAGAATATTTTACAGATGATTTTAAAGCGGTTGTAAGCATGCAAGGTGTAAGACTCAGGAAATGCTTTATAAAAAAAGAAACTAATGTATTAATTGTGTGCAGGGCACATTCCAGAAGGAAGCAACACGCCACCTCAACACTGTGAGTAGTAGTACCTATGTAATGTTATGTAATCATGTCGATGTTTCAAGGCATGTAAGGCAATTATGTTAATGTCTCAAGTATGTAATGTACTTATGCATGTTTAAGATATGTTGGTGTTAAATCTTGTAAAGAAAAGCATTCACAAGTTTCAAGTGCATTTTCAAGGGCCATGTGCCACAAGTTTCAAGTGCATTTTCAAGGGCCATGTGCCACAAGTTTCAAGTGCATTTTCATGGGCCATGTGCCACAAGTTTCAAGTGCATTTTCAAGGGCCTCGCGCCACAAGTTTCAAGTGTGATACAAGGGCCTCGTGCCATATGTTCAAGGGCTTCGTGCCATCATGTTTCAAGGGCTTATAGCCACATGCTTATGTCACGGGAATAGGCCTAGGGCCATTATGAGCTAAACGCAGAATCAGACAAATCATGTGCATGCTGCATCTTTTTATGTATTGATGTATTTAAGCTTCAAGTCGGACGTCTTTCATTATGTATTACTGCTCATTGAGCCCGGCTCACTCTCCATTATGTCTGTTTCTGTAGGTTACCAGTCAGGGGGTCAGTCCTAACTTCGACACTGTCCCTTTTGTTAACCTTTACATGTCCAGGCACTACACCAGGCCATTTATTTTTGGGAAGCTGCTAAGATACGGGTCTACTTTTTGAGAGCCACCTATGGACGTTGTACATAACTCTCATATTCCTTTTGTTATGCCCAATTATCGGGCTAGGACTGTAAATGTATCTGGTTGTACACGATATTCAAGGATATAGTTTTAAACTTTATCCGCTTTTGATGGTGTATGTAATGCATAAGATCCTGGCATATTAGGAGTAGCTCAATGGAGTATGCTTGTAATTATGTTATATTAATATTTTATGCTTCCGATAAGGCCCCGTACGGTCTTTTGTTATGCCCAATTATCGGGCTAGGACTGTAAATGTATGTGGTTGTACACGATATTCAAGGATATAGTTTTAAACTTTATCTGCTTTTGATGGTGTATGTAATGCATAAGATCCTGGCATATTAGGAGTAGCTCAATGGAGTATGCTTGTAATTATGTTATATTAATATTTTATGCTTCCGATAAGGCCCCGTACGGTGTGTACATCAGGTTTTATGTCAGTTTTTGCTTTGGTCATGCCCAAACCTTTAGGGGCGGCTTTCTAGGTTGTGACATAAACACTCGGTCACTTATTCGGACCCTCTTGCATGACGACAGATATGTAGTTATGGTGTTTACTTGCCATTTCACGAGCATTGGGATTCAAAAATTCAGTCACTTATTCGGATCCTCTAGCGTGATGCCAGATATGTAATTATGGTGTTTACTTGCCATTTCACATGCACTAGGGTTTCAACACTCGGACACTTATTCAGACCCTCCTCCATGATGGGAGATATGTAATCGTGGTGTTTAGTTGCCATTTCTTACGCATTAGGGTTTAAACACTCAGACAGTTATTCGGACCCACTTGCATGACTGCATATATGTAATTATGGTGTTTATTTGCCATTTCTCATGCATTAGGGTTTAAACACTCGGACACTTATTCGGACCCTCTTGCATGATGGCAGATATGTAATTAGACAGTTTAGTTGCCATTTCTCATGCATTAGGGTTTAAACACTCGGACACTTATTCGGACCCTCTTGCATGATGGCAGACATGTAATTATGGTGTTTACTTGTCATTTCTCATGCATTAGGGTTTAAACACTCGGACACTTATTCAGACCCTTTTGCATGATGGCAGATATGTAATTATGGAATTTATTTTCCATTTCTCATGTATTAGGGTTTAAATACTCGGACACTTATTCGGATCCTCTTGCATGATGGCAGATATGTAATTATGGTGTTTACTTGTCATTTCTCTGGCATTAGGGCTTAAACACTCAGACATTTATTCGGACCCTCTTGCATGATGGCAGATATGCGTTAGGGTTTAAACACTCGGACACTTATTCGGGCCCTGTTGCATGATGGCAGATATGTAATTATGGTCTTTATTTGGCATTTCTCATGCGTTAGGGTTTAAACACTCGGACACTTATTCGGGCCCTGTTGCATGATGGCAGATATGTAATGATGGTGTTTATTTGCCATTTCTCATGCATTACGATTTTAACACTCGGGCACTTATTCGGACCCTCTTGCATGATGGCAGATATGTAGTTATGGTGTTTACTTGCCATTTCTCGAGCATTGGAATTCAAAAATTCGGTCACTTATTCGGATCCTCTTGCGTGATGGAAAATATGTAATTATGGTGTTTACTTGCCATTTCTCATGCATTAGGGCTTAAACACTCGGACACTTATTCGGACTCTCTTGCATGATGGAAGATATATAATTATGGTGTTTATTTGGCTTTTCTTATGCATTAGGGTTTAAACACTCGGACACTTATTCGGACCCTCTTACATGATGGCAGATATGTAATTATGGTGTTGTAGACGTGCCCGCGTGGGGCCCTCGCTATAGTTCGGACTCGGTTTTGTTACGGTTCTTAATCTGAACCAAAGAGTCCAAATCCGGCAAATCGTTTTGAGAAACAGATTTTTTGAAAAGAAGTGCCAAACATGGGCTGCTTTACCAGATACAGGGTCGCCACCTAAATATTTTAAAATGGGAAAATTTAGGAAACCCTGACTCGGTGCCAAAGGCCACGTGTCCGTCATCACCAAAGTTGCCTTGGCTCGGGAGCTTGGGTACGATTGGGGAAGGTCAGCTATGAGCACCCCGTCTCGCCCGATCCGAAGATCGGCCTCTACTAACTGTGATATCCGTTTTTGAAAACGTCATGTGTTCTTATTCCAGTTATTAGCCTAGAATTACTATGTTATGCGCATAGCAAACAAGTATAGACTAGATTGCCTAATTTGGAAATAAGCATTACATATCCGTTTGTCTTGAAAAACACTTTGGAATTTGCTACTCGCAAGTAGGCTAAAATACGGATTTCAACGAGTTTTTCCAACTCAGACAATCCAACCTTCACCCACAGGCATTCAAACAATTTATCACATAAGCATCTAGCCACATGGTAAGCATGCTGTTATGATAGCATTCACACGCATACGATATGCTAAAACATGAAAATACTTACATCGTACTCCATGCCAAAACAATAAACTCGTTAGTAAACAATGCATGATCCAAGTCCATGTTTAAATGTCTAATGCAACACGTACAAGATGCAATTAGAGTAGGCTCGGCTAACCTAAACATGAGATGTGAAATGCAATCAATTGATGCACGTATTCAATGTGGAATTGAAATACAAATGCAGTTAGCATGATGTACCGAGCCCGGTGCATGCAATACTGATGAATGATGCACGCATGCATAGTATAAGGTATGCTAAATTAAACATGTCCTATTACTAACCATCAAAGCGGGTAAATAAAAGGGAAGAAAGACGTGGGGTTGGAAGACATACACACACTCACACACACTTATTACATAATTGCCCTCATTCGGAGGGTCCAAATAAATATTACAGTCCGAATAATAAACGCATAAATTATTACAGAATTTCTAATTAATTAACAGAATGAATGCAAAAAGAAAGGTGGCCACAGCCCTCGCCTTGGGATGCGCTGATGATGCATGCTCGAACCCGTCTCGCCCGGAAAGTCCGTACCATACCACAGCCGCCTCTGTTTACACTGCCCTACTCCTCTGAAAATTGCCAAAGTTCTGGGACAGGTCCCCTGAACACTGTGGAACACCATCGGCTGAAGGAAATGTCCACCGGCCAATGAAAATACCCATCGGTTGTTTATGAAGCTACCAGCCCAGGAAAGATTGCCGGTCGGCAGAAAGTTTCTGCAGAATCTGGTTTTTGACAGCAACAAGAACAGACAGTGTATGACATGGAATTTCAAGCAAGTGTATGCATGGCCACTCTCCCAATCGTGTAATGGACTCAAGGGAGTATACCCCTCGACCCTCGGGCCATCAATTACACTTGATGGCCTAAGAGGCCAAGTTTTGCAACTTTGAAACTGTATATGTCCCCAAACGCCCCGGGAGGGTGAGTCCCATTTTGTTCATTTGTGGGATCACTACTGCTCGGACTCTCAAATTGTCACGGTTCTTAATCTGAACCAAAGAGTCCAAATCTGGCAAATCGTTTTGAGAAACATATTTTTGAAAAGAAGTGGCAAACATGGACTGCTTTGCCAGATACAGAGTCGCCACCTAAATATTTTTTATGGGGAATTTAGTAAACCCTGACTCGGTGCCGAAGGCCACATGTCCGTCATCACCAGAGTTGCCTCGGCTCGGGAGCTAGGGTACGATTGGGGAAGGTCAGCTATGAGCACCCCCTCTCGCCCGATCCGAAGATCGGCCTCTACTAACCATGATATCCGTTTTTGAAAACGTTATGTGTTCTTAAACCAATTATTAGCCTAGCGTTACTATATTATGCGCGCAACAAACAAGTATAGACTAGATTGCCTAATTTGGAAATAAGCGTTGCATATCCGTTTGTTTTAGAAAACACTTTGGAATTTGCTACTCGCAAGTAGGCTAAAATACGGATTCTAACGAGTTTCTCCAACTCAAACAATCTAACCTTCACCCACAAGCATTCAAACAATTTATCACATAAGCATTTAGCCGCATGGCAAGCATACTGTCATGGCAACACTCACACGCATGCGGGATGCTAAAACATAAATACTTACATCGTACTCCGTGCCAAAATAATAAACTAGTTAGCAAACATGCATGTCCTAGTTCATGTTAAGAAGGGCTAATGCATCGCATGCAAAAATGCAATCCAGACAGGCTTGGCTAACCTAAACATGGCATGTGAAAATGCACAACCAACATGTATTCAGTTTGGAATTTGAAATACAGATGCAGTTAGCATGATGCGCCGAACCCGGTGCATGTAAAATAAACGGATGAATGCACGCATGCATAGCGTAAGGTATGCTAAATTAAACATGTCCTAATACTAACCATCATAAGCTGGTAAATAAAAGGGAAGAAAGACGTGGGGTTGGAAGACATACACACACTCACGCACACTTATTACACAATTGCCCCCACTTGGAGGGTCCGAATAAATATTACAATACGAATAATATACAAATAAATTATTACAGAATTTCTAATTAATTATCAGAATAAATGCAAGAAGAGAAGTGGCCACGGCCCCTGCCTCGGGATGCACGAATGATGCATGCTCGAACCCGTTTCGCCCGGAAAGTCCGCACCATACCATTGCTGCCTCTGTTTTTACTGCCTTGCTTCTCTGAAAAATGCCAAAGTTCCGGGGCAGGTCCCTTGCACACTGCAGAATAACATCGGCTGAAGGAAATGCCCACCGGCAATACATAATTTCCACTGGCAGTTAATGAAGCCCTCGGCCCATGAAGGATTGCCAGCCGGCACTGAAAGATGCCGATCGGCATAAACTTCCTGCAGAAGACAGTTTTGACAGCAACAGAGGGCAAGCAGTGTATGGCATGGAATTTTTAGGCAAATGTATGCATGGACACACTCCCTATCATGTAATGGACTCAAGGGAGCATGGCCCTCGACCCTCGGGCCACCAATCACGCATTTCGATGCATGATGGCCAAAGAGTCAAGTATGCATTTCAATGTCAAATGCAATGCACACAAAACATACAAGGGACCCAACCTCAATCATGATTGGTCAAGAGGCGAGGCAATGCACAACAATGCACATGCGACCTAAGCATGCAAGCAAACATGCAAACATGCAATACAACTACATGGCACACACAATGCTAACAACATAACATGCACAACGCATTGAAACATGGCATATACAATGAAAGAATGGGCTTACACCAACATGAGAGAGCCTCAGCCACACTCACATAGGAGGCCATCAGATGAAAACAAGACAACTCGAAATACGTGCACGCAAACCGAGGACCGACCCTCAGGCACCAAAATGCCACTCTAATGAGACATGGCAAAGACATGGAATATGATATGCAAACATGCAAAAAATCAGTAGCAAAATGAGGGGGGAAAACAGCCCCGAAACGAGGCGAAGTGGCACCCGATGCATGGAATTTCTCCCGAAATGCAAAACTAGGTACATGAAATGGCTTACAGCTATACAAAACATGCATAATTGGTACATGGAATGAAAATACAGAAGTAAAGCAGCCCCAAAATAAGCATTTTTACAGTTCAAAGCATGGCCAAACAGTAAGCACAAGTGGGACTAAATTGTCATACAAAAATGGCTCCGCGAGGGAGGCAATGAAGCAAGTGGTAGATACAAAGCCCAAACAGAAAAAGACTCTTCTACAACACTGAAGAGGGACCAAAAATATGACTACTTACAGTTGATTTCCAAGCCTAAATCAGTACACAAGTATGCTCAAAATGCCATGCAAGATAGGGCCCAAAAGAGGTCAAAACACAAAGTATACAAAACATTCATCAAACAGCCAAAGACCCTTAATGAAACATGAATATAGGGTCAAAATAAGACTATTTTCAGTTTTGTAAAATGACCAAAAACAGAAGCATAATAGGCTAATAGATCATGCAAAAATGGGGACCAAAGAGGGATATAATGACAAGTGGCACATGGAGGTCCAAAACAGTGATGAGCCCTTCTTCAATGTTGAAGAGTGGCTCAAAATAAGCCTATATACAGTTTACACCATGCTCCAAAACAGACAACACACAGGCCAAAAATACTATGCAAGATTATGGCATACAAGAGGGATAAAGAAGGAGGTGCAAGATGGGGACCTCAAATGACAAAATTCCCTTAATGAAACATGAATTAGAGCTCAAATAAAGGGTACTTTCAGTTTTGGTCGGAGCTCAAAACAGCAAGCAAAAGGGGCTAAGAAAACTTGCAAAAATGAGCTAGAAAGAGGGAGAAATCAACTCACCCTTGAAGTCCAATCCTTTGCTACCTCTTGGACCAGCAAAAGCTGCCTCCTAGCCTCTGAGAAGGCCCTCCAAGCTGCTGGAATGGAGTGGTGGTGTGGTGCTATAGGGTGTAGTGCAAATAGGCCAAGAACAAGGGTCTTTGAACACTCTAACACACCCAAATGTAGAGAGAGAGGGAGATATAGAGAGAGAGGGTGATATATATGTTATATGTATGTATTAGGTCTGATTTTGCTGAACCTAAACAATGGAGAAGGAGGCTTTCTTATATAGGCAAAGGGAAAGGCTTGAAGCTTATAAGACAAGCTAGAAAGAAATGGTCAAGGGGGCAAAGGGGGCAAGGCTTATAGAGGAAGCTAAGACAGCTGGCCAAGCTTCTTGAGGAAGCCTAGACAAGGGGTCAAAGCTTCCCCAAGAAGCCTTGAGCAAAGGGTGCAAAAAGAGGGGTCAAAGGTGGTGAAAAGGGTGCAAAACAGCCACACACGTGCATGGGGAGCAGAGCCTGTGCATCCCAGCTGGCACAGCTGGCATCCATTCAATCTGTAGAATACTCCGGAAGGTCATCGGCTAGCAAACTTGGTCGGTCAGCCATCTTTTCTGGCCGGTTGGCAATCTATTTGGCCGGTCGGCCATCTATTTGGTCGGTCGGCCATTTGTTTTGGCCGGTCGGCAGGAAAAATCTGATCTGCAGGTCCAACTTCAAACGGGCATAACTTCTTCATATGAACTCCTTTGTAGGTCATGCTTTTGTCAAAATTGAAGCCCCGGAAGTAAGCTTTCCAATGGCACCAGCCTTGCATCAAAATTCCAACGGTGAAAAAAGTTATTCTTGTTTTAGTGAAGGATGCTCAGTTTTGGTCCAACCGGGATGATGCCCAACCTCAACCAATCATATCTCCGCCCTCCGGTCTCGGATTTAAGAGATTCTTTAATGAAAAATGAAGCCCCAGAAGTCTTCTTTCCAACGGTGGGGGCCTCATAGCTTAACTCAAAGTGTATAGACAAAGAAGCTTGATTTAGCGAGGACTGCTCGTCCCTCTCTTAGCAATTCTTGCCTATCTTCTTCTCCAACTTGGCTTCTCCCCTCTTGTCCTCTTTTCTTCAACTTCAAACCCCTAAGCAAGGTGTTTTGAAAGATTTTTCAAAGATTTCATCTCGCTTTCATTTATTTCCACTTTGTCCTTGCTCGGTTTATCGAAAAAACACATTTTTTGACAAAATGTGAGCTTCGGAACATCATAGAAACTTTATTTCAAAAATGTTTTGAAAGAGAGGGTTTTAAGGTCTAAAAACCATCCAAAATAGCTTTGGTCCAAAACGGGGTGTGAATTTGAGACTTGTCTCTCTCCTTGCCGAAGAAACTGGATCTTTGCCCTGCACACCTTTTATCACCAAGTAAACCATCAGTAACGCCCAAGTCTTATGGGCTGTCAAAAATGGGGTGTCTACACACCTCCATTGGAAAAAAACCTCCATTGTAGTTGTTGCATCATTCAATAACAATTTCGAATAAGAACAATGTAGTTGCTGTTTCATAGATGTTCTCTTTTAAAGCAAAATCCCTCAATTAAGCACTCCAGTGAGGAAGTCTAACTTAACCTGCTAATTTGTGTTCCGTTTCATACCCATTAGCACGATGCCTACAGCTATACAAAGCATGCATTATTTGAACATGAAGCATGAAGACAGATTCAAGGCAGCCCCAAAACAAGCATGTTTGCAGTTTTAAGCAAGACCAAACAATGAACACAAATAGGGCTAAACCAATATGCAAAAATGGCCCTAAATGTGAGATAAAGAAGCAAGTCACAGCTGCTGGCCCCAAACAAGAGAGGGCACTTCAACACTGTTGAACAGGGACCCAAAACATGGCATTTTTCAGTGTATGATCAAGCCCAAAACAGTGCACAAGTATGCTCAAAATACTATGCAAAACAAGACCAAAAGAGAGCTATAACACAAAGTACAAAAAGGATGCCTCAAACAGTAAAAGACCCTCAATGAAACATGAATAGGGGGTCAAAATAAGGCCATTTATAGTTCGGAACAAAGCTCAAAAACAGAAGCATAAGAGGCTAACAAATCATGCAAAAATGGAGCCAAAAGAGAGATATAAAGGCATGTGGCAAATGGAAGGCTCAAACAGTGATGAGCCCTTCAACAATGTTGAATAAGGGCTCAAAATGAGCAACTTTACAGTTTATGACATGCCTCAAAACAATTTATACATAGGCCAAAAATACTACACAAGAAAATGGCATACAAGAGAGGCAATGAAGCAAGTGCAACAAGGAGGCCTCAAAAAGTGAGAGGCCCTGAAACAAACATGAAAAATAGCTCAAAATAAGCCTAGTTCCAGTTAGGGTCGGAGCCCAAATATGCAAGCATGTATGGCTTAGAAAGGATACAAAAATAAGCTTAAAAGAGAGGAAATGTTGCTCACCCTTGAAGACCAAACTTTAGCAGCCTTTTGGCTTGAGAAAAGGTGCCTCCAAAGCTCTGAGAAGGCCGGCCAAGCTGCTGGAATGGAGTGGTGGTGTGGTGCTATAGGGGGTAGTGCAAATGGAGCAAGGATTTTAGGGTTTGGAGGCTTGGATCAGATAGCTATATGGAGGATTGCATGTAATGCTCCAGCTGGTTTTTCTAACCTGGTCTAAGGAAGAGGAGAGCTTCCTTTAAAGAGCCAAGAGACTAAAGCTTCTCTTAGAAGCTTCAAACCAAGAGCAAAGATCCTCCATACACGTGTATGGAGGATCCAGTCTGTGCCCTCCAGCTGGCACAGCTGGCATTCACTCAATCTATAGAATACTCTGGAAGGTCGTCGGCCAGCAAAAATGGTCGGTCGGCTAAATTAAATGGCCGGTCGGCACATTAAATTGCCGGTCGGATAAATAAATTGCCGACAGATGCTTCCAAGGTCAAAAATTGGCCGGTGGGTGTCTAGATTGAAGCCCCGGAAGTTAGCTTTCCAATGGCACAAACCTTGCATTAAAATTCCTCCTGTGCAAAAAGTTATGCCCTTTTTGGTGAAGCCACGCAGATTCGATCCAACCGGGATGATGCCCAACTTCAACTGATCATATCTCCCCCACCCGGACTTGGCTTTAAGAGATTCTTGAGTGAAAAATGAAGGCCCGGAAGTGAGCTTTCCGATGGTGGTGGCCCCATAGCTAAAATCCAAGTATGCAGATTAATAAGCCCGATTCAGCAAGGACTGCTCGACTCCCTTCTACCCAGATTCATGTCTGTCTTCTCCTCCAACTTGGTTTCTTCTCTCTTCCCCTCCTTTCCTCAACTTCAAACCCCTAAGCAAGGTGTTTTGAAAGATTTTTCAAAGATTTCATCTCTCTTCATTCATTTCCACTTCGTCCCTGTTCGGTTTACCGAAAAGCGTAACGTTTGACAAAATGCGAGCCTCGGAACAACGCAGAAACTTTATTTCAAAAAAAGTTTTGAAAGAGAGGGTTTTACGGTCTAAAAACCATCCAAAATAGCTTTGGTCCAAAACGGGGTGTGAATTTGAGACTTGTCTCTCTCCTTGCCGAAGAAACTGGATCTTTGCCCTGCACACCTTTTATCACCAAGTAAACATTCAGTAACGCCCAAGTCTAATGGGTTGTCAAAAATGGGGTGTCTATAGTTGCCCCTCTTTGACAGAACTCGGAAGTCAAGGGGCGGGGGGTAGCTTTGGGGATTTTGTTTTTTCCCCCTACCCCAAATCACTCCAATTTAAAAAGGAGTGCTTTTTTTCTTTTTTTTTTTTGGGGGGGGGGGCGGGGGGGGGCCCTCTTTGACAGAACTCGGAAGTCATAAGAATGACGGGAGTGAATGTCAAAGCCCAGAGACGACCTATTTTTGACAAGGCCGAAGACTTGGACAAACAAAACAAAATACAAATGAATGAATGGTTGTGCCCGCAGGCTGCCTACGTATCCCTTTGCAAGGAATCAAACCAGCGTAGTTCAGGGCAGGATGCAAATGATATGAAAGAAGACTTTGACAATTGGACTTATACGCTACATGAAGCCGGTTTGCATTCAAAACAATGCAATGTACTAACAAGTACAAGTGAGGTGCGCAAGATAGCGCGATAGGATGCATGCAAAATGCAAGTAAGGTGCACAAACAGTGCGACGCAATGCACTGACAAATGCTACAAGCATTTTCTATGCAAGATAAAAGAGAGCATGTAATGAAATGCACAAGATAATGCGATGCGTAAGAGAGTGCAAGTGTAAACTGCACAAAATAGTGCGATGCGCAAGAGAGCGCAAGTGATAAACTGCACAAAATAGTGCGATGCACAAAATAGCACGAATGAAACAATGTGATGCACAAAACAGTGCGATGCGCAAGAAAGCGCGAAACTAAATTGCACGAAATAGTACGATACGCTAAAAAGCGCGAGTGTAAATTGCACAAAAATAGTGCGATGCGCAAGAAAGCGCGAGTGATTTTGAAATGCACAAGACAGTGCGATACGCTAAACAGTGTGATTAATTTTGAAATGCACAAGACAGTGCGATACGTTAAACAGCGCGATTGATTTTGAAATGCACAAGACAATGCGATACGCTAAATAGCCCGATTGATTTTGAAATGCACAAGACAGTGCGATACGCTAAACAGCGTGATTGATTTGAAATGCACAAGAAAGTGCGATACCTGAACAGCGCGATTGATTTTGTAATGCATAAGACAGTGCGATACGCTAAACAGCGCGATGAAATGCAATGCACAAAATAGTGCGAGTGAGATACAACCACAAGATGCACAAGACAGTGCTAGTGAGATACAAAGTGTAAGTGCACAAGATAGTGCGAGTGAATGCATGTTCTATGCAAATGAGGTGCATTTTCTATGCAAGTATGGAAGAGTGCATTTTCTATGCAAAAGATACGAGCATTTTCTATGCAAGAAACAGGAGCATATTCTATGCAATATTGAAAGCAATTCTATGCAGAATCGAAAGCAAGCATATTCTATGCATGAATCATAACGATGCGCGGCACGCATGTCACAAAAGTGTATATAAAAGTGCACATTCTATGCAATGGAAAGGCATCAAACATGTACTCTGGTGCCTCCGATTTACCTTTCGGAGGACTCGGCAATACGCTCAGCTCAAAAGGGGACACCCTGTTTATATGACGAGAGATAACATCTGCTGCTGGTTTAATTGCCATTCTGACTTGAAGCAGGCTTACACTTGGGGTCGAGATACACTCATAACTCCAGAGAAATGGCGAGGTCTGGGAAGGTGCACCTAAATACAGTCTCGAATCTTGCAAAGCTGGAACACCGTAAGATGCTCAAATTTCCTTTTTCTTTTGCTTTGCAGTCTAGAACCTACATAGCTTCAGATAGGTCCTTGTTCTATTGTTCACACTTATCGGGGTGGACCCTATAGTTTTATGAAAGAACAAATACTATTTTGCACAAATGTGGAGAATGGCACAGCACTCTGAGCACAAGATGATTTTTTTGGAAATTGAGAAATGAGTTCTTAACGGGTATTGAGCTGACGACTGGCCACAGCCAAAACGACTCGACAAAGGAAAACAAAGGTAAACAACCTAAACACATCGAGTAACACTCGAAGCGACTCAAAACAAGAATCGAGACAGACAAAATAAAACACAAGACTCAAATGTGCACGTGGAGCCTGTTTCCCCGGGTATTGTTTCCCACCCTTCTCATTTGTGATTCTCACATCGCTCGGCCCTCAGGCTCTGTTTTTTTGAAAAAAGCCCTTTTCCTCACTTTTTCTCTCAATGCACATCTCTCTATTCTTTATCTTTCATTTTTCATCCCTCCCCAGGGTGGTTGATAAACAAACAGGAAGTTGTGGGTTCTTCCCAAGCATTCTGCTTAGATTCCCTTCTTCTGCTCACAATAGTGAACTTTCTCCACAGAGGGGTTGTGATGTGGCTGGATGTGCAGCAGATCTGCAATCGACATTGGTTGACGATGCTCTACTGGGGAGTTTGGACGTGGATTAGATCTGTCCAAACAAAGGAGTGGAATATCTTTGATCCGTTCCTGCTCGTGCTTCGCACTTGGCTTGATACCTCGTTGCGTGGAGGATGTTGAGAGCCTTCTGCCCTTTTGCGGTTAGCTTCAGTGGTGCCCTTTTCTGGCAGGTAGAGTGCCCTTTCTGGCAGATGCATCTGACAACGGGAGAAAGACAAAGAAGCCTGACTCAACTGTGCCCCTAGTTCATTATTTGACCCATTTTTTGTTTTGCTTTCTACTGAAACAATTTTGACCAATATGAGAGTCAGATTAACATTACTTGTTCAATTTTTGATTTTGAAAATCATGCAAGTTAGGTTATGAGCACTTGAAAATTTTCCCTTTTTGGGTCCAAAGAAATGGTCCAGTTTTGGAAAAGATGGAATAATTTTTCGAGAGATCAGTCAACTCAATAAAATATTCTCAAAAATTATTTTTGCAAACGGCCAATGCTCACAAGCACGGAACCTACTCTTGAGATGCGCAAACTTAGATCCGAAGGAAAAAATTGCCCTTGCTTGAAAAGAGCTGCACGGCAACGGAAAGTTGCCCCTTGTTTGAATGGCACGGCGGCACACTGTTATGGCAACGGAAAGTTGCCCCTTGTTTGGATAGCATCGCAGCGCATTGCAATCAGTCCCCATAGTAACGATGACAACCGAACTCTCGAATACAAGAAGGCAAAGATGATCAAAACCATTACATGGACATAGTTGATTTTGAAGTGTTTTTACGGCTGGACTTCGGAATTAAGTTGCCTACGTATCCCAAATGAGAATCAAGCCTTACGTAGTTCGGGGTTAAGGTACACTCGGGTATTTAACCTCTTCCTTTGCCGCTATAACTTTTGCCAAGGCCGCCCTTCCGAGTTTTCAAACCTTGCGAGCTCTGTTTTTCTTTTCTTTTCAATTCTTTACATTCATTTTTTTTCCTTTCTTTCTTTCTTTGTATTCTTTTTGTTCTTCTTTCTTCTTCTTCTTTTTGTTCTTTTCCTTTTTTCCTTGCTCTAACTTTTTCCTGGGTCGCCCTCCGGCGTTTTCGACACCCAGCGAGCCTCTCAAGGGTAAAAGTGTAGCTTTGTTCCATGTCAAATGGTTTTGAGATCTCGAATCCATCTGAATCCAGGAGAGTGACTGTTGTTCGCTGACAATGCAGGAGTCCATCCCCATGGGGGCCGGATTTGCCCCTAGTGTTGTGGATAGGAACTCAGTAGTTCTTCAGCAATACTTATTCTTTCTTCTCTTCTGGGGTTTGACATTCTTGCCCAGTCTTCATTGATTTGTGGAATTGATCCATCTTCGGCTCTTGAGCACAATCTGGCATCTTTTGCCCCATAGTTCGAGGGGTGCTTTTGATCTAGTTTTGCAAGCTTCTTTGATTGATATCTGATCCCCTTGATCTGAATTTTCTTGCCCTAGTTTGAGGGCTGCTTTAAATATGGCCACGCAGGCCTCCTTTGATGGTTGACCATTGACCATTCTGAATTTAAGTCGAAGGTTTGAAAATGAGGGGTCAAGTCTCGTGGCTGAGAGCGATCCTAGGCTGCACAATCTCAAGAGCGATTCCACACAGGTCTTCGCAGGATCCACAAAACATTTTTTTTTTTTTTGAAATCTTTAAAGAAAGCGACTAGTCGCTCGTGCTGAAGACAGTGTGAGACCAATCTGGATTCAACCAGGATCCTTCTCAAGTACTCACCATTAACAAGCATGATTCTCAATCATTAAAGGCTTAGCATGCCTCTCTTTCTCTCAAATGATCAAATTTTGCAAAACCTGAGGAATTCCTTCCTCTTTGTTTTCATCACAATGTTCAAAAGGTTTTGAAAAACTTTAGGTCAACGCAATGACTTAAAAGCCACAGAGAAGCAGGTGAAATGCACTGTCTTTCATTCAACTTCTGGCACAACTTGCACAAGGAAGAAGTAAGCACAAAAGCATGAAAAACCACTGCTGTTTCATTCATAACTGTTGGTTGTAACTGGCTCCATGGCAGAAACAGACTCAAAAGAAAGCGAAAAGACAAACACAAAACGAAATAGTGATGCCCGAGGTACACCCCCGGAATCACCTGACTCTAAACAAAACAGGACTGACTCGATACAACAAGACAGACCCAAAACAAAAAGATTGACTCAAAACAAAGAGATAGACTAAAAAAAAACACAACAAAACTGACCTAAGTACCCAAGTCGGAAACTAGCGTCGCAACATGCTCAAAACAGTGTGTTGCCATACGCCATATTTGGAGTAAATCGAGTGCCATCCGTAGGTGGTCTATCCCCTATCACATCCACATATCCCCCACAAGTTCACTCTGATCAAGTGCGATAACTTTGCTGAGTTGGGTGCGACGGATGGACCTCATTTGTCAAATCAGATCTTGTATTTTCGTGGCGAAGACGGAGACAACCATTCAGTGACATGGCCGGAATTGCTGTATGAAAGGCACAGTACTTGGGTCGGATCATGGGGAGTGAGGAAGTCTACTGGCATTGGTCACGGCTCCAAGGGTTTCAAATCCCCCTCTCTAATCAGGATCCTTAAAGGCGCTTATAGAGACATGTACAGTGGTGCAAAACACCTCTGGCCTCGAGGTGGGTGTGTTTGTGAGGTTAGGTTGGAGGCTTTTGCTGGATGCACCAGCAAAGGGATTGGCAGGCGTTGATTGGGGTTTGCATGATCGTTTCTGAGCATGGGATTTATGGCTGGAAAGGAACATTCTCGTACATAAGGCCCTTTTCTCCCGGCTTGCCCCTTGATTCAAACTGCTCTCATTCTGAGTGGGCGAAATTGTCATCTACAATTTTGCAACAACTGCGAGTACTTGCTGTTTGTTTCAGCCCTTCGGCTTTCAAAGCCTCATATCCACTGAAGGTGTTCATGGGGACCAATGCCTGCTTCCTACTTGTTCCTTACCACTTGCCTCCACTTTACAAGGGATTCGCTTCTTCAAATGCAAACCGTTCCCAAGGTTGGGGAGCCTTTAGATATGAATCCCTGGTACGTGATGTGGTCGATGATGGACCAAAACCCCAAAGGCCAAATCTTGCCACAGTTCTCTGGAAGATCTTCAATCATTTTTCATTAGCTCAGAAGTTAGTGGGTTCCGGTGGGTTTAGATGATTTGGGTTCAGATGCACCCCATCATTGCATAAGTACCAGGCTCTCTGGGAATAAACAACATTAGGCCTGGGTAGATGGACTGGCGGTGATGTACATTGGCTTCGGTTCGTAAGGACGGCCAAGTGTGTGGTTAGATTTGAGATGTGGATGATGTACTTGGTCATTGGGGGCTGGAAAGGTTGGAGCTATCGTCTGGTTGTCGATGAAGGATTTTGGAACCTTCATTGGACGAAGGCGGGAGCAACGGTCGGTGCCATGACCGCCGCTTACTGATGGTACATACAGTACTTGGAGGGGTTATGTCTGGCTGGAAGTGGGTTAGAAGAGGTGAGGATCGAGGGTTTGAGATTGCCCTCTTTCCATTTCAGACTTTTAGTGCGCTCTAGTCAGTCTCATATAGAGGGGGTGAAAGTTCTGGCCTTGCAGCTCAGGCTTGGGCCGGCGGATTGTAGGCTTGGATTGGCAAAAGGTGTCGGCTGTGGCGACTGTATTGATTTCGCGTGGGTTTATCTCT
>NW_021025073.1:1904639-1916822 GCF_004153795.1 Camellia sinensis | reverse complement strand
ATTGTTCTTGTGAACCACTTTTTGTTCGGACCCTCTTGCATGATGGCAGATATGTAATTATGGTGTTTATTTGCCATTTCTCAGGCGTTCGGGTTTTGACACTCGGACACTTATTCGGACCCTCTTGCATTATGGCATATATATAATTAGAGTGTTTAGTTTCCATTTCTCATGCATTAGGGTTTACACACTCGGAAACTTATTTGGACCCTCTTGCATGATGGCATATATGTAATTATTGTGTTTACTTGCCATTTCTCATGTATTAGGGTTTAAACACTCAGACACTTATTTGGACCCTCTTGCATGATTGCAGATATGTTATTATGGTGTTTATTTGCCATTTGTCATGCATTAGGGTTTAAACACTCGGACACTTATTCGGACACTCTTAGATGATGGCAGATATGTAATTATGGTGTTTATTTTCGATTTCCCATGCATTAGGGTTTAAATGCTTAGGCACTTATTCGGACCCTCTTGCATGACGGCAGATATGTAATTATGGTGTTTATATGCCATTTTTCATGCATTAGGGTTTAAACACTCGGACACTTATTCTGACCCTCCTGCATGATGGCAGATACGTAGTTATGGTGTTTACTTGTCATATCTTATGCATTAGGGTTTAAACACTCGGACAGTTATTCGGACCCTCTTGCCTGCCGGTAGATATGTAATTATCATGTTTGCTTGTCATTTCTAATGCATTTGGGTTTAAGCACTCAGACACTTGTTCGGGCCCTCTTGTATGATGGCAGATACGTAGTTATGGTGTTTACTTGCCATTTCTCGAGTATCAGGATTCTAAAATTTGGTCACTTAATCGGATCCGCTTGCGTGATGGAAGATATGTAACTATGGTGTTTATTTGCCATTTCTCATGCATTAGGGTTTCAACACTCGGACACTTGTTCGGACCCTCTTGCATGATGGCAAATGTGTAATTACGGTGTTTACTTGCCATTTCTCATGCATTAGGGTTTAAACACACGGACACATATTCTGACCCTCCTTCATGATCGCAGATATGTAATTATGGTGTTTACTTGCCATTTCTTATGCATTAGGGTTTAAACACTCGGACACTTATTCGGCCCCTCCTGCATGACGGCAGATATGTAATTATGGTGTTTATTTTCCACTTCGCACGCATTAGGTTTAAACACTCGGACACTTATTCAGACCCTCTTGCATGATGGCAGATATGTAATTAGGGTGTTTAGTTGCCATTTCTCATGCATTAGGGTTTAAACACTCAGACACTTATTCGGACCCTCTTGCATGATTGCAGATATGTAATTATGGTGTTTATTTGCCATTTCTCAGGCGTTCGGGTTTAGACACTCGGACACTTATTCGGACCCTCTTGCATGATGGCAGATATGTAATTATCGTGTTTATTTTCCAATTCCCACGCATTAGGGTTTAAACACTCAGACACTTATTTGGACCCCCTTGCATGATGACACATATGTAATTATGGTGTTTATAGGCCATTTCTCATGCATTTGGGTTTAAACACTCAGACACTTATTCGGACCCTCTTGCATGATGGCAGATATGTAATTATGGTGTTTATTTGCCATTTGTCATGCATTAGGGTCTAAACACTCGTACACTTATTCGGACCCTCTTGCATTATGGCATATATATAATTAGAGTGTTTAGTTTCCATTTCTCATGCATTAGGGTTTAAACACTCGAACACTTATTTGGACCCTCTTGCATGATGGCATATATGTAATTATTGTGTTAACTTGCCTTTTCTCAAGCATTACGGTTTAAACACTCGGACACTTATTCGGACATTCTTGGATGATGGCAAATATGTAATTATGGTGTTTATTTTCCATTTCCCATGCATTAGGGTTTAAACACTTAGACACTTATTCAGACCCTCTTGCACGATGGCAGATATGTAATTACGGTGTTTATTTGCCATTTCTCATCGATTAGGGTTTAAACACTCGGACACTAATTCAGACCCTCCTGCATGATGGCAGATACGTAATTATGGTGTTTACTTGTCATATCTTATGCGTTAGGGTTTAAACACTCGGACACTTGTTCGGGCCCTCTGGTATGATGGCAGATATGTAGTTATGGTGTTTACTTGCCATTTCTCGAGTACTATGATTCAAAAATTTGTTCACTTAATCGGATCCTCTTGCGTGATGGAAGATATGTAACTATGGTGTTTATTTGCCATTTCTCATGCATTAGGGTTTCAACACTCGGACACTTGTTCGGACCCTCTTGCATGATGGCAAATATGTAATTATGGTGTTTACTTGCCATTTCTCATGCATTAGGGTTTAAACACACGGACACTTATTCAGACCCTCCGGCATGATCACAGATATGTAATTATGGTGTTTACTTGCCACATTTTATGCATTAGGGTTTAAACACTCGGACACTTATTTGGACCGTTCTGCGTGACGACAGATATGTAATTATGGTGTTTATTTGCCATTTCGCACGAATTAGGTTTAAACACTCGGACACTTATTCGGACCCTCTTGCATGATGGCAGATATGTAATTAGGGTGTTTAGTTGCCATTTCCCAAGCATTAGGGTTTAAACACTCAGACACTTATTCGGACCCTCTTACATGATGTCTGATATGTAATAATCGTGTTTATTTTCCATTTCTCGTGCATTAGGGTTTAAACACTCGGACACTTAATCGGACCCTCTTGCATGATGGCAGATATGTAATTTTTGTGTTTACTCGCCACTTCTCATGCACTAGAGTTTAAATTCTCGGACACTTATTTGGACCCCTTTGCATGATGGCAGATATGTAATTATGGTGTTTACTTGCCATTTCTCATCCATTAGGGTTTAAACACCCGGACACTTATTCCGACCCTCTTACATGATGGCAGATATGTAATTATGGTGTTTACTTGCCATTTCTCATGCATTAGGGTTTAAACACTCGGACACTTATTCGGACCCTCTTGCGTGATGGCAGATATGTAATTATGGAGTTTATTTACCATTTCTCATGCATTAGGGTTTAAATACTGGGACACTTATTCGGACCCTCTTGTATGATGGCAGATATGTAATTATGGTGTTTATTTTCCATTTCTCATGCATTACGATTTAAACACTCGGACACTTATTCGTACCCTCTTACATGATGGCAGATATGTAGTTATGGTGTTTACTTGCCATTTCTTATGCATTAGGGTTTAAACACTCGAACAGTTATTCGGACCCTCTTGCCTTCCGGGAGATATGTAATTATGGTGTTTATTTGCCATTTGTCATGCATTAGGGTCTAAACACTCGGACATTTATTCGGACCCTCTTGCATAATGACATATATATAATTAGAGTGTTTAGTTTCCATTTCTCATGCATCAGGGTTTACACACTCGGACACTTATTTGGACCCTCTTGCATGATGGGATATATGTAATTATTGTGTTTACTTGCCATTTCTCATGCATTAGGGTTTAAACACTCAGACACTTGTTTGGACCCTCTTGCATGATGCCAGATATGTTATTATGGTGTTTATTTACCATTTCTCATGGATTAGGGTTTAAACACTCGGACACTTATTCGGACACTCTTGGATGATGGCATATATGTAATTATGGTGTTTATTTTCCATTTCCCATGCATTAGGGTTTAAACACTTAGACACTTATTCGGACCCTCTTGCATGTTGGCAGATATGCAATTATGGTGTTTATACACCATTTCTCATGCATTAGGGTTTAAACACTCGGACACTTATTCGGACCCTCCTGCGTGATGGCAGATATGTAATTATGATGTTTACTTGTCATATCTTTTGCATTAGGGTTTAAACGCTCGGACAGTTATTCGGACCCTCTTGCCTGTCGGCAGATATGTAATTATGGTGTTTACTTGTCATTTCTCATGCATTAGGGTTTAAGCACTCGGACACTTGTTCGGGCCCTCTTATATAATAGCAGATATGTAGTTATGGTGTTTACCTGCCATTTCTCAAGTATTAGGATTCAAAAATTTGGTCACTTAATCGGATCCTCTTGCGTGATGGAAGATATGTAACTATGCTGTTTATTTGCCATTTCTCATGCATTAGGGTTTAAACACTCGGACACTTGTTCGGACCCTCTTGCATGATGGAAAATATGTAATTATGGTGTTTACTTGCCATTTCTCATGCATTAGGGTTTAAACACACGGACACTTATTCAGAACCTCCTGCATGATCGCAGATATATAATTATGGTGTTTACTTGCCATTTCTTATGCATTAGGGTTTAAACACTCGGACACTTATTCGGACCCTCCTGCATGACGGTAGATATGTAATTATTGTGTTTATTTTCCATTTCGCACGCATTAGGTTTAAACACTCGGACACTTATTCGGACCCTCTTGCATGATGACAGATATGTAATTACGGTGTTTAGTTGCCATTTCTCATGCATTAGGGTTTAAACACTCAGACACTTATTCGGACCCTCTTGCATGATGGCAGAGATGTAATTATGGTGTTTATTTGCCATTTCTCATGCATTAGGGTTTAAATACTCGGACACTTATTCGGACCCTCTTGTATGATGGCAGATATGTAATTATCGTGTTTACTTGCCATTTCTCGTGCAATAGGGCTTAAACAGTTGGACACTTATTCGGACCCTCTTGCATGATGGCAGATATGTAATTATGGGGTTTATTTTCCATTTCTCATGCATTACGATTTAAACACTCGGACACTTATTCGTACCCTCTTGGATGATGGCAGATATGTAGTTATGGTGTTTACTTGCCATTTCTCGTGCAATAGGGCTTAAACACTCGGACACTTATTCGGACCCTCTTGCATGATGGCAGATATGTAATTATGGTGTTTATTTTCCATATCTCATGCATTACGATTTAAACACTCGGACACTTATTCGTACCCTCTTGCATGATGGCAGATATGTAGTTATGGTGTTCACTTGCCATTTCTTATGCATTAGGGTTTAAACACCCGGACAGTTATTCGGACACTCTTGCCTGCCGGCAGATATGTAATTATGGTGTTTCTTTGCCATTTGTCATGCATTAGGGTCTAAACACTCGGACACTTATTCGGACCCTCTTGCATGATGGCATATATGTAATTAGAGTGTTTAGTTTCCACTTCTCATGCATTAAATTTAAACACGCGGACACTTATTTGGACCCTCTTGCATGATGGCAGATATCTAATTATTGTGTTTACTTTCCATTTCTTATGCATTAGGGTTTAAACACTCAGACACTTATTTGGACCCTCTTGCATGATGGCAGATATGTTATTATGGTGTTTATTTGCCACTTCTCATGCATTAGGGTTTAAACACTCGGACACTTACTCGGACACTCTTGGATGATGACATATATGTAATTATGGTGTTTATTTTCCATTTCCAATGCATTAGGGTTTAAGCACTTAGACACTTATTCAGACCCTCTTGCATGAGGGCAGATATGTAATTATGGTGTTTATTTTCCATTTCTCATGCATTAGGGTTTAAACACTCGGACATTCAGACCCTCCTACATGATTGCAGATACGTAATTATGGTGTTTACTTGTCATATCTTATGCATTAGGGTTTAAACACTCGGACAGTTATTCGGACCCTCTTGCCTGCCGGCAGATATGTAATTATGGTGTATATTTTCCATTTCTCTTGCATTAGGGTTTAAACACTCGGACCCTTATTCGGACCCTCTTGCACGATGGCACATGTGTAATTAGAGTGTTTAGTTGCCATTTCTCATGCACTAGGGTTTAAACACTCGGACACTTATTCGGAACCTCTTGCACGATGGCAGATACGTAATTATGGTGTTTACTTGCTATTTCTCATGCATTAGGGTTTAAACACTCAGACACGTATTCGGAACCTCTTGCATGATGGCAGATATGTAATTAGGTTGTTTCTTTTCCATTTCCCATGCATTAGGGTTTGAACACTCAGACACTTATTCGGACCCAAATGCATGATGGCAGATATGTAATTATGGAGTTTATTTGCCATTTCTCTGGCATTAGGTTTTAAACCCTCGGACACTTATTCGGACCCTCTTGCATGATGGCAGATATGTAATTATGGTGTTTACTTGCTATTTCTCACGCATTAGGTTTAAACACTCGGACACTTGTTCGGACCCTCTTGCATGATGGCAGATATGTAATTATGGTGTTCATTTTCCATTTCCCACGCATTAGGGTTTAAACACTCAGACACTTATTCGGACGCTCTTGCATGATGGCAGATATGTAATTGTGGTGTTTATTTGCCATTTCTCATGCATTAGGGTTTAAACACTCGGACACTTCTTCGGACCCTCTTGTGTGATGGCAGATATGTAATTATGGTGTTTACTTGCCATTTATCACGCATTAGGGTTTAAACACTCAGACACTTATTTGGACCCTCTTGCATGATGGCAGATATATAATTTTGGTGTTTGCTTGCCATTTGTCATGCACTAGAGTTTAAATTCTCGGACACTTATTCGGACCCCTTTGCATGATGGCAGATATGTAATTTTGGTGTTTACTTGCCATTTCTCATCCATTAGGGTTTAAACACCCGGAGACTTATTCCGACCATCTTACATGATGGCAGATATGTAATTATGGTGTTTATTTTCCATTTCTCGTGCATTAGGGTTTAAACACTCGGACACTTATTCGGACCCTCTTGCATGATGGCAGATATGTAGTTGTGGTGTTTAGTTGCCATTTCTCGAGTATTAGGATTCAAAAATTCGGTCACCTAATCGGATCCTCTTGCGTGATGGAAGATATGAAATTATGGTGTTTATTTCCTATTTCTCATGCATTAGGGTTTCAACACTCGGACACTTGTTCGGACCCACTTGGATGATGGCAAATATGTAGTTACGTTGTTTATTTGCCATTTCTCATGCATTAGGGTTTAAGCACTTGGACACTTATTCAGACCCTCCTGCACGATGGCAGATATGTAATTACGGTGTTTACTTGCAATTTTTTATGCATTAGGGTTTAAACAATCGGACACTTATTCGGACCCTCCAACATGACAGCATATATGTAATTAGGGTGTTTAGTTGCCATTTCTCATGCATTAGGGTTTAAACACTCGGACACTTATTCAGACCCTCTTGCATGATAGCAGATATGTAATTAGGGTGTTTAGTTACCATTTCCCATGCATTAGAGTTTTAACACTCGGACACTTATTCAGACCCTCTTGATTGATGGCAGATATGTAATTATGGTGTTTATTTCCCATTTGTCATGCATTAGGGTTTGAACACTCAAACACTTATTCGGACCCTCTTGCACGATGGAAGATATGTAATTATGGTGTTAGTTGCCATTTTTCATGCATTAGCGTTTAAATACTAGGACACTTATTCGGACCCCCTGGCATGATGGCAGATATGTAATTATGTTGTTTACTTGCCATTTCTCATGCATTAGGGTTTAAACACTCAGACACGTATTCGGACCCTCTTGCATGATGGCAAATATGTTATTATGGTGTTTCTTTTCCATTTCCCATGCATTAGGGTTTAAACACTCAGACACTTATTCGGACCCTCTTGCATGATGGCAGATATGTAATTATGGGGTTCATTTTCCATTTCTCATGCATTAGGGTTTAAACACTCGGACACTTATTCGGACCCTCTTGGATGATGGCAGATATGTAATTATGGTGTTTACTTTCCATTTCTCATGCATTAGGGTTTAAACACTCGGACACTTATTCGGACCCTCTTGCATGATGGCAAATATGTAATTATGGTGTTTGTTTGTCATTTCTAATGCATTAGGGTCTAAACACTCGGACACTTATTCGGACCCTCTTGCATGATGGCAGATATGTAGTTGTGGTCTTTACTTGCCATTTCTCGAGTAATAGGATTCACAAATTCGGTCACCTAATCGGATCCTCTTACGTGATGGAAGATATGTAATTATGGTGTTTATTTCCTATTTCTCGTGCATTACGGTTTCAACACTCAGACACTTGTTCGGACCCACTTGCATGATGGCAAATATGTAGTTATGGTGTTTATTTGCCATTTCTCATGCATTAGGGTTTAAGCACTCGGACACTTATTCAGACCCTCCTGCACCATGGCAGATATGTAATTACGGTGTTTACTTGCGATTTCTTATGCAATAGGGTTTAAACACTCGGACACTTATTCGGACCCTCCTGCAAAACGGCAGATCTGTAATTACGGTGTTTGTTTGCCATTACTCACGCATTAGGGTTTAAACACTCGGACACGTATTCAAACTCTTTTGCATGCTGGCAGATATGTAATTAGGGTGTTTGGTTGCCATTTCTCATGCATTAGGGTTTAAACAGTTGGACACTTATTCAAACCCTCTTGATTGATGGCAGATATGTAATTATGGTGTTTATTTGCCATTTCTCATGCATTAGGGTTTCAACACTCAGACACTTATTTGGACCCTCTTGCACGATGAAAGTTATGTAATAATGGTGTTAGTTGCCATTTCTCATGCATTAAGGTTTAAATACTAGGACACTTATTCGGTCCCCCATGCATGATGGCAGATATGTAATTATGTTGTTTACTTGCCATTTCTCATGCATTAGGGTTTAAACACTCGAAAACTTTTTCCGACCCTCTTCCATGACGACAGATATGTAATTATTGTGTTTACTTGCCACTTGTCATGCACTAGAGTTTAAATTCTCGGACACTTAGTCGGACCCCCTTGGATGATGGCAGTTATGTAATTATGGTGTTTACTTGCCATTTCTCATGCATTAGGTTTTAAAATCTCAGACAATTACTCAGACCCCCTTGCATGATGTTAGATATGTAATTATGGTGTTTACTTGCCATTTCTCATGCATTAGGGTTTAAACACTCAGACACTTATTCGGACCCTCGTGCATAATGGCAGATATGTAATTATGGTGTTTATTTTCCATTTCTTATGCATTAGGGTTTAAACACTCGGATACTTATTCGGACCGTCTTGCATGATGGAAGATATGTAATTATGGTGTTTATTTGCCATTTCTCATGCATTACGGTGTAAACAATCGGACACTTATTCGGAACCTCTTGCATGATGGAAGATATGTAGTTATGGTGTTTACTTGCCATTTCTCGAGCATTGGGATTTAAAAATTCGGTCACTTATTCGGATCCTCTTGCTTGATGGCAGATATGCAATTATGTTGTTTAGTTGCCATTTCTCATCCATTAGGGTTTAAACACTCGGACACATATTCAGACCCTCCTGCATGATGGCAGATATGTAGCTATGGTGTTTATTTGCCTTTTCTTATGCATTAGGGTTTTATCACTCGGACACTTATTCGGACCCTCTTGCGTGATGGCGGATATGCAATTATGGTGTTTATTTTTCATTTCTCATGCATTAGGGTTTATACACTGGGACACTTATTCGGACCCTCTTTCGTGATGGCAGATATGTAATTAGGGTGTTTAGTTGCCATTTCTCACGCATTGGGGTTTAAACACTCGGACACTTATTCGGACCCTCTTGCATGATGGAAGATATGTAATTGTGGTGTTCGGTTGCCATTTCTCATGCATTAGGGTTCAAACACCCGGACACTTATTCGGACCCTCTTGCTTGATGGTAGATATGTAATTATGGTGTTTAGTTGCCATTTCTCATGCGTTAGGGTTTAAACAGTCGGACACTTATTCCAACCCTCTTGATTGATGGCAGATATGTAATTATGGTGTTTATTTGCCATTTCTCATGCATTAGGGTTTGAACACTCTGACACTTATTTGGACCCTCTTGCACGATGGAAGATATGTAATTATGTTGTTAGGTGCCATTTCTCATGCATTAGGGTTTAAATACTTGGACACTTATTCGGGACCCCATGCATGATGGCAGATATGTAATTATGTTGTTTACTTGCCATTTCTCATGCATTAGGGTTTAAACACTCGGACACTTATTCCGACCCTCTTGTATGACGGCAGATATGTAATTATTGTGTTTACTTGCCATTTCTCATGCACTAGAGTTTAAATTCTCAGACACTTATTCGGACGCCCTTGCATGATGGCAGTTATGTAATTATGTTGTTTACTTGCCATTTCTCATGCATTAGTGTTTAAACACTCAGACACTTATTCGGACCCCCTTGCATGATGGCAGATATGTAATTATGGTGTTTATTTGCCATTTCTCATGCATTAGGGTTTAAATACTCGGACACTTATTCGGACACTCTTGCATGATGGCAGATATGTAATTATGGTGTTTACATGCCATTTCTCAAGCATTATGGCTTAAACACTTGGACACTTTTTGGGACCCTCGTGCATAATGGCAGATATGTAATTATGGTGTTTATTTGCCATTTCTTATGCATTAGGGTTTAAACACTCGGACATTTATTCGGACCCTCCTGCATGATCGCGGATATGTAATTATGGTGTTTATTTGCCATTTCTCATGCATTACGGTTTAAACAATCGGACACTTGTTCAGAACCTCTTGCACAATGGAAGATATGTAGTTATGGTGTTTACTTGCCATTTCTCGAGCATTGGGATTTAAAAATTCGGTCACTTATTCGGATCCTCTTGCTTGATGCCAGATATGTAATTATGGTGTTTACTTGCCATTTCTCATGCATCAGGGTTTAAACACTCGGACACATATTCAGACCATCCTGCATGAGGGCAGATATGTAGCTATGGTGTTTATTTGCCTTTTCTTATGGATTAGGGTTTAATCACTCGGACACTTATTCGGACCGTCTTGCATGACGGCAGATATGCAATAGTGGTGTTTATTTTCCATTTCTCATGCATTAGGGTTTAAACACTCGGACACTTATTCTGACCCTCTTGCATGACCGCAGATATGTAATTGTTGTGTTTACTTGCCATTTCTCATGCCCTAGAGTTTACATTCTCGGACACTTATTCGGACCCCCTTGCATGATGACTGATATGTAATTATGGTGTTTACTTTCCATTTCTCATGCATTAGGGTTTAAACACTCTGACACTTATTCCGACCCCCTTGCATGATGGTAGATATGTAATTATGGTGTTTACTTGCCATTTCTCATGCATTAGGGTTTAAAGACGCGGGCACTTATTCGGACCCTCTTGCATGATGGCAGATATGTAATTATGGGCTTTATTTGCCATTTCTCATGCATTAGGGTTTAAAAAATCGGACACTTATTCGGACCCTCTTGCATGATGGCAGATATGTAATTATGGTGTTTATTTGCCTTTTCTTATGCTTTAGGGTTTAATCACTCGGACACTTATTCGGACCGCCTTGCATGACGGCAGATATGCAATTATGGTGTTTATTTTCCATTTCTCATGCATTATGGTTTAAACACTGGGATACTTATTCGGACCCTCTTGTGTGATGGTAGATATGTAATTAGGGTGTTTAGTTGCCATTTCTCACGCATTGGGGTTTAAACAATCGGACACTTATTCGGACCATCTTCATGATGGCAGATATGTAATTAGGGTGTATAGTTGCCATTTCTGATGCATTAGGGTTTAAACACTCGGACACATATTCGGACCCTCTTGAACGATGGCAGTTGTGTAACTGTGGTGTTTACTTGCCATTTCTCATGTATTTGGGTTTAAACACTCAGACATTTATTCGGATCCTCTTGCGTGATGGCAGATATGTAATTATGGTATTTATATACCATTTCAGATGCATTAGGGTTTAAATACTCGGAGACTTATTCAGGACCCCATGCATGATGGCAGATATGTAATTATGGTGTTTACTTGCCATTTCTCATGCATTAGGGTCTAAACACCCGGACACTTATTCCGACCCTCTTGCATGGTGGCAGATATGTAATTATGTTGTTTAGTTGCCATTTCTCATGCATTAGGGTTTAAACACTCGGACACTTACTCGGACCCTTTTGCAAGATGGCACATATGTAATTTTGGTGTTTATTTGCCATTTCTCATGCATTAGGGTTTAAACACTCGGACACTTATTCGGACCCTCCTGCATGATGGCAGATATGTAATTATGGTGTTTACTTGCCATTTCTCATGCATTAGGGTTTACACACTCAGACAATTATTCGAACCCTCTTGCATGGTGGCAGATATGTAATTATGGTGTTTATTTGCCATTTCTCATGCATTAGG
>NW_021025073.1:1838650-1897155 GCF_004153795.1 Camellia sinensis | reverse complement strand
TTATGATCTTCTAAAAGATAAAATTATATAAAAATAATAAGTATTTTTTTATTTTTTTGCCAAATTTTTTTTTAGTTTTTTAGAAAAAAAATTTTGAAACAAGTTTTTGAAAATAAAACCAAACATATTGAAATTGATAATCTAACCACATTCTTTGGGAAAGTTTAGATTATTTCAAATTAGCCATCTAAATTTAAGAGTGTGTTCGAGCTTGATGAGTTCATTTTGTGATCTAATTCGATAATCAATTTAATTTTACAATTCAATAACTAGAATATTTAAAAGTCCTTGAAAAGTTATAATAAAAACATAAATTACTAAATCACCTCATTTCACTAGCAAAACTTTTACCGACGAATAGTATTATCGTCGCTAAATGTTTAATTCTTTACCCACCCCAACTTGTCGTCGCCAAAAGTAAGCATACTAATAGCGACGCTTATTGTGTTGCTAAAAAATAAGCCTCGTAGCTAAAAAATTTTAAATTTTGGCGCTAGTCAATAATTTTGGCGCCTAGTGAATGTTACACTTTTTTAGCGACGGTAGCAAATTGCGTCGGTAAAGGTCTACTTTTACCAACGAAATTGATCACTGCGTCGCCAAAAATATAGTTTTGGCTATGAAAAATTGACATCGTTGCCAAAAGTAGTCGCCAAAAGTGCAATTTCTTGTAGTGACTTGCTATTTCCCATGCATTAGGGGTTAAACACTCAGACACTTATTCGGACCCTCTTGCATGATGGCAGATATGTAATTATGGTGTTTATTTTCCATTTCACATGCATTAGGGTTTAAACACTCGGACACTTATTCGGACACTCTACCATGATGGCAGATATGTAATTATGGTGTTTATTTACCATTTCCATGCATTAGGGTTTAAACACTCTGACAAATATCCGGACCCTCCTGCATGATGGCAGATATGTAATTATGGTGTTTATTTGCCATTTCCCATGCATTAGGCTTTGAACACTTGGACACTTATTCGGACCCTCTTGCATGGTGGCAGACATTTAATTATGGTGTTACTTGCCATTTCTCATGCATTGGGGTTTAAACACTCGGACACTTATTTGGATCCTCTTGCATTACGGCAGATATGTAATTATGGTGTTTACTTGCCATTTCTCATGCATTAGGGTTCAAACACTCGGACACTTATTCGGACCCTATTGCATGTTGGCAGATATGTAATTATGGTGTTTATTTGCCATTTCTCATGCAATACGATTTTAACACTCAGACACCTATTCGGCCCCTCTTGCATGAGTGCAGATATGTAGTTATGGTGTTTACTTGCCATTTCTCGAGCATTGGGATTCAAAAATTCGGTCACTTATTCGGATCCTCTTGCGTGATGGCAGATATATAATTATGGTGTTTACTTGCCATTTCTCATGCATTAGGGTTTAAGCACTCGGACATTTATTCTGACCCCCCTGCATGATGACGGATATGTAGCTGTGGTGTTTACTTGCCATTTCTTTTGCATTCGGGTTTAAACACTCGGACCCTCTTGCATGACGGTAGATAAGTAATTATGGTGTTTATTTTCCATTTCTCATGCAATGGGGTTTAGACACTCTGACTGTTATTCAGACCCTCTTGCATCATGGTAGATATGTAATTGTGGTGTTCAGTTGCCATTTCTCATGCATTAGGGGTCAAACACCCGGACACTAATTCGGACCCTCTTGCTTGATGGTAGATATGTAATTATGGTGTTTACTTGCCATTTCTCATGCATTAGGGTTTAACCACTCGGACACTTATTTGGATCCTCTTGCATGATGGCAGACATGTAATTGTGGTGTTTATTTGCCATTTCTCATGCATTAGGGTTTAAATACTCAGACACTTATTCGGACCCTCTTGCATGATGGCAGATATGTAATTATGGTGTTTATTTGCCATTTCTCATGCATTAGGGTTTAAATTCTCAAACACTTATTCGGACCCTCTTACATGCTGGCAAATATGAAATTATGGTGTTTACTTGCCATTTCACATGCATTTTGGTTTAAACACTCGGACACTTATTCGGACCCTCTTGCATGATGGAAGATATGTAATTATGGTGTTTATTTTCCGTTTCTCATGCATTACGATTTTAACACTCGAACACTTATTCGGACCCTCTTACATGATGGTTGATATGTAGTTATGGTGTTTACTTGCCATTTCTCGAGCATTGGGATTCAAAAATTCGGACACTTATTCGGATCCTCTTGCGTGATGGTAGATATGTAATTATGGTGTTTACTCGCCATTTCATATGCATTAGGGTTTAAATGCTCGGACACTTATTCGGACCCTCTTGCATGACGGTAAATAAGTAATTATAGTGTTTAATTTCCATTTCTCATGCATTAGGGTTTAGACACTCGGACACTTATTCGGACCCTCTTGCATGATGGTAGATATGTAATTATGGTGCTCAGTTGCCATTTCTCATGCATTAGGGTTTAAACACTCGATACTTATTTAGACCTTCTTGCATGATGGCGGATATGTAATTACGGTGTTTACTTGCCATTTCACATGCATTAGGATTTAAACACACGGACACTTATTCGGACCCTCTTGCATGCTGGCAGATATGTACTTATGGCGTTTATTTTCCATTTCTCATGCATTAGGGTTTAAATTCTCAGACACTTATTCGGACCCCCTTGCATGATAGCAGATATGTAATTATGGTGTTTACTTGCCATTTCTCATGCATTAGGGTTTAAACACTCGGACATGTATTCTGACCCCCCTGCATGATTACCGATATGTAGCTGTGGTGTTTACTTGCCATTTCTTTTGCATTCGGGTTTAAACACTCTGACACTTATTCGGACCCTCTTGCATGACGGTAGATAAGTAATTATGGTGTTTATTTTCAATTTCTCATGCATTAGGGTTTAGACACTCGGACACTTATTCGGACCCTCTTGCATGATGGTAGATATGTAATTGTGGTGTTTACTTGCCATTTCTCATGCATTAGGGTTTAAACACTCGGACACTTATTCAGACCCTCTTGCATGATGGCAGATATGTAATTATGGTGTTTATTAGCCATTTCTCATGCATTAGGGTTTAAATAGTCAGACACTTATTTGGACCCCCTTGCATGATGGCAGATATGTAATTATGGTGTTTACCTGCCATTTCTCATGCATTAGGGTTTAAACACTCGAACACATATTCGGACCCTCTTGCATGATGGCAGATATGTAATTTTAGTGTTTATTTGCCATTTCTCATGCATTAGGGTTTAAACACTCAGACACTTATTCGGACCCTCTTGTATGATGGCAGATATGTAATTATGGTGTTTATCTGCCATTTCTAATGCATTACGATTTTAACACTCGAACACTTATTCGGACCCACTTGCATGATGGCAGATATGTAGTTATGGTGTTTACTTGCCATTTCTCGAGCATTGGGATTCAAAAAGTCGGCCACTTATTCGGATCCTCTTGCGTGATGGCAGATATGTAATTATGGTGCTTACTTGCCATTTCTCATGCATTAGGGTTTAAACATTCGGGCATTTATTCTGACCCCTCTGCATGATGACATATATGTAATTATGGTGTTTGTTTGCGATTTCTAATGCATTAGGGTTTAAACACTCGGACACTTATTCGGAGCCTCTTGCATGATGGCAGGGATGTAATTTTGGTGTTTATTTGCTATTTCTCATGCATTAGGGTTTAAATTCTCAAACACTTATTCGGACCCCCTTGCATGATGGCCGATATGTAATTATGGTGTTTACTTGCCATTTCTCATGCATTAGGGTTTAAACACTTGGATACATATTCCAACCCTCTTGCATGATGGCAGATATGTAATTATGGTGATTACTTGCCCTTTCTCATGCATTAGGGTTTAAACACTCGGACACTTATTCGGACCCTCTAGCATGATGGCAGATATGTAGTTGGGGTGTTTATTTGCCATTTCTCACGCATTAGGGTTTAAATACTCGGACACTTATTCGGACCCTCTTGCATGATGGCAGATATGTAATTATGGTATTTATTTGCCATTTCTGATGCATTAGGGTTTAAACAGTCGGACACTCATTCGGTCCCACTTGCATGATGGCAGATATGCAATTATGGTGTTTACTTTCCATTTCTAGTGCATTACGGTTTAAACAATCGGACACTTATTCAGACCCTCTTGCATGATGGCAGATATGTAGTTATGGAGTTTACTTGCCATTTCTCGAGCATTGGGATTCAAAAATTCGGTCACTTATTCGGATCCTCTTGCATGATGGCAGATATATAATTACGGTGTTTACTTGGCATTTCTCATGCATTAGGGTTTAAACACTCGGCCATTTATTCTGACACCCCTGCATGATGACGGATATGTAGCTGTGGTGCTTACTTGCCATGACGGTAGATAAGTAATTATGGTGTTTATTTTCCATTTCTCATGCATTATGGTTTAGACACTCGGACACATATTCGGACCCTCTTGCATGATGGTAGATATGTAACTGTGGTGTTCAGTTTCCATTTCTCATGCATTAGTGTTTAAACACTCAGACACTTATTTAGACCCTCTTGCATGATGGCAGATATGTAATTACGGTGTTTACTTGCCATTTCTCATGCATTAGGATTTAAACACTCGGACACTTATTCGGACCCTCTTGGACGCTGGCAGATATGTACTTATGGTGTTTATTTGCCATTTCTCATGCATTAGGGTTCAAATACTCAAACAATTATTCGAACCCCCTTGCATGATGGCAGATATGTAATTATGGTGTTTACTTACCTTTTCTCATGCATTAGGGTTTAAACACTCGAACACTTATTCGGACCTTCTTGCATGATGGTAGAGATGTAATTTTGGTGTTTATTTGCCATTTCTCATGCATTAGGGTTTAAATTCTCAGACACTTATTCGGACCCCCTTGCATGATGGCAGATATGTAATTCTGGTGTTTACTTGCCATTTCTCATGCATTAGGGTTTAAACACTCGGATACATATTCCAACCCCTTGCATGATGGCAGATATGTAATTGTGGTGTTTACATGCCGTTTCTCAAGCATTAGGGTTTAAACAGTCGGACACTTATTCGGACCCTCTTGCATGATAGCAGATATGTAATTGTGGTGTTTATTTGCCATTTCTCATGCACTGGAGTTTAAATACTCAGACACTTATTCGGACCCTCTTGCATGACGGCAGATATGTAATTATGGTGTTTATTTTCCATTTCTCATGCATTAGGGTTTAAACACTGGGACACTTATTCGGACCCTCTTCCATGATGGCAGATATGTAATTAGGGTGTTTAGTTGCCATTTCTCATGCATTTCGGTTTGAACACTCGGACACTTATTCGGACCCTCTTGCATGATAGCAGATATGTAATTATCGTGTTTACTTGCCATTTCTCATGCATTAGGGTTTAAACACTCAGACACTTATCCGGACCCTCTGGCATGATGGCAGATATGTAATTATATTGTTTATTTGCCATTTCTCATGCATTAGGGTTTAAACACTCGGACACTTATTCGGACCCTCTTGCTCGATGGCAGATATGTAATTATGGTGTTTATTTTTCGTTTCCCATGCATTAGGTTTTAAACACTCAGACACTTATTCGGACCCTCTGGCATGATGGCCGATATGTAGTTATGGTGTTTATTTGCCATTTCTTATGCATTAGGGTTTAAACACTAAAACACTTATTCAGACTCTCTTGTATGACAGCAGATATGTAATTATGGTGCTTATTCGCCATTTCTCATACATTAGGGTTTAAATAGTCGGACACTTATTCGGACCCTTTTGCATGATGGGAGATATGTAATTATGGGGTTTAGTTTCCATTTCTGATGCATTAGGGTTTAAACACTCGGACACTTATTCGGACCCTCTTGCATGATAGCAGATATGTAATTATGGTGTTTACTTGCCATTTCTTATGCATTAGGGTATAATCACTCGGACACTTATTCTGACCCTCTTGCATGACGGCAGATACGTAATTATGGTGTTTATTTGCCATTTCTCATGCATTAGGGTTTAAACACTGGGACACTTATTCGGACCCTCTTGGATGATGGCAGATATGTAATTAGGGTGTTTAGTTTCTATTTCTCATGCAATTGGGTTTGAACACTCGGACACTTACTCGGACCCTCTTGCATGATAGTAGATATGTAATTATCGTGTTTACTTGCCATTCCTCTTGCATTAGGGTTTAAACACTCAGACACTTATCCGAACCCTCTGGCACGATGCCAGATATGTAATTATGTTGTTTATATGCCATTTCTCATGCATTAGGGTTTAAATAGTCGGACACTTATTCGGACCCTTTTGCATGATGGGAGATATGTAATTATGGGGTTTAGTTGCCATTTCTGATGCATTAGGGTTTAAACACTCGGACACTTATTCGGACCCTCTTGCATGATAGCAGATATATAATTATGGTGTTTACTTGCCATTTCTCATGTATTTGGGTTTAAACACTAGGACACTTATTCGGACCCTCTTGCATGATGGCAGATATGTAATTATGGTGATTACTTGCCATTTCTTATGCATTAGGGTATAATCACTCGGACACTTATTCGGACCCTCTTGCATGACGGCAGATACGTAATTATGGTGTTTATTTGCCATTTCTCATGCATTAGGGTTTAAACACTGGGACACTTATTCGGACCCTCTTGGATGATGGCAGATATGTAATTAGGGTGTTTAGTTTCTATTTCTCATGCATTTGGGTTTGAACACTCGGACACTTATTCGGACCCTCTCGCATGATAGCAGATATATAATTATGGTGTTTACTTGCCATTTCTCATGTATTTGGGTTTAAACACTAGGACACTTATTCGGACCCTCTTGCATGATGGCAGATATGTAATTATGGTGTTTACTTGCCATTTCTTATGCATTAGGGTATAATCACTCGGACACTTATTCTGACCCTCTTGCATGACGGCAGATACGTAATTATGGTGTTTATTTGCCATTTCTCATGCATTAGGGTTTAAACACTGGGACACTTATTCGGACCCTCTTGGATGATGGCAGATATGTAATTAGGGTGTTTAGTTTCTATTTCTCATGCATTTGGGTTTGAACACTCGGACACTTACTCGGACCCTCTTGCATGATAGTAGATATATAATTATCGTGTTTACTTGCCATTCCTCTTGCATTAGGGTTTAAACACTCAGACACTTATCCGAACCCTCTGGCATGATGGCAGATATGTAATTATGTTGTTTCTATGCCATTTCTCATGCATTAGGGTTTAAATAGTCGGACACTTATTCGGACCCTTTTGCATGGTGGGAGATATGTAATTATGGAGTTTAGTTGCCATTTCTGATGCATTAGGGTTTAAACACTCGGACACTTATTCGGACCCTCTTGCATGATAGCAGATATATAATTATGGTGTTTACTTGCCATTTCTCATGTATTTGGGTTTAAACACTAGGACACTTATTCGGACCCTCTTGCATGATGGCAGATATGTAATTATGGTGTTTACTTGCCATTTCTTATGCATTAGGGTATAATCACTCGGACACTTATTCGGACCCTCTTGCATGACGGCAGATACGTAATTATGGTTTTTATTTGCCATTTCTCATGCATTAGGGTTTAAACACTGGGACACTTATTCGGACCCTCTTGGATGATGGCAGATATGTAATTAGGGTGTTTAGTTTCTATTTCTCATGCATTTGGGTTTGAACACTCGGACACTTATTCGGACCCTCTTGCATGATAGTATATATGTAATTATCGTGTTTACTTGCCATTCCTCATGCATTAGGGTTTAAACACTCAGACACTTATCCGGACCCTCTGGCATGATGGCAGATATGTAATTATGTTGTTTATATTCCATTTCTCATGCATTAGGGTTTAAACACTCGGACACTTATTCGGACCCTCTTGCTCGATGGCAGATATGTAATTATGGTGTTTATTTTTCGTTTCCCATGCATTAGGGTTTATACACTAAGACACTTATTCGGACCCTTTGGCATGATGGCCGATATGTAATTATGATGTTTATTTGCCATTTCTTATGCATTAGGGTTTAAACACTAAAACACTTATTCGGACCCTCTTGCATGACGACAGATATGTAATTATGGTGCCTATTCGCCATTTCTCATGCATTAGGGTTTAAATACTCGGACACTTATTCGGACCCTTTTGCATGATGGGAGATATGTAATTATGGGGTTTAGTTGCCATTTCTGATGCATTAGGGTTTAAACACTTGTACACTTATTCGGACCCTCTTGCATGATTGCAGATATATAATTATGGTGTTTACTTGCCATTTCTCATGTATTTGGATTTAAACAGTAGGACACTTATTCGGACCCTCTTGCATGGTGGCAGATATGTAATTATGGTGTTTACTTGCCATTTCTCATGCATTAGGGTTTAAACACTCGGACACTTATTCGGTCCGTCTTGCATGACGGCAGATAAGTAATTATGGTGTTTATTTTCCATTTCTCATGCATTACGATTTTAACACTAGGACACTTATTCGGACCGTCTTGCAGGGTGGCAGATATGTAATTATGGCGTTTACTTGCCATTTCTCATGCATTAGGGTTTAAACGCTCGGACACTTATTCGGACCCTCTTGCATGATGGCAGATATGTAATTTTGGTGTTGATTTGCCATTTCTCATGCATTAGGGTTTAAATTCTCAGACACTTATTCATACCCTCTTGCATGATGGCAAATATGTAATTATGGTGTTTACTTGCCATGTCTCATGCATTAGGGTTTAAACACTCGGACACTTATTCGGTCCGTCTTGCATGACGGCAGATAAGTAATTATGGTGTTTATTTGCCATTTCTCATGCATTACGATTTTAACACTCGGACACTTATTCGGACCCTCTTGCATGATGGCAAATATGTAGTTACGGTGTTTACTTGCCATTTCTCTTGCATTAGGGTTTAAACACTCGGACACTTATTCGGACCCTCTTCAATGATGGCAGATATGTAAATATGGTGTTTGCTTGCCATTTGTCATGCATTAGGGATTAAACACTCGGACATTTATTGGAACCCTCTTGCATGGTGGCAGATATGTAATTATGGTGTTTATTTGCCAATTCTCTTGCATTAGGGTATAAATACTCGGACACTTATTCAGACCCTCTTGCATGATGGCAGATATGTAATTATGGTGTTAACTTGCCATTTCTCGTGTATTAGGGCTTAAACACTCGGACACTTATTAGGACGCTTTTGCATGATGGCAGATATGTAATTATGGTGTTTATTTGCCATTTCTCATACGTTAGGCTTTAAACACTCGGACACTTATTCAGACCCCCTTACATCATGGCTGATATGTAATTGTGGTGTTTACTTGCCATTTTTCATGCATTAGGGCATTAACACTCGGACACTTATTCGGACCCTCATGCATGATGGCAGATATGTAATTATGGTGTTTATTTATCATTTCTCATGCATTAGGGTTTAAACACTCAGAGACTTATTCGGGCCCTCTTGCATGATGGCAGATATGTAATTATCGTGTTTATTGGCCATTTCTAATGCATTAGGGTTTAAAGACTCGGACACTTATTCCGACCCTCTAGCATGATGGCAGATATGTAATTATGGTGTTTACTTGCCATTTCTCATGCATTAGGGTTTAAACACTTGGACACTTATTTGGACCCTCTTGCATGATTGCAGATATGTAATTATGTTGTTTGCTTGCCATTTCTCATGCATTAGGGCTTAAACACTTGGACACTTATTCGGACCCTCTTGCATGACGGCAGATATGTAATTATGGTGTTTGTTTGCCATTTCTCATGCATTAGGGTTTAAATACTCGGACACTTATTCGGAGCCTCTTGCGTCATGGCAGATATGTAATTAGGTTGTCTATTTGCCAATTCTCATGCATTAGGGTTTAAACACTCGGACACTTATTTGGACCCTCTTGCATGGTGGCAGATTTGTAATTATGGTGTTTATTTGCCATTTCTGATGCATTATGGTTTAAACACTGGGACACTTATTCGGACCCTCTTGCATGATGACAGATATGTAATTAGGGTGTTTAGTTGCCATTTCTCAAGCATTTGGGTTTGAACACTCGGACACTTATTCAGAACCTCTTGCATGATGGCAGATATGTAATTATCGTATTTACTCTCCATTTTTCGTGCATTAGGGTTTAAACACTCAGACACTTATCCGGACCCTCTGGCATGATGGCAGATATGTAATTATGTTGTTTATTTGCCATTTCTCATGCATCAGGGTTTAAACACTCGGACACTTATTCGGACCCTCTTGCTTGATTGCAGATATGTAATTATGGTGTTTATTTTCCATTTCCCGTGCATTAGGGTTTAAACACTCAGACACTTATTCGGACCCTCAGGCATGATGGCCGATATGTAATTATGGTGTTTATTTGCCATTTCTTATGCATTAGGGTTTAAACACTAAAACACTTATTCGGACCCTCCTGCATGACGGCAGATATGTAATTACGGTGCTTATTTGCCATTTCTCATGCATTAGGGTTTAATTACTCGGACACTCATTCGGACCCTTTTGCATGATGAGAGATATGTAACTATGGGGTTGAGTTGCCATTTCTGATGCATTAGGGTTTAAACACTCGGACACTTGTTCGTACCCTCTTGCATGATGGCAAATATATAATTATGGTGTTCACTTTCCATTTCTCATGGATTTGGGTTCAAACACTCGGGCACTTATTCGGACCATCTTCATGATGGCAGATATGTAATTATGGTGTTTACTTGCTATTTCTCATGCATTAGGGTTTAAACACTCGGACACTTATTCAGACCCTCTTGCATGACGACAGATATGTAATTATGGTGTTTATTTGCCATTTCTTATGCATTAGGGTTTAAACACTCGGACACTTATTCCGGACCATCTTCATGATGGCAGATATGTAATTATGGTGTTTACTTGCCATTTCTCATGCATTAGGGTTTAAACACTCGGACACTTATTCGGACCCTCTTGCATGATGGCAGATATGTAATTATGGTGTTTATTTGCCATTTCTGATGCAATACGGTTTAAACAATCGGACACTTATTCGGACCCTCTTCCATGATGGCAGATATGTAATTATCGTGTTTACTTGCCATTTGTCATGCATTAGGGTTTAAACACTCAGACACTTATCCGGATCCTCCGGCATGATGGCAGATATGTAATTATCTTGTTTATTTGCCATTTCTCATGCATTAGCGGTTAAACACTCAGACAATTATTCGGACCCTCTTGCTTGATGATAGATATGTAATTATGGTGTTAATTCTCCGTTCCCCACGCATTAGGGTTTAAACACTCAGACACTTATTCGGACCCTCTGGCCTGTTGGCCGATACGTAATTATGGTGCTTATTTGCAATTTCTCATGCATTAGGGTTTAAACACATGGACACCTATTCGGACCCCTTTGCATGATGGCAGATATATAATTATGGTGTTTTCTTGCCATTTCTCGAGCATTGGGATTTAAAAATTCGGTCACTTATTCGGATGGCCGATATGTAATTATGGTGTTTATTTTCCATTTCTTATACATTAGGGTTTAAACACTAAAACACTTATTCGGACCCTCTTGCATGACGGCAGATATGTAATTATGGTGTTTACTTGCCATTTCTTATCCATTATGGTATAATCAGTCGGACCCTTATTCGGACCCTCTTGCATGGTGGCAGATATGTAATTATGTTGTTTATTTGCCATTTGTCATGCATTATGGTTTAAACACTGGGACACTTATTCGGACCCTCTTGCATGATGGCGGATATATAATTATGGTGTTTACTTACCATTTCTCATGTATTTGCGTTTAAACACTCGGACACTTATTCGAACCCTCTTGCAAGATGGCAGATATGTAATTATGGTGTTTACTTGCCATTTCTCATGCATTAGGGTTCAAACACTCGGACACTTATTCAGACCCTCTTCCATGATGGCAGATATGAAATTTTGGTGTTTATTTGTCATTTCTCATGCATTAGGGTTTAAATTCTCAGGCACTTATTCGTACCCTCTTGCATGATGGCAAATATGTAATTATGGTGTTTACTTGCCATTTCTCATGCATTAGGGTTTAAACACTCGGACACATATTCGGTCCATCTTGCATGATGGCAGATAAGTAATTATGGTGTTTATTTGCCATTTCTGATGCATTACGGTTTTAACACTGGGACACTTTTTCGGACCCACTTGCATGATGGCAGATATGTAGTTATGGTGTTTACTTGCCATTTCTCATGTATTAGGGTATAAACACTCGGACACTTATTCCGACCCTCTTCAATGATGACATATAGGTAAATATGGTGTTTACCTGCCATTTCTCTTTCATTAGGGTTTAAACACTCGGACATTTATTCGGACCCTCTTGCATGATGGCAGATATGTAATTATGGTGTTTATTTTCCATTTCTCTTGCATTAGGGTATAAATACTCGGACACTTATTCAGACTCTCTTGCATGATAGCAGATATGTAATTATGGGGTTTATTTGCCATTTCTTGTGTATTAGGGCTTAAACACTCAGACACTTATTCGGACGCTTTTGCATGGTGGCAGATATGTAATTATGGTGTTTATCTGCCATTTCTCATACGTTAGGGTTTAAACACTCGGACACTTATTCCGACCCTCTTGCATGATGGCAGATATGTAATTATGGTGTTTACTTGCCATTTCTCATGCATTAGGGTTTAAACACTCGGACACTTATTTGGACCCTCTTGCATGATGGCAGATATGTAATTATGTTGTTTGCTTGCCATTTCTCATGCATTAGGGCTTAAACATTCGGACACTTATTCGAACACTCTTGCATGATGGCAGATATGTAATTATGGTGTTTGTTTGCCATTTCTCATGCATTAGGGTTTAAACACTCGGACACGTATTTGGACCCCCTTGCATGATGGAAGATATGCAATTATGGTGTTTACTTGCCATTTCTTACGCATTAGGGTATAATCACTCGGACACTTATTCGGACCCCCTTGCATGACTGCAGATATGTAATTATGGTGTTTATTTGCCATTTCTCATGCATTATGGTTTAAACACTGGGACACTTATTCGGACCCTCTTGCATGATGGCAGATATGTAATTAGGGTGTTTAGTTGCCATTTCTCATGCATTTGGTTTTGAACACTCGGACACTTATTCGGACCCTCTTGCATGATGGCAGATATGTAATTATCGTATATACTTGCCATTTCTCGTGCATTAGGGTTAAAATACTCAGACACTTATCCAGACCCTCTGGCATGATGGCAGATATGTAATTATGTTGTTTATTTTCCATTTCTCATGCATTAGGGTTTAAACACTCGGACACTTATTCGGACCCTCTTGCATGATGGCAGATTTGTAATTAGGGTGTTTAGTTGCCATTTCTCATTCATTTGGGTTTGAACACTCGGACACTTATTCGGACCGTCTTGCGTGATGGCAGATATGTAATTATCGTATTTACTTGGCATTTCTCGTGTATTAGGGTTTAAACTCTCAGACACTTATTCGGACACGCTGGCATGATGGCCGATATGTAATTATGGTGTTTCTGTGTCATTTCTTATACATTTGGGTTTAAACACTAAAACACTTATTCGGACCCTCTTGCATGACGGCAAATATGTAATTATGGTGCTTATTTGCCATTTCTCAAGCATTAGGGTTTAAATACTCGGACACCTATTCGGGCACTTTTGCATGATGGGAGATATGTAATTATGGGGTTTAGTTGCCATTTCTGATGCATTAGGGTTTAAACACTCGGACCCTTATTCAGACCCTCTTACATGATGGCAGATATATAATTATGGTGTTTACTTGCCATTTCTCATGTATTTTGGTTTAAACACTCGGACAATTATTCGGACCCTCTTACATGATGGCAGATATATAATTATGGTGTTTACTTGCCATTTCTCATGTATTTTGGTTTAAACACTCGGACAATTATTCGGACCCTCTTACATGATGGCAGATATATAATTATGGTGTTTACTTGCCATTTCTCATGTATTTTGGTTTAAACACTCGGACAATTATTCGGACCCTCTTACATGATGGCAGATATGTAATTATGGTGTTTACTTGCCAATTCTCATGCATTAGGGTTTAAACACTCGGACACTTATTTGGACCCTCTTGCACGATGGTAGATATGTAATTATGGCGTTTATTTGCAATTTCTCATGCATTAGGGTTTAAATATTGGGACACTTATTCGGACCCCCTTGCATGACGGCAGATATGTAATTATGGTGTTCACTTGCCATTTCTCAAGCATTAGGCTTTAAACAGTCGGACACTTATTCCGTCCCTCTTGCTTGGTGGCATTTTCCCTCTATTGATATTACTTTTCACAGACCTAAAGAAGAATTTGCTATTTCTATCCCCAAGACCAAGCCACTGCACTCTGGATTTTTGAAGAGCAAGGCTCTCTTCAACTTTGCTAAGCTCAATATACTTATTCAGATCCTCTCTCTCTTGGGCTTGCAAAACACTATTCAAAGGGTCTTTGTCAAGTTTATATTGAATAAGATCCAGATTAGTTTTTGCAATTTGGACACGAGTAGATATGTCACTAAAGTCCTTATTCAAAAGCTTGAGACTAGCTTTAAGCTTTCTGAGTTTTTGACAGACCCTGGACATAGGAACCCCTTGAATATACTGCCCCTAGGTGTTAGAAACAGTCCCCAGAAACTCTGGATGTTGAGACCAGAAATCAAAGTATTTGAAAGGTTTTTTGAAAGAGCACTTGGTGGCACTGATATTGACCACTGCAGGGGAGTGGTCAGAAATACCAGAGGGGAGGAACTGGGCAGTAGCCTCAGGAAATTTGTCCAACCAAGCCTCATTAACCAGAACTCTATCAATTTTGGTAGCTATATAGGTCCCCTCACTCCTATTGTTAGCCCAGGTGAATTGGCAACCACCGTAAGACAAATCAGCCAACTCAGAAGCATTAACATAAGTATTAAATTCCTCATTATCATTCGTCCAATTAGAAGTCCCCCCAATTTTTTCCTGCTGGTATCTAATAGCATTAAAATCACCCAGAAAAACACAAGGAACTTTGGATTTAACACGGGAGATATCAAGCATAGATTCAAAAAAAACCTTTCTCAATGTGTGCTTATTTTCAGCATAAACAAAAGTTGCATAAAAGATTTCATTGGAAGCCAATTCAATAATTTTACACAAAATATGCTGATTAGACATAGAAATCATTTGAACATCACAAAAAACATTGTTCCAGCACACCCAGACTCTACCAGTTTCAGTTGGTTGTGAGTTAGAGAGCATAGACCATTGATCAAAACATTTACCACAGATACTACTCTCTTTAGACTGTTTTATTTTGGTTTCCAAAACCCCCATGACATGAATATTCTCTTTAAGCACAAACTTTTTAACTTCTTTATGTTTAGAGGGATCATTCAAACCTCTAACATTCCATGAAGCAATTTTTACATTCATAGGGACACAAAAAGGAGGTAAAGACAAAACCCACAAAAAAGACAAACCCACAACCAACTGATACTGTGTTACCTCTTTTTCTTCCTCTGGCTGCTGCTGCCTTTGCCAGAGGGTCTGTTCTTCACCTGCTGGGATGGGGTAGCAGAACTATGGATCGCCTTTTCAGCCTTAACTTCTTTAATCGCAGTGTCCAACATTTCAGCAGCATTGGGGACCACCAGCTTTGCAATCTCGAACACCTTCTTTTGGAACCTATCCACATCACTGCTTTCAGAGCTTTGCTCCTCCCCGGATAAGCTCTTGATCGTAGAAGTCTCCTGAGTGTCAAAGGATTGATCAGATGAGTCCACCTCAGTGGGAGCAATTTCAGGAGCTGGAGCTGGAACTGGGTCTACTATAGAACCTGGAACTGGGAGTTCCACCACTTCTAGGATAGTTTCCAACTCAGGTTCACCCACCTTCCTCTTCCCCTTAGCTATGACAGTGGTCCAGCCTTCGTCTTGAGCATTGACATTTTCCTCAAATGTCTGCTGCATAGAGACCAGCTTAGCCACCTGTTGAGACACACACTTTTGAGTGCTATGTCCAAATATTTGGCAATGTTGACACCTTGACGGCAGCCCCTGATATTCACCTTGACGGCAGCCCTTGATATTCGGCTCGGATTAGAACAGCATCATCATCATGTCTAATTTGGAAATAGGTGGGCAGTTTTGAGGTGGCCTCAATTTCCACACAGATTCTAGCAAAAGCCACCCTACTACCCCGAGCCGTAAGCTGGTCCATAAAGAGGGGATGTCCAATTGCACTTGCAATCCTACTTAATCCATCAGGATCCCAATATTCCAAGGGGATGTTAAAGAACTTCACCCATACTGGAATTTTTGTGGACTTATCTTTTGATAGCTTCATCATCCTTTTCCATTGTTTCAGAATAAGGAGATAGCCACCTATATACCATGGGCCTCCTTCAAGGACTTCTCTGCAACTATCAGGGGTATCAAAAATAAAGAACATGAACCCATCCCCATTAGTAAGAACCTCCTTGAGGCCCTGAGTTTTCCACATCCCAAAAGCACTGTTACGCAAATAATTGTAGCCCACTCCCTTATCAACAAAGTAACCCACAAGGCAGGAGTCCCATTTCTCTAGCGGGTCAGTCCTTGGGGGCATATTTACAACAACACTATCCTCAAAAGAAGTAGGAGGGATATACCTGAGTTTGATGTTTGAACGGGTTGATGCAGCAGTGATGTTTGCCCATGAGCGATGTTCTTGGCCCTCAGGCTCGTTAGATCTCCTACCACCTGCATCCCCTCGACCTCCTCTTCCCCCACGATAACTTCCACCCCCCCTGACGCCTCCTCGTTGGAAGGATGGAGAATCCCTAATCGGTATCTGTATATCAGAATCAAAAGCCCTTACTGGAACTGAAGGTTCGACGATATTCTTGTGTTCCCCTCTATTACGCGCTAAAACTACACTATCTGGTAGATTTAGGAAGCTATTGTACTCTTCCTCCACCATATCAGACCAACTCGTACTGATAGCATTCTCAGTCGGCGTCGATGGCTCGTCAATCGTAGCTGGAAACATCGGACCTTTCAGTTTCTCCGAGTTTGACTCAGGTCTCTTGCCCAAAACATTGCTTCAATCTCTTGGTGGATCTGAACCATCACCCTCTGCTACCGAAACAACCTCGAGTCCCAAACAATCTGCCTCATTAACGGCAACCTGCGATTGAATCTCCACACCAGAAGGATCCACGATCTGAATATCCACACCTCGGTTAACCTCCATAATGGAGGGATTAGCCATTGAGAGACCCTCGCCACTAGGGTTTGTAACATCTGCTTCAGAAGCCATCGATCTTTCACTCAAAATCGCAAAGCAATTTTTGGTGAACCCTAAGTCCCCGCCTGATGACTTTACTTTCTCGACCTTAGGATTTACCCCCTCAATACGCTCATTAATGGTAGCATAAACTCAAGACATCGGCAATCAATGAGATATTGAACCCTAGAAAACAAAGTTTTCTAGAGAGATGTCAGAGCTTCTCTCACTAACCCATAGTTTCCCTGATCTATAATTGTGGTGTTTACTTGCCATTTCTGGTGGATTAGGATTCAAACACTCGGACACATATTCGGACCCTCATGCATGATGACAGAAATATACTTATGGTGTTCACATGTCATTTCTCATGCATTAGAGTTTAAACAGTGGAAAACTTATTGGGACCCTCTTGCATGATGGCAGATATGTAATTATGGTGTTTTCTTGCAATTTCTCATGCATTAGGGTTTAAACACTTGGACACGTATTCGGACCCTCTTGCATGATGGTAGATATGTAATTATGGTGTTTCCTTTCCCTTTTCTACGCATTAGGGTTCGAACACTCAGACACTTATTCAGACCCTCTTCCATGATGGCAGATATGTAATTATGGTGTTTACTTGCCATTTCTCATGCATTAGGGTTTAAACACTCGAACACTTATTCAGACCCTCTTGCATGATAGCTGATAAATAATTAGGTTGTTTACCTGCCATTTCTCATGCATTACGGGTTAAACACACAGATACTTAATCGGACCCCCTTGCATGATAGCAGATATATAATTATGTTGTTTACCTGCCATTTCTCAAGCATTAGCGGTTAAGCACTCGGACACTTATTCGGACGCTCTTGCATGATGGCAGTTACGTAATTACGGTGCTTACTTGCCATTTGTCATTCATTAGGGTTTCAACACTCTGACACTTATTCGGACCCTCTTGCATGATGGCTGATTTGTAATTATAGTGTTTACTTGCCATTTCTCATGCATTAGGGTTTAAGCACACGAACACTTATTCAAACCCTCTTGCATGATGGTAGACATGTAATTATGGTGTTTACTTGCGATTTCTCATGCATTAGGGTTTAAACACTCAAAAAATAATTCAAACCCTGTTGCATGGTGGCAGATATGTAGTTATGGTGTTTACCTGCCATTTTTCATCCATTAGGGTTTAAGCACTCAGACACTTATTCGGACCCTCTTGCATGATGGCAGATATGTAATCCTGGTGTTTATTTGGCATTTCTCATGCATTCGGGTTTAAACATTCAGACACTTATTCGGACCCTCTTGCATTATGGTAGATATGTAACCATGGTGTTTATTTGCCATTTCTCATGCATTCGGGTTTAAACATTCAGACACTTATTCGGACCCTCTTGCATGATGGCATATTTGTAATTATGGTGTTTACTTGGCATTTCTCATGCATTAGGGTTCGAACAATTGGTCACCCATTCGGACCCATTTGCATGATTCCATACATGTAATTCTGGTGTTCACCTTCCATTTCCCGTGCATTAGGATTTGAACACTCGGACACGTATTCGGACCCTCATGCACGATGGCAGAAATGTAATTATGGTGTCCTGTTGCCATTTCGCATGCATTAGGATTTATACAGATGAAAACTTATTCGAACCCTCTTGCCTGATGGCAGATATGTAATTGTGGTGTGTACTTGCGATTTCTCATGCATTAGGGTTTAAACATTCAGACGCATATTCGGACCCCAATGCATGATGGCAGAAATGTAATTATGGTGTTCACTTGCCATTTCTCATGTATTAGGATTTAAACAATCGAAAACTTATTCAGACCACCATGCATGATGGCAGATATGTAATTATGGTGTTTACTTGCAATTTCTCATGCATTACGGTTTAAACACTTGGACACATATTCGATCCCTCTTGCACGATGGCAGATATGTAATTATGGTGTTTGCTTTCCGTTTTTCAGGCATTAGGGTGCGAACACTCAAACACTTATTCAGACCCTCTTCCGTGATGGCCGATATGTAATTATGGTGTTTACTTGCCATTTCTCATGCATTGGGGTTCGAACACTCGGGCACCCATTCGGACCCTTTTCCATGATTGCATTTACGTAATTGTGGTGTTTACTTGTCATTTCCCGTGCGTTAGGATTCGAACACTCGGACACGTATTCAGACCCTTATGCAAGATGGCAGAAATGTACTTATGGTGTTCACTAGCCATTTCTCATGCATTTGGGTTTAAACACTGGAAAACTTATTCGGACCCTCTTGCATGATGGCAGATACGTAATTATGGTGTTTACATGCAATTTCTCATGCATTAGGGTCTAAATACTTGGACACGTATTCGGACCCTCTTGCATGATGGCAGATATGTAATTATGGTGTTTACCTGCCATTTCTCACGCATTAGGGTTTAAACACTCAGACACTTATTCGGACCCTCTTGCATGATGGCAGATATGTAGTCATGGTGTTTATTTTCCATTTCTCATGCATTAGCATTTAAACATTCGGACACTTATTTGGACCCTCTTGCATGATGGCAGATATGTAATTATGGTGTTTACTTGCCATTTCTCATGCATTAGGGTTCGAACACTCGGGCACCCATTCGGACCCTTTTCCATGACTGCATATACGTAATTGTGGTGTTTACTTGTCATTTCCCGTGCATTAGGATTCGAACACTCGGACACGTATTCAGACCCTTATGCCAGATGGCAGAAATGTACTTATGGTGTTCACTAGCCATTTGTCATGCATTTGGGTTTAACCACTGGAAAACTTATTCAGACCCTCTTGCATGATGGCAGATACGTAATTATGGTGTTTACATGCAATTTCTCATGCATTAGGGTCTAAATACTTGGACACGTATTCGGACCCTCTTGCATGATGGCAGATATGTAATTATGGTGTTTACTTTCCCTTTTTTACGGATCATAACCAATGAAGATCCCAAGAAATCAGAAGAGTCAATATAGCCTCTCTTCGAAGTCTGAGAACCTTAGATAGTAGAGCTACCTTTTTGACAAATCTACTTATTCGGACCCTCTTGCATGATGGCTGATTTGTAATTATAGTGTTTACTTGCCATTTCTCATGCATTAGGGTTTAAACACACGGACACTTATTCAGACCCTCTTGCGTGATGGCAGATATTTAATTATGGTGTTTACTTGCGATTTCTCATGCATTAGGGTTTAAACACTTGGACACATATTCGGACCCTCTTGCATGATGGCAGATATGTAATTATGGTGTTTGCTTTCCGTTTTTCAGGCATTAGGGTGCGAACACTCAAACACTTATTCAGACCCTCTTCCGCGATGGCCGATATGTAATTATGGTGTTTACTTGCCATTTCTCGTGCATTCGGGTTTAAACACACGGACACTTATTCAGACCCTCTTGCGTGATGGCAGATATTTAATTATGGTGTTTACTTGCGATTTCTCATGCATTAGGGTTTAAACACTCAAAAACTAATTCAAACCCTGTTGCATGGTGGCAGATATGTAGTTATGGTGTTTACCTGATATTTTTCATCCATTAGGGTTTAAGCACTCAGACACTTATTCGGACCCTCTTGCATGATGGCAGATATGTAATCCTGGTGTTTATTTGGCATTTCTCATGCATTCGGGTTTAAACATTCAGACGCTTATTCGGACCCTCTTGCATTATGGTAGATATGTAATCATGGTGTTTATTTGCCATTTCTCATGCATTCGGGTTTAAACATTCAGACACTTATTCGGACCCTCTTGCATGATGGCATATTTGAAATTATGGTGTTTACTTGGCATTTCTCATGCATTAGGGTTCGAACAATTGGTCACCCATTCGGACCCATTTGCATGATTCCATACATGTAATTCTGGTGTTCACCTTCCATTTCCCGTGCATTAGGATTTGAACACTCGGACACGTATTCGGACCCTCATGCACGATGGCAGAAATGTAATTATGGTGTCCTGTTGCCATTTCGCATGCATTAGGATTTATACAGATGAAAACTTATTCGAACCCTCTTGCCTGATGGCAGATATGTAATTGTGGTGTGTACTTGCGATTTCTCATGCATTAGGGTTTAAACATTCAGACGCATATTCGGACCCCAATGCATGATGACAGAAATGTAATTATGGTGTTCACTTGCCATTTCTCATGTATTAGGATTTAAACACTCGAAAACTTATTCAGACCACCATGCATGATGACAGATATGTAATTATGGTGTTTACTTGCAATTTCTCATGCATTACGGTTTAAACACTTGGCCACATATTCGGTCCCTCTTGCACGGTGGCAGATATGTAATTATGGTGTTTGCTTTCCGTTTTTGAGGCATTAGGGTGCGAACACTCAAACACTTATTCAGACCCTCTTCCGTGATGGCCGATATGTAATTATGGTGTTTACTTGCCATTTCTCATGCATTCGGGTTTAAACACACGAACACTTATTCAGACCCTCTTGCATGATGGCAGATATGTAATTATGGTGTTTACTTGTGATTTCTCATGCATTAGGGTTTAAACACTCAGACACTAATTCAAACCCGCTTGCATGATGGCAGATATGTAATTATGGTGTTTACCTGCCATTTCTCACGCATTAGGGTTTAAACACTCAGACACTTATTCGGACCCTCTTGCATGATGGCAGATATGTAATCATGGTGTTTATTTTCCATTTCTCATGTATTTGGATTTAAACATTCGGACACTTATTCGGACCCTCTTGTATGATGGCAGATATGTAATTATGGTGTTTACTTGCCATTTCTCATGCATTAGGATTCGAACACTCGGGCACCCATTCGGACCCGTTTCCATGATTGCATATACGTAATTGTGGTGTTTACTTGTCATTTCCCGTGCATTAGGATTCGAACACTCGGACACGTATTCAGACCCTTATGCCAGATGGCAGAAATGTACTTATGGTGTTCGCTAGCCATTTGTCATGCATTTGGGTTTAAACACTGGAAAACTTATTCAGACCCTCTTGCATGATGGCAGATACGTAATTGTGGTGTTTACATGCAATTTCTCATGCATTAGGGTCTAAATACTTGGACACGTATTCGGACCCTCTTGCATGATCGCAGATATGTAATTATGGTGTTTACTTTCCCTTTTTTACGCATTAGGGTTCGAACACTCAGACACTTATTCAGACCCTCTTCCATGATGGCAGATATGTAATTATGGTGTTCACTTGCCATTTCTCATGCATTAGGGTTTAAACAGTCGAAAACTTATTCGGACCCTCTTGCATGATGGCAGATATGTAATTATGGTGTTTACTTGCAATATCTCATGCATTAGGGTTTGAACACGGGGACACGTATTCGGACCCTCTTGCATGATGGCAGATATGTAATTATGGTGTTTACTTTCCCTTGTTCAGGCATTAGGGTACGAACACTCGAACACTTATTTAGACCCTCTTCCAAGATGGCAGATATGTAATTATGGTGTTTACTTGCCATTTCTCATGCATTAGGGTTTAAACACTCAGACACTAATTCAAACCCTCTTGCATGTTGGTCGATATGTAATTATGGTGTTTACGTGCCATTTCTCACGCATTTGGGTTTAAACACTCAGACACTTATTCAGACACTCTTGCGTGATGGCAGATATGTAATCATGGTGTTTATTTGCCATTCCTCATGCATTTGGATTTAAACATTTGGACACTTATTCGGACCCTCTTGCATGATGGCAGATATGTAATTATGGTGTTTACTTGCCATTTCTCATGCATTAGGATTTGAACACTCGGACACCCATTCGGACCCTTTTGCGTGATTGCATATATGTAATTGTGGTGTTTACTTGCCATTTCCGGTGCATTAGGATTCAAACACTCGGACACATATTCGGACCCTCATGCATGATGGCAGAAATATACTTATGGTGTTCACATGTCATTTCTCATGCATTTGAGTTTAAACAGTGGAAAACTTATTGGGACCCTCTTGCATGATGGCAGATATGTAATTATGGTGTTTTCTTGCAATTTCTCATGCATTAGGGTTTAAACAGTTGGACACGTATTCGGACCCTCTTGCATGATGGCAGATATGTAATTATGGTGTTTACTTTCCCTTTTTTACGCATTAGGGTTCGAACACTCAGACACTTATTCAGACCCTCTTCCATGATGGCAGATATGTAATTATGGTGTTTCTTTGCCATTTCTCATGCATTAGGGTTTAAACACTCGGACACTTATTCAGACCCTCTTGCATGATAGCAGATATATAATTAGGTTGTTTACCTTCCATTTCTCATGCATTACGGGTTAAACACTCAGATACTTAATCAGACCCTCTTGCATGATAGCAGATATATAATTATGTTGTTTACCTGCCATTTCTCAAGCATTAGGGGTTAAGCACTCGGACACTTATTCGGACGCTCTTGCATGATGGCAGTTACATAATTGCGGTGCTTACTTGCCATTTGTCATTCATTAGGGTTTCAACACTTAGACACTTATTCGGACCCTCTTGCATGATGGCTGATTTGTAATTATAGTGTTTACTTGCCATTTCTCATGCATTAGGGTTTAAGCACACGGACACTTATTCAAACCCTCTTGCATGATGGTAGACATGTAATTATGGTGTTTACTTGCGATTTCTCATGCATTAGGGTTTAAACACTCAAAAACTAATTCAAACCCTGTTGCATGGTGGCAAATATGTAGTTATGGTGTTTACCTGCCATTTTTCATCCATTAGGGTTTAAGCACTCAGACACTTATTCGGACCCTCTTGCATGATGGCAGATTTGTAATCCTGGTGTTTATTTGGCATTTCTCATGCATTCGGGTTTAAACATTCAGACACTTATTCGGACGCTCTTGCATCATGGTAGATATGTAATCATGGTGTTTATTTGCCATTTCTCATGCATTCGGGTTTAAACATTTAGACACTTATTCGGACCCTCTTGCATGATGGCAAATTTGTAATTATGGTGTTTACTTGGCATTTCTCATGCATTAGGGTTCGAACAATTGGTCACCCATTCGGACCCATTTGCATGATTCCATACATGTAATTCTGGTGTTCACCTTCCATTTCCCGTGCATTAGGATTTGAACACTCGGACACGTATTCGGACCCTCATGCACAATGGCAGAAATGTAATTATGGTGTTCTGTTGCCATTTCTCATGCGTTAGGATTTATACACTTCAAAACTTATTCAAACCCTCTTGCGTGATGCCAGATATGTAATTGTGGTGTGTACTTGCGATTTCTCATGCATTAGGGTTTAAACACTTGGACGCATACTCGGACCCCAATGCATGATGGCAGAAATGTAATTATGGTGTTCACTTGCCATTTCTCATGTATTAGGATTTAAACACCCGAAAACTTATTCGGACCACCATGCATGATGGCAGATATGTAATTATGGTGTTTACTTGCAATTTCCCTTGCATTAGGGTTTAAACACTTGGACACATATTCGTACCCTCTTGCATGATGGCAGATATGTAATGATGGTGTTTATTTTCCATTTCTCATGCATTTGGATTTAAACATTCGGACACTGATTCGGACCCTCTTGCATGATGGCAGATATGTAATTATGGTGTTTACTTGCCATTTCTCATGCATTGGGGTTCGAACACTCGGGCACCCATTCGGACCCTTTTCCATGATTGCATTTACGTAATTGTGGTGTTTACTTGTCATTTCCCGTGCGTTAGGATTCGAACACTCGGACACGTATTCAGACCCTTATGCAAGATGGCAGAAATGTACTTATGGTGTTCACTAGCCATTTCTCATGCATTTGGGTTTAAACAGTCGAAAACTTATTCGGACCCTCTTGCATGATGGCAGATATGTAATTATGGTGTTTACTTGCAATATCTCATGGATTAGGGTTTGAACACGTGGACACGTATTCGGACCCTCTTGCATGATGGCAGATATGTAATTATGGTGTTTACTTTCCCTTGTTCAGGCATTAGGGTACGAACACTCGAACACTTATTCAGACCGTCATCCAAGATGGCATATATGTAATTATGGTGTTTACTTGCCATTTCTCATGCATTAGGGTTTAAACACTCAGACACTAATCCAAACCCTCTTGCATGTTGGTCGATATGTAATTATGGTGTATACGTACCATTTCTCATGCATTTGGGTTTAAACACTCAGACACTTATTCAGACCCTCTTGCGTGATGGCAGATATGTAATCATGGTGTTTATTTGCCATTTCTCATGCATTTGGATTTAAACATTTGGACACTTATTCGGACCCTCTTGCATGATGGCAGATATGTAATTATGGTGTTTACTTGCCATTTTTTACGCATTAGGGTTCGAACACTCAGACACTTATTCAGACCCTCTTCCATGATGGCAGATATGTAATTATGGTGTTTTTTGCCATTTCTCATGCATTAGGGTTTAAACACTCGGACACTTATTCAGACCCTCTTGCATGATAGCAGATATATAATTAGGTTGTTTACCTGCCATTTCTCATGCATTACGGGTTAAACGCTCAGATACTTAATCGGACCCTCTTGCATGATAGCAGATATATAATTATGTTGTTTACCTGCCATTTCTAAAGCATTAGGGGTTAAGCAATCGGACACTTATTCGGACGCTCTTGCATGATGGCAGTTATGTAATTACGGTGCTTACTTGCCATTTTTCATTCATTAGGGTTTCAACACTCAGACACTTATTCGGACCCTCTTGCATGATGGCTGATTTGTAATTATAGTGTTTACTTGCCATTTCTCATATATTAGGGTTTAAGCACACGGACACTTATTCAAACTTTCTTGCATGATGGTAGACATGTAATTATGGTGTTTACTTGCGATTTCTCATGCATTAGGGTTTAAACACTCAAAAACTAATTCAAACCCTGTTGCATGGTGGCAGATATGTAGTTATGGTGTTTACCTGCCATTTTTCATCCATTAGGGTTTAAGCACTCAGACACTTATTCGGACCCTCTTGCATGATGGCAGATATGTAATCATGGTGTTTATTTGGCATTTCTCATGCATTCGGGTTTAAACATTCAGACACTTATTCGGACCCTCTTGCATTATGGTAGATATGTAGTCATGGTGTTTATTTGCCATTTCTCATGCATTCGGGTTTAAACATTCAGACACTTATTCGGACCCTCTTGCATGATGGCAAATTTGTAATTATGGTGTTTACTTGGCATTTCTCTTGCATTAGGGTTCGAACAATTCGTCATTCATTCGGACCCATTTGCATAATTCCATACATGTAATTCTGGTGTTCACCTTCCATTTCCCGTGCATTAGGATTTGAACACTCAGTCATGTATTCGGACCCTAATGCACAATGGCAGAAATGTAATTATGGTGTTCTGTTGCCATTTCTCATGCATTAGGATTTATACACTTGAAAACTTATTCGAACCCTCTTGCGTGATGGCAGATATGTAATTGTGGTGTGTACATGCGATTTCTCAGGCATTAGGGTTTAAACACTTGGACGCATATTCGCACCCCAATGCATGATGGCAGAAATGTAATTATGGTGTTCACTTGCCATTTCTCATGTATTAGGATTTAAACACTCGAAAACTTATTCGGACCCCCATGCATGATGGCAGATATGTAATTATGGTGTTTACTTGCAATTTCTCATGCGTTAGGGTTTAAACAGTTGGACACATATTCGGACCCTCTTGCATGATGGCAGATATGTAATTATGGTGTTTGCTTTCCGTTTTTCGGGCATTAGGGTGCGAACACTCAAACACTTATTCAGACCCTCTGCCGTGATGGCCGATATGTAATTATGGTGTTTACTTGCCATTTCTCATGAATTCGGGTTTAAACACACGGACACTTATTCAGACCCTCTTGCATGACGGCATATATGTAATTATGGTGTTTACTCGTGATTTCTCATGCATTAGGGTTTAAACACTCAGACACTAATTCAAACCCTCTTCCATGATGGTAGATATGTAATTATGGTGTTTACCTGCCATTTCTCATGCATTAGGGTTTAAACACTCAGACACTTATTCGGACCCACTTGCATGATGGCAGATATGTAATCATGGTGTTTATTTTCCATTTCTCATGCATTAGGATTTAAACATTCGGACACTTATTCGGACCCTCTTGCATGATGGCAGATATGTAATTATGGTGTTTACTTGCCATTTCTCATGCATTAGGGTTCGAACACTCGGGCACCCATTCGGACCCTTTTCCATGATTGCATATACGTAATTGTGGTGTTTACCTGTCATTTCCCGTGCATTAGGATTGGAACACTCGGACACGTATTCAGACCCTTATGCAAGATGGCAGAAATGTACTTATGGTGTTCACTAGCCATTTCTCATGCATTTGGGTTTAAACACTGGAAAACTTATTCGGACCATCTTGCATTGCATGGTGGCAGATATGTAATTATGGTGTTTACATGCAATTTCTCATGCATTAGGGTCTAAATACTTGGACACGTATTCGGACCCTCTTGCATGATGGCAGATATGTAATTATGGTGTTTACCTGCGATTTCTCATGCATTAGGGTTTAAACACTTGGACACGTATTCGGACCATACATGCATGAATGCAGAAATGTAATTACGGTGTTCACTTGCCATTTCTCATGCATTAGGGTCTAAACATTCGAAACCTTATTTGGACCCTCTTGCATGATGACAGATATGTAATTATGGTGTTTACTTGCAATTTCTCATGCATTAGGGTTTAAACACATGGACACGTATTCGGACCCTCTGGCATGATGGCAGATACGCAATTCTGGTGTTTACTTTCCTTTTTTCAGGCATTTGGGTACGAAAACTCGAATACTTATTCAGACCCTCTTCCATGATGGAAGATATGTAATTATGGTGTTTACTTGCCATTTCTAATGCATTAGGGCTTAAACACACGGACACTTATTCAGACCCTCTTGCATGATGGCAGACATGTCATTATGGTTTTTGTTTGCTATTTCTCATGCATTAGGGTTTAAACACTCAGACACTAATTCAAACCCTCTTGCATGATGGCCGATATGTAATTATGGTGTTTACCTGCCATTTCTCATGCATTAGGATTTAAACATTCGGACACTTATTCGGACCCTCTTGCATGATGGCAGATATGTAATCATGGTGTTTATTTTCCATTTCTAATGCATTAGGATTTAAACATTCAGACACATATTCGGACCCTCTTGCATGATGGCGGATATGTAATTATGGTGTTTGCTTGCCATTTCTCATGCATTATGGTTCGAACACTCGGGCACCCATTTGGACCCTTTTGCATGATTGCATATACGTAATTGTGGTGTTTACTTGCCATTTCCCGTGCAATAGGATTCGGACACTCGGACACGTATTCGGACCCTCATGCATGGTGGCAGAAATATACTTATGGTGTTCAATTGTAATTTCTCATGCATTAGGGTTTAAACATTGGAAAACTTATTGGGATCCTCTTGCATGATGGCAGATATGTAATTATGGTGTTTAGTTGCAATTTTCTCATGCATTAGGGTTTAAACACATGGACACGTATTTGGACCCTCTTGCATGATGGTAGATATGTAATTATGGTGTTTACTTTCCTTTTTTCAGGCATTAGGGTACGAACACTCGAACACTTATTCAGACCCTCTTCCACGATGGCAGATATGTAATTTTGGTGCTTACTTGCCATTTCTCATGCATTAGGGTTTAAACACACGGACACTTGTTCAGACCCTCTTGCATGATGGCAGATATGTAATTATGGTGTTTACTTGCGATTTCTCATGCATTAGGGTTTAAACACTCAGACACTAATTCAAACCCTCTTGCATGATGGCCGATATGTAATTATGGTGTTTACCTGCCATTTCTCACGCATTTGGGTTTAAACACTCAGACACTTATTCGGACCATCTTGCATGATGGCAGAAATGTAATCATGGTGTTTATTTGCCATTTCTCATGCATTAGGATTTAAACATTCGGACACTTATTCGGACCCTCTTGCATGATGGCAGATATGTAATCATGGTGTTTATTTGCCATTTCTCATGCATTAGCATTTAAACATTCGGACACTTATTCGGACCCTCTTGCATCATGGCAGATATGTAATTATGGTGTTTACTTGCCATTTCTCATGCATTAGGGTTCGAACACTCGGGCACCCATTCGGACCCTTTTACATGATTGCATATATGTAATTGTGGTGTTTACTTGCCATTTCCCGTGCATTACGATTCGAACACTCGGACACGTATTCGGACCCTCATGCATGATGGCAGAAATATACTTATGGTGTTCAATTGTCATTTCTCATGCATTAGGGTTTAAACATTGGAAAACTTATTGGGACCCTCTTGCATGATGGCAGATATGTAATTATGGTGTTTACTTTCAATTTCTCATGCATTAGGGTTTAAACACTTGGACACGTATTCGGACCCTTTTGCATGATGGCAGATATGTAGTTATGGTGTTTACTTTCCCCTTTTTAGGCATTAGGGTTCGAACACTCAGACACTTATTCAGACCCTCTTCCATGATGGCAGATATGTAATTATGGTGTTTACTTGCCATTTCTCATGCATTAGGGTTGAAACACTCGGACACTTATTCAGACCCTCTTGCATGATAGCAGATAAATAATTAGGTTGTTTACCTGCCATTTCTCATGCATTACGGGTTAAACACTCAGATACTTATTCGGACCCTCTTGCCCGATAGTAGATATATAATTATGTTGTTTACCAGCCATTTCTCAAGCATTAGGGGTTAAGCACTCGGACACTTATTCGGACCCTCTTGCATGATGGCTGTTATGTAATTATGGTGCTTACTTGCCATTTGTCATTCATTAGGGTTTCAACGGTCAGACACTTCTTCAGACCCTCTTGCCTGATGGCTGATACGTAATTATGGTGTTTACTTGCCATTTGTCATTCATTTGGGTTTCAATACTCAGACACTTATTCGGACCCTCTTGCATGATGGCTGATATGTAATTATGGTGTGTACTTGCCATTTCTCATGCATTAGGGTTTAAACACACGGACACTAATTCAGACCCTCTTGCATGATGGTAGACATATAATTACGGTGTTTACTTGTGATTTCTCATGCATTAGGGTTTAAACACTCAAAAAGTAATTCAAACCCTCTTGCATGGTGGCAGATATGTAGTTATCGTGTTTACCTGGCATTTTTCTTGCATTTGGGTTTGTGCACTCAGACACTTATTCGGACCCTCTTACATGATGGTAAATATGTAATCATGGTGTTTATTTGTCATTTCTCATGCATTCGGGTGAAAACATTCAGACACTTATTCGGACCCTCTTGCATGATGGCAGATATGTAATCATGGTGTTTATTTGCCATTTCTCATGCATTCGGGTTTAAACATTCAGACACTTATTCGAACCCTCTTGCATGATGGCAGATATGTAATTATGGTGTTTATTTGCCATTTCTCATGCATTAGGGTTCGAACAATTGGTCACCCATCCGGACCCATTTGCATGATTGCATAAATGTAATTGTGGTGTTCACTTTCCATTTCCCGTGCGTTAGGATTTAAACACTCGGACACATATTCGGACCCCCATGCATGATGGCAGAAATCTAATTATGGTGTTCAGTTGCCATTTCTCATGCATTAGGATTTATGCACTTGAAAACTTATTCGAACCCTCTTGCATGATGGCAGATATGTGATTATGGTATTTACCTGCGATTTCTCGTGCATTAGGGTTTAAACACTTGGACGCATATTCGGACCCCCATGGATGATGGCAGAAATGTAATAATGGTGTTCACTTGCCATTTCTCATCCATTAGGGTTTAAATACTCTAAAACTTATTCGGACCCCTTGCATGATGGTAGATATGTAATTATGGTGTTTACTTGCAATTTCTCATGCATTAGGGTTTAAACACACGGACACTTATTCAGACTCTCTTGCATGATGGTAGATATGTAATTATGGTGTTTACTTGCGATTTCTCATGCATTAGGGTTTAAACACTCAAACACTAATTTAAACCCTATTGCATGATGGCCGATATGTAATTATGGTGTTTACCAGTCATTTCTCACGCATTAGGGTTTAAACACTCTGACACTTATTCGGACCCTCGTGCATGATGGCAGATATGTAATCATGGTGTTTATTTGCCATTTCTCACGCATTAGGATTTAAACAATCGGACACTTATTCGGACCCTCTTGCATGATGGCAGATATGTAATCATGGTGTTTATTTGCCATTTCTCATGCATTAGGATTTAAACAATCGGACACTTATTCGGACCCTCTTGCATGATGGCAGATATGTAATTATGGTGTTTACTTGCCATTTCTCATGCATTAAGGTTCGAACACTCGGACACCCATTCGGACCCTTTTGCATGATTGCATATATGTAATTATGGTGTTTACATGTCATTTCCCATGCATTAGGATTCGAACCCTCATGCATGATGGCAGAAATATACTTATGGTTTTCACTTGCCATTTTTCATGCATTAGGGTTTAAACACTGGAAAACTTATTCGAACCCTCTTGCACGATGGCAGATATGTAATTATGGTGTTTACTTGCAATTTCTCATGCATTAGGGTTTAAACACTTGGACACGTATTCAGACCCTCTTGCATGATGCCGGATACGTAATTATGGTGTTTACTATCATTTTTTAGGCATTAGGGTTCAAACACTCGGACACTTATTCAGACCCTATTCCATGATGGTAGATATGTAATTATGGTGTTTACTTGCCATTTCTCATGCATTAGGATTTAAACACTCGGACACTTATTCAGACCCTCTTGCATGATAGCAGATATATAATTATGTTGTTTACCTGCCATTTCTCATGCATTAAGGGTTAAACACTCGGACACTTATTCGGACTCTCATGCATGATGGCAGATATATAATTATGTTGTTTACCTACCATTTCTCATGCATTAGGGGTTAAACAGTCAGACACTTATTCGGAGCCTCTTGCCTGATGGCAGTTATGTAATTATGGTGCTTACTTGCCATTTGTCATTCATTAGGGTTTCAACAGTCAGACACTTATTCAGACCCTCTTGCATGATGGTTGATATGTAATTATGGTGTTTACTTTCCATTTCTTATGCATTAGGGTTTAAACACGTGGACACTTATTCAGACCCTCTTGCATGATGGTAGATATGTAATTATGGTGTTCACTTGCGATTTCTCATGCATTATGGTTTAGACAATCAAAAACTAATTCGAACCCTCTTGCATGGTGGGAGATATGTAGTTATGGTGTTTACCTGCCATTTCTCATGCATTAGGGTTTAAGCACACAGACACTTATTTGGACCCTCTTGCATGATGGCAGATATGTAATCATGGTGTTTGTTTGCCATTTCTCATGCATTCGGGTTTAAACATTCAGACACTTGTTCGAACCCTCTTGCATGATGGCAGATATGTAATTATGGTGTTTATTTGCCATTTCTCGTGCATTAGGGGTCGAACAATTGGTCACCCATCCGGACCCATTTGCATGATTGCATACATGTAATTGTGGTGTTCACTTTCCATTTCCCGTGCGTTAGGATTTAAACACTCGAACACATATTCGGACCCTCATGCATGATGGCAGAAATGTAATTATGGTGTTCAGTTGCCATTTCTCATGCATTAGGATTTATGCACTTGAAAACTTATTCGAACCCTCTTGCACGATGGCAGATATGTAATTCTGGTATTTACCTACGATTTCTCGTGCAATAGGGTTTAAACACTTGGACGCATATTCAGACCCCCATGGACGATGGCAGAAATGTAATTATGGCGTTCACTTGCCATTTGTCATCCATTAGGGTTTAAACACTCGAAAACTTATTCACCCAAAAAAAAAACAATCGAAAACTTATTCGGACCCCTTGCATGATGGTAGATATGTAATTATGGTGTTTACTTGCAATTTCTCGTGCATTAGGGTTTAAACACATGGACACTTATTCAGACCCTCTTGCATGATGGCAGATATGTAATTATGGTGTTTACTTGCGATTTCTCATGCATTAGAGTTTAAACACTCAAACACTAATTTAAACCCTATTGCATGATGGCCGATATGTAATTATGGTGTTTACCAGTCATTTCTCACGCATTAGGGTTTAAACACTCAGACACTTATTCGGACCCTCGTGCATGATGGCAGATATGTAATCATGGTGTTTATTTGCCATTTCTCATGCATTACGATTTAAACAATCGGACACTTATTCGGACCCTCTTGCATGATGGCAGATATGTAATTATGGTGTTTACTTGTCATTTCTCATGCATTAAGGTTCGAACACTGGGACACCCATTCGGACCCTTTTGCATGATTGCATATATGTAATTGTGGTGTTTACATGTCATTTCCCATGCATTAGGATTCGAACCCTCATAGACGATGGCAGAAATATACTTATGGTTTTCACTTGCCATTTGTCATGCATTAGGGTTTAAACATTGGAAAACTTACTCGGACCCTCTTGCATGATGGCAGATATGTAATTATGGTGTTTACTTGCAATTTCTCATGCATTAGGGTTTAAACACTTGGACACGTATTCGGACCCTCTTGCATGATGGCAGATATGTAATTGTGGTGTTTACTTTCCCTTTTTTAGGCATTAGGGTTCAAACACTCGGACACTTATTCAGACCCTATTCCACGATGGTAGATATGTAATTATGGTGTTTATTTGCCATTTCTCATGCATTAGGATCTAAACACTCGGACACTTATTCAGACCCTCTTGCATGATAACAGATATATAATTATGTTGTTTACCTGCCATTTCTCATGCATTAAGGGTTAAACGCTCGGACACTTATTCAGACTCTCTTGCATGATGGCGGATATATAATTATGTTGTTTACCTACCATTTCCCATGCATTAGGGGTTGAACACTCGGACACTTAGTCGGACCCTCTTGCCTGATGGCAGTTATGTAATTATGGTGCTTACTTGCCATTTGTCATTCATTAGGGTTTCAACAGTCAGACACTTATTCAGACCCTCTTGCATGATGGCTAATATGTAATTGTGGTGTTTACTTGCCATTTCTTATGCATTAGGGTTTAAACACGTGGACACTTATTCAGACCCTCTTGCATGATGGTAGATATGTAATTATGGTGTTTACTTGCGATTTCTCATGCATTAGGGTTTAGACAATCAAAAACTAATTCGAACCCTCTTGCATGGTGGAAGATATGTAGTTATGGTGTTTACCTGCCATTTCTCAAGCATTAGGGCTTAAGCACACGGACACTTATTTGGACCCTCTTGCATGATGGCAGATATGTAATCATCTTGTTTATTTGTCATTTCTCATGCATTCGGGGTTAAACATTCAGATACTTATTCGGACCCTCTTGCATGATGGCAGAAATGTAATCATGGTGTTTATTTTCCATTTCTCATGCATTCGGGTTTAAACATTCAGACACTTATTCGGACCCTCTTGCATGGTGGCAGATATGTAATTATGGTGTTTACTTGCCATTTCTCATGCATTAGGGTTCGAACACCAGGACACTTATTCGGACCCTCTTGCGTGATGGCAGATATGTAATTATGGTGTTTACTTGCCATTTCTCATGCATTAGGGTTTAAACACTCGGACACTTATTCAGACCCTCTTGCATGATGGCAGTTATGTAATTATGGTGTTTACTTGCCATTTCTCATGCATTTGGGTTTAAACACTTGGACACCTATTCAGACTCTCTTGAGTGATGGCAGATATGTAATTATGGTGTTTACTTGCAATTTCTTATACATTAGGGTTTAAACACTCAGACACTAATTCAAACCGTCTTGCATGATGGCCGATATGTAATTATGGTGTTTACTTGCCATTTCTCATACATTAGGGTCTCAACACTCAGACACTTATTCGGACCCTCTTGCGTGATGGCAGATATGTAATCATGGTGTTTATTTGCCATTTCTCATGCATTCGGGGTTAAACATTCAGACACTTATTCGGACGCTCTTGTATGATGGCAGATATGTAATCATGGTGCTTATTTGCCATTTCTCATGTATTCGGGTTTAAACATTCAGACACTTATTCGGACCCTCTTGCGTGATGGCAGATATGTAATTATGGTGTTTACTTGCCATTTCTCATGCATTAGGGTTCGAACAATTGGTCACCCATTCGGACCCATTTGCATGATTGCATACATGCAATTGTGGTGTTTACTTTCCATTTCCTGTGCGTTAGGATTTGAACACTCGGACACGTATCCGGACCCTCATGCATGATGGCACAAATGTAAGTATGGTGTTCACTTGCTATTTCTTATGCATTTGGGTTTAAACACTTGAAAACTTATTCGAACCCTCTTGCACAATGGCAGATAAGTAATTATGGTGTTCGCTTGTGATTTCCCATGCATTAGGGTTTTAACACTCGAAAACTTATTCGGACCCTCTCGCATGATGGCAGATATGAAATTATGGTGTTCACTTGCAATTTCTCATGCATTAGGGTTTAAACACTTGGACACATATTATGACCCTCTTGCATGGTGGTAGATATGTAATTATGGTGTTTACTTTTCCTTTTTTAGGCATTAGGGTTCGAACACTCGGAGACTTATTCAGACCCTCTTCCATGATGGCAGATATGTAATTATGGTGTATACTTGCCATTTCTCATGCATTAGGGTCTAAACACACGGACACGTATTCAGACCCTCTTGCGTGATGGCATATATGTAATTATGGTGTTTACTTGCGATTTCTCATGCATTAGGGTTTAAACACTCAGACACTAATTCAAACCCTCTTGCATGATGGCCGATATGTAATTATGGGGTTTACCTACCATTTCTCATGCATTAGGGTTTAAACACTCAGACACGTATTCGGGCCGTCTTGCATGATGGCAGATATGTAATTATGGTGTTTATTTGCCATTTCTCATGCATTAAGATTTAAACATTCGGACAGTTATTCGGACCCTCTTGCATGATGGCAGATATGTAATTATGGTGTTTATTTGCCATTTCTCATGCATTAGGGTTTACACACTTGGACACGTATTCGGACCCTCATGCAAGATGGCAGAAATGTAATTATGGTGTTCACTTGCCATTTCACATGCATTAGGGTTGAAACACTCGAAAACTTGTTTGGACCCTCTTGCATGATGGCAGATATGTAATTTCGGTGTTTACTTGCAATTTCTCATGCATTAGGGTTTAAACACTTGGACACGTATTCGGACCCTCCTGCATGATGGCAGATATATAATTATGGTGTTTACTTTCCCTATTTCAGGCATTAGGGTTCGAACACTCGGACACTTATTCAGACCCTCTTCCATGATGGCAGATAGGTAATTATGGTGTTTACTTACCATTTCCCATGCATTAGGGTTTAAACACACGGACACTTATTCCGGCCCTCTTGCATGATGGCAGATATGTAATTATGGTATTTACTTGCGATTTCTCATGCATTAGGGTTTAAACACTCAGACACTAATTCACACCCTCTTGCATGATGGCAGATATGTAATTATGGTGTTTACCTGCCATTTCTCACGCATTAGGGTTTAAACACTCAGACACTTATTCGGACCCTCCTGCATGATGACAGATATGTAATCACGATGTTTATTTCCCATTTCTCATGCATTAGGATTTAAACATTCGGACACTTATTCGGACCCTCTTGCATGATGGCAGATATGTAATTTTGTTGTTTACTTGCCATTTCTCATGCATTAGTGTTCGAACACTTGGACACCTATTCGGACCCTTTTGCATGATTACATATATGTAATTGTGGTGTTTACTTGTCATTTCCCGTGCATTAGGACTCGAGCACTCGGACACGCATTCGGACCCTCATGCATGGTGGAAGAAATGTACTTATGGTGTTCACTTGCCATTTCTCATGCATTAGGGTTTAAACACTGGAAAACTTATTCGTACCCTTTTGCATGATGGCAGATATGTAATTATGGTGTTTGCTTGCAATTTCTCATGCATTAGGGTTTAAACACTTGGACACATATTTGGACCCTCTTGCATGATGGCAGATATGTAATTATGGTGTTTACTTTTCCTTTTTTATGCATTAGGGTTTGAACACTCGGACACTTATTCAGACCCTCTTCCAGGATGGCAGATATTTAATTATGGTGTTTACTTGCCATTTCTCATGCATTAGGGTTTAAACACTCGGACACTTACTCAAACCCTCTTGCATGATAGCATATATATAATTATGTTGCTTACCTGCCATTTCTAATGCATTATGGGTTAAACACTCTTACACTTATTCGGACCCTCTTGCATGATAGCAGATATATAATTATGTTCTTTACCTGTCTTTTTTTGGGTAAGTAAGTCATAAAATAAAAACAGTAAAGTGTACAAATTTACAAGGGGCATACCCCAGGTACGCCCTACAACAAATAATAAAAACAACAGAAACTACCACTACAACAGAAAACAACAGACAACACCGAATACGCATGATCCCCCACTTTGCCCATATATCCTTTTTGTCCCCAAGTAACCCCTACCATTAGAGACAATAGATGGAAACTTGGGGAGGATATATGGGCAATAAACAAAACACAACACAATGCTTACAACACAACAGACACACTCACAAAACAAAACAACAACCCTCAAGCCGAATCGAAGATGAAAACCAACCCCGCAAACTTCCAGTCTTTATTGTAGATAAACGCATGGAATCCAATAAGCTACCCACTCTTCACAACCGTGACATCCAAGCCACTTAACCAAAGTCGTGACAGAGGAAAAAAATCTACCCCATGAGAAATCACAACAAAGTCACATGAAGCTAGCACGATCAGTAACCATAATCCGCGGTCTTGGGAGTTGTAGTGAAAATCCATAGCCCCACAGCAACAGACCAATACATAGCTAACAAAAATCATGAGAGCAATCATCACATCCCCCAGTCCCTTCCTTGGTAGATCACAAGCCTCAAACCCCACGGCAGTGTGCCCTTCACTCCATGTCAGGCATGGCAATACGATCAATTAGGAATGTTCTTTACCTATCATTTCTCATGCATTAGGGGTTAAACACTCGGACACTTATTCAGACCCTCTTGCATGATAGCAGATATATAATTATGCTGTTTACCTGTCATTTCTCATGCATTAGGGGTTAAACATTCGGACACTTATTCAGAGCCTCTTGCGTGATGGAAGTTATGTAATTATGGTCCTTACTTGCCATTTCTCATTCATTACGGTTTCAACACTCAGACACTTATTCAGACCCTTTTGCATGATGGCTGATATGTAATTATAGTGTTTACTTGCCATTTCTCATGCATTATGGTTTAAACACATGGACACTTATTCAGACCCTCTTGCATGATTGTAGATATGTAATTATGGTGTTTACTTGCGATTTCTCATGCATTATGGTTTAAACACTCAAAAACTAATTCGAACCCTCTTGCATGGTGGCAGATACATACTTATGGTGTTTACCTGCCATTTCTCATGCATTAGGGTTTAAATACTCGGACATTTATTCAGACCCTCTTGCATGATAGCGGATATATAATTATGTTGTTTACCTGCCATTTCTCATGCATTAGGGGTTAAACACTCGTACACTTATTCGGACCCACTTGCACGATGGCAGATATGTAATTATGGTGCCTAATTGCCATTTCTCATGCATTAGGGTTTAAACACATGGACACTAATTCAAACCCTCTTGCATGATGGTCGATATGTAATTATAGTGTTTACCTGCCATTTCTCACACATTAGGGTTTAAACACTCAGACACTTATTCGGACCCTCTTGCATGATGACAGATATATAATCATGGTGTTTGTTTGCCATTTCTCATGCATTAGGATTTAGACATTCGGACATTTATTCGGACCCTCCCGGATGATGGCAGATATGTAATTATGTTGTTTACTTGCCATTTGTCATGCATTAGGGTTCGAACACTCAGACACCCATTCGGACCCTTTTGCATTATTACATATATGTAATTGTGGTGTTTATTTGCCATTTCCCGTGCATTAGGATTCGAACACTCGGACACGTATTCGGACCCTCATGCATGATGGCAGAAATGTACTTATGGTGTTCACTTGCCATTTCTCATGCATTAGGGTTTAAACACTGGAAAACTTATTCGGACCCTCTGCCATGATGGTAGATATGTAATTATGGTGTTTACTTTCCCTTTTTTAGGCATTCGAGTTCAAACACTCGGACACTTATTCGGACCCTCTTCCATGATGGCAGATATGTGATTGTGGTGTTTACTTGCCATTTCTCATGCATTACGGTTTAGACACTGGAAAACTTATTCGCACCCTCTTGCGTGATGGCAGATATGTAATTATGTTGTTTACTTTCCATTTCTCATGCATTAGGGTTCGAACACTCAGACACCCATTCGGACCCTTTTGCATGATTTCGTATATGTAATTGTGGTGTTTATTTGCCATTTCCGGTGCATTAGGATTCGAACACTCGGACACGTATTCGGACCCTCATGCATGATGGCAGAAATGTACTTATGGTGTTCACTTGCCATTTCTCATGCATTTGGGTTTAAACACTGGAAAACTTATTCGGACCCTCTTGCATGATGGTAGATATGTAATTATGGTGTTTACTTTCCCTTTTTTAGGCATTAGGGTTCGAACACTCGGACACTTATTCAGACCCTCTTCCATGATGGCAGATATGTGATTGTGGTGTTTACTTGCCATTTCTCATGCATTACGGTTTAGACACTGGAAAACTTATTCGCACCCTCTTGCGTGATGGCAGATATGTAATTATGTTGTTTACTTTCCATTTCTCATGCATTAGGGTTCGAACACTCAGACACCCATTCGGACCCTTTTGCATGATTTCATATATGTAATTGTGGTGTTTATTTGCCATTTCCCGTGCATTAGGATTCGAACACTCGGACACGTATTCGGACCCTCATGCATGATGGCAGAAATGTACTTATGGTGTTCACTTGCCATTTCTCATGCATTTCGGTTTAAACACTGGAAAACTTATTCGGACCATCTTGCATGATGGTAGATATGTAATTATGGTGTTTACTTTCCGTTTTTTAGGCATTAGGGTTCGAACACTCGGACACTTATTCAGACCCTCTTCCATGATGGCAGATATGTGATTGTGGTGTTTACTTGCCATTTCTCATGCATTACGGTTTAAACACTGGAAAACTTATTCGCACCCTCTTGCGTGATGGCAGATATGTAATTATGTTGTTTACTTGCCATTTCTCATGCATTAGGGTTCGAACACTCAGACACCCATTCGGACCCTTTTGCATGATTGCATATATGTAATTGTGGTGTTTACTTGCCCTTTCCCGTGCATTAGGATTCGAACACTCGGACACGTATTCGGACCCTCATGCATGATGGCAGAAATGTACTTATGGTGTTCACGTGCCATTTCTCATGCATTAGGGTTTAAACACTGGAAAACTTATTCGGACCCTCTTGCACGATGGTAGATATGTAATTGTGGTGTTTACTTTCCCTTTTTTAGGCATTAGGGTTCGAACACTCAGACACTTATTCAGACCCTCTTCCATGATGGCAGACAGGTAATTGTGGTGTTTACTTGCCATTTCTCACGCATTAGGGTTTAAACACTGGAAAACTTATTCGGACACTCTTGCAAGATGACAGATATGTAATTATGGGGTTTACTTTCCCTTTTTTAGGAATTAGGGTTCGAACACTCGCACACTTATTCAAACCCTCCTGCAAGATAGCATATATATTATTCACCCAAAAAAAGATAGCATATATATAATTATGTTGTTTACCTGCCATTTCTCATGCATTACGGGTTAAACACTCGGACTCTTATTCGGACGCTCTTGCATGATAGCAGACATATAAATATGTTGTTTACCTGCCATTTCTCATGCATTAGGGGTTAAACACTCGGACACTTATTCGGACACTTATTCGGACCCTCTTGCATGATGGCAGTTATGTAATTATGGTGCTTACTTGCCATTTGTCATTCATTAGGGTTTCAACACGCAGATACTTATTCGGACCCTCTTGCATGATGGCTGATATGAAATTATAGTGTTTACTTGCCATTTCTCATACATTAGGGTTTAAACACATGGACACTTATTCAGACACTCTTGCATGATGGTAGATATCTAATTACGGTCTTTAATTATGCGGTTTACCTGCCATTTGTCATGCATTAGGGTTTAAACACTCAGACACTTATTCGGTCCCTCTTGATGGCAGATATGTAATCATGGTGTTTATTTGCCATTTCTCATGCATCAAGATTTAAATATTCGGACACTTATTCGGACCCTCTTGCATGATGGTAAATATGTAATTATGGTGTTTACTTGCCATTTCTCAAGCATTAGGGTTTAAACACTTGGACACGTATTTGGACCCTCACGGATGTGGGTAGAAATGCAATTATGGTGTTCACTTGCCATTTCACATGCATTAGGGTTTAAAAACTCGAAAACTTATTCGGACCCTCTTGCATGATGGCATATATGTAATTATGGTGTTTACTTGCAATTTCTCATGCTTTAGCGTTTAAACACTTGGACGCGTATTCGGACCCTCTTGCATGATGGCAGATATGTAATTATGGTGGTTACTTTCCCTCTTTTAGGCATTAGAGTTCGAACACTTGGACACTTATTCAGACCCTCTTCCATGATGGCAGATATGTAATTATGGTGTTTACTTGCCATTTCTCATGCATTAGGGTTTAAACACAGGGACACTTATTCAGACCCTCTTGCATGATGGCAAATATGTAATTATGGTGTTTACTTGCGATTTCTCATGCATTAGGGTCTAAACACTCAGACACTAATTCAAACCCTCTTGCATGATGGCCGATATGTAATTATGGTGTTTACCTGCCATTTCTCACGCATTAGGGTTTAAACACTCAGACACTTATTCGGACCCTCTTGCATGATGACAGATATATAATCATGGTGTTTGTTTGCCGTTTCTCATGCATTAGGATTGAAACATTTGGACATTTATTCGGACCCTCTTGGATGATGGCAGATATGTAATTATGTTGTTTACTTGCCATTTCTCATGCATTTGGGTTCGAACACTCAGACACCCATTCGGACCCTTTTGCATGATTGCATATATGTAATTGTGGTGTTTACTTGCCATTTCCCGTGCATTAGGATTCGAACACTCGGACACGTATTCGGACCCTCATGCATGATGGCAGAAATGTACTTATGGTGTTCACTTGCCATTTCTCATGCATTAGGGTTTAAACACTGGAAAACTTATTCGGACCCTCTTGCATGATGGTAGATATGTAATTATGGTGTTTACTTTCCCTTTTTTAGGCATTTGGGTTCGAACACTCAGACACTTATTCAGACCCTCTTCCATGGTGGTGGACAGGTAATTGTGGTGTTTACTTGCCATTTCTCACGCATTTGGGTTTAAACACTGGAAAACTTATTCGGACACTCTTGCAAGATGGCAGATATGTAATTATGGGGTTTACTTTCCCTTTTTTAGGCATTAGGGTTCTAACACTCGGACACATACTCAAACCCTCCTGCAAGATAGCATATATATAATTATGTTGTTTACCTGCCATTTCTCATGCATTACGGGTTAAACACTCGGACACTTATTCAGAGGCTCTTGCATGATAGCAGATATATAATTATGTTGTTTACCTGCCATTTCTGATGCATTAGGGGTAAACACTCGGACACTTATTCGGACACTTGTTCGGACCCTCTTGCATGATGGCAGCTATGTAATTATGGTGCTTACTTGCCATTTTTCATTCAATAGGGTTTCAACACACAGACACTTATTCGGACCCTCTTGCATGATGGCTGATATGAAATTATAGTGTTTACTTGCCATTTCTCATGCATTAGGGTTTAAACACATGGACACTTATTCAGACACTCTTGCATGATGGTAGATATATAATTATGGTCTTTACTTGCGATTTCTCATCCATTAGGGTTTAAACACTCAAAAACTAATTCTAACCCTCTTGTTTGGTGGCAGATATGTAGTTATGGTGTTTACCTGCCATTTCTCATGCATTAGGGTTTAAACACTTGGACACTTATTCGGACCCTCTTGCACGATGGCAGATATGTAATTATGGTGCTTACTTGCCATTTCTCATGCATTAGGGTTTAAACACACGGACACTAATTCAGACCCTCTTGCATGATGGCCGATATGTAATTATGGTGTTTACTTGCGATTTCTCATGCATTAGGGTTTAAACACTCAGACACTAATTCAAACCCTCTTGCATGATGGCAGATATGTAGTTATGGTGTTTACCTGCCATTTCTCATGCATTAGGGTTTAAACACTCAGACACTTATTCAGACCCTCTTGCATGATGTAAGATATGTAATCATGGTGTTTATTTTCCGTTTCTCATGCATTAGGGTTTAAACATTTAGAACCTTATTCGGATCCTCTTGCATGATGGCAGATATGTAATTATGGAATTTACTTGCCATTTCTCATGCATTAGGGTTCGAACAATCAGACCTATTTGCATGATTGCATATATGTAATTGTGGTGTTCACTTGTCATTTCCCGTGCATTAGGATTCGAACACTTGGACACGTATTCGGATCCTCTTGCATGATGGCATATATGTAATTATGGTGTTTACTTGCCATTTCTGATGCGTTACGGGTCGAACACACAAACACTTATTCGGATCCTCTTGCGTGATGGCAAATATGTAATTATGGGGTTTACTTTCCATTTCTCATGCATTCGGGTTTAAATATTTGGACACTTATTCGGACCCTCATGCATGATGGCTGAGATGTAATTATGGTGTTTACTTGCCATTTCTCATGCATTAGGGTTCGAACACTCGGATAGTTACTCGGACCCTCTTGCATGATGGCAAATACGTAGTTATGGGGTTTACTTGCCATATCTCGTGCATTAGGGTTTAAACAATTGGACACGTATTCGGACCCTCCTGCATGATGGTAGATATGTAATTATGGGGTTTACTTACCCTTTTTCAGGCATTAGGGTTCGAACACTCGGACACTTATTCAGACCCTCTTCCATGATGGCAGATATGTAATTATGGTGTTTACTTGCCATTTGTCATGCATTAGGGTTAAAACACTCGGACACTTATTCAGACACTCTTGCATGATAGCAGATATATAATTATGTTGTTTACCTGCCATTTCTCATCAATTCGGGGTTAAACACTCGGACACTTATTTGGACCCTCTTACAAGATGGCAGATATGTAATTGTGGTGGTTACCTGCCATTTTTCTTGCATTAGGGTTTAAACACATGGACACTTGTTCAGACCCTTTTGCACGATTGCAGATATGTAATTATGGTGTTTACTTTCGATTTCTCATGCATTAGGGTTTAAACACTCAGACACTAATTCAAACCCTCTTGCATGATGGCAGAAATGTAGTTATGGTGTTTACCAGCCATTTCTCATGCATTATGGTTTAAACACTCAGACACTTAGTCAGACCCTCTTTCGTGATGGCAAATATGTAATCATGGTGTTTATTTGCTATTTCTCATGCATTAGGGTTTAAACCTTCAGACACTTATTCGAACCGTCTTGCATGATGGCAGATATGTAATTATGGTGTTTACTTGCCATTTCTCGTGCATTAGGGTTCGAACAATCGAACACCCATTTGGACCCTTTTGCGTGATTGTATATATGTAATTGTGGTGTTTACGTGCCATTTCTCGTGCATTAGGATTCAAACACTCGGTCACGTATTCGGACCCTCATGCATGATGGCATAAATGTAATTATGGTGTTCACCGGCCATTTCTCATGCATTAGGGTTTAAACACTCGAAAACTTATCCAGACCGTCCTGCATGATGGCATATATGTAATTATGGTGTTTACTTGCCATTTCTCATGCATGACTGTTCGAACACTCGAACACTTATTCAGACCCTCCTGCATGATGGCAGATATGTGGTTATGGTGTTTACTTGCCATTTCTCATGCATTAAGGTTTAAATACTTGGGGATGTATTCGGATCCCCTTGCATGATGCCAGATATGTAATTATGGGGTTTACTTTCCATTTCACGTGCATTAAGGTTTAAACAATCGGACACTTTTTCGGGCCCTCTTGCACGATGGCTGATATGTAATTGTGGTGTTCACTTGCCGTTTCCCGTGCATTAGGATTCGAACACTCGGACACGTATTCGGACCCTCATGCACGATGGCAAAAATGTAATTATGGTGTTCACTCGCCATTTCACATGCATTAGGGTTTAAAAACTCGAAAACTTATTCGGACCCTCTCGCATGATGGAAAATATGTAATTACAGTGTTTACTTGCAATTTTTCATGCATTAGGGTTAAAACACTTGGACACGTATTCGGACCCTCTTCCGTGATGACAGATATGTAATTATGGTGTTTACTTGCCATTTCTCATGCATTAGGGTTTAAACACTCGGACACTTATTTGGACCCTCTTGCATGATAGCAGATATATAATTACGTTTCTTACCTGCCATTTCTCATGCCTTATAGGTTAAACAGTCGGACACTTATTCGGACCCTCTTGCATGATGGCAGATATGTAATTATGGTGCCCACTTGCCATTTGTCAGGCATTAGGGTTTCAACACTCAGACACTTATTTGAACCCTCTTGCATGATGGCTGATATGTAATTATGGTGTTTACTTGCCATTTCACATGCATTGGGGCTTAAACACCAGGACACTAATTCAGACCATCTTGCATGATGGCAGATATGTAATTAAGCTGTTTACTTGCGATTTCTCATGCATTGGGGTTTAAACACTCAGACACTAATTCAAACCCTTTTGCATGATGGCAGATATGTAGTTATGGTGTTTAGCTGCCATTTCTCATGCATTATGGTTTAAACACTCAGACACTTATTCAGACTCTCTTGCATGATGGCAGATATGTAATCGTGGTATTTATTTTCCGTTTCTCATGCATTAGGGTTTAAACATTCCGACACTTATTCGGACCCTCTTGCATGATGGCAGATATGTAATTATGGTATTTACTTTCCATTTCTCATGCATTAGGGTTCGAACAATCGGACCCTTTTGCATGATTGCATATATGTAATTATGGTGTTTACTTGCCATTTCCCGTGCATTAGGATTCGAACACTCGGACACGTATTCGGACCCTCATGCACGATGGCAGAAATGTAATTATGGTGTTTTTTTTTTGGGGTGGATAGTAATTATGGTGTTCACTTGGCATTTCACATGCATTAGGGTTTAAACACTCGAAAACTTATTTGGACCCTCTTGTATGATGGCATATATGTAATTATGGTGTTTACTTGACATTTCTTATGCATTACGGGTCGAACACTCGAACACTTATTCGGATCCTCTTGCATGATGGCAGATATGTAATTATGGGGTTTACTTTCTATTTCTCGTGCATTCGGGTTTTAACAATCGGACACTTATTCGGGCCCTCTTTCATGATGGCAGATATGTAATTATGGTGTTTACTTGCCATTTCTCATGCATTACGGTTCGAACACTTGGACAGTTACTTGGACTCTTTTGCATGGTGGCAAATATGTAGTTATGGGGTTTACTTGCCATTTCTCTTGCATTAGGGTTTAAACACTTGGACACGTATTTGGACCCTCCTGCATGATGGCAGATATGTAATTGTGGGTTTACTTACCCTTTTTCCGGCATTAGGGTTCGAACACTCGGACACTTATTCAGGCCCTCTTCCATGATGGCAGATATATAATTATGCTGTTTACTTTCCATTTATCATGCATTACGGTTTAAACACTCGACACTTATTCAGACACTCTTGCATGATAGTAGATATATAATTATGTTGTTTACGTACCATTTCTCATCAATTAGGGGTTAAACACTCGGACACTTATTCGGACCCTCTTACATGACGGTAGATATGTAATTATGGTGGTTACTTGCCATTTTTCATGCGTTGGGGTTTAAACACACGGACAGTTGTTCAGACCCTCTTGCACGATGGCAGATATGTAATTATGGTGTTTACTTGCGATTTCTCATGCATTAGGGTTTAAACACTCAGACACTAATTCAAACCCTCCTGCATGATGGCAGATATGTGGTTATGGTGTTTACCTGCGATTTCTCAGGCATTAGGGTTTAAACACTCAGACACTTATTCAGACCCTCTTTCATGATGGCAGATATGTAATGGTGTTTATTTGCTGTTTCTCATGCATTAGGGTTTAAATATTCAGATACTTATTCGAACCCTCTTGCATGATGGCAAATATGTAATTGTGGTGTTTACTTGCCATTTCCCGTGCATTAGGATTCGAACACTCGGACACGTATTTGGACCCCCATGCATGATCGCATAAATGTAATTATGGTGTTCACCGGCCATTTCTCATGCATTAGGGTTTAAACACTCGAAAACTTATCCAGTCCTTCCTGCATGATGGCATATATGCAATTATGGTGTTTGTTTGCCATTTCTCATGCATTAGTGTTCGAACACTCGAACACTTATTCGGACCCTCCTGCATGATGGCAGATATGTGGTTATGGTGTTTACTTTCCATTTCTCATGCATTAAGGTTTAAATACTCGGGCACGTATTCAGATCCCCGTGCATGATGCTAGATATGTAATTATGGGGTTTACTTTCCATTTCTCGTGCATTAGGGTTTAAACAATCGGATACTTTTTCGGACCCTCTTGCACAATGGTAGATATGTAATTGTGGTGTTCACTTTCCATTTCCCGTGCATTAGGATTCAAACACTCAGACACGTATTCGGACCCTCATGCACGATGGCAAAAATGTAATTATGGTGTTCACTCGCCATTTCTCATGCATTAGGGTTTAAAAACTCAAAAACTTATTCGGGCCCTCTTGCATGATGGCAGATATGTAATTGTGGTGTTTACTTGCAATATCTCATGCATTAGGGTTACAACACTTGGACACGTATTCGGACCCTCTTCCGTGATGACAGATATGTAATTATGGGGTTTACCTGCCATTTCTCATGCATTTGGGTTCAAACAATCGGACACTTATTTGGACCCTCTTGCATGATAGCAGATATATAATTATGTTTTTACCTGCCATTTCTCATGCTTTATGGGTTAAACCTTCGGACACTTATTCGGACCCTCTTGCATGATGGCAGATATGTAATTATGGTGCCTACTTGCCATTTGTCATGCATTAGGGTTTCAACACTCAGACACTTATTCGGACCCTCTTGCGTGATGGCTGATATGTAATTATGGTGTTTACTTGCCATTTCTCATGCATTAGGGCTTAAACACAAGGACACTTATTCAGACCCTCTTGCATGATGACAGATATGTGATTAAGCTGTTTACTTACGATTTCTCATGCATTCGGGTTTAAACACTCAGACAGTAATTCAAACTATTTTGCATGATGGCAGATATGTAGTTATGGTGTTTACCTGCCATTTCTCATGCATTACGGTTTAAACACTCAGACACTTGTTCAGACGCTCTTGCATGATGGCAGATATGTAATCATGGTGTTTATTTTCCGTTTCTCATGCATTAGGGTTTAAACATTCAGACACTTATTCGGACACTTTTGCATAATGCCATATATGTAATTATGGTATTTACTTACCATTTCTCATGCATCATGGTTCGAACAATCAGACCCGTTTGCATGATTGCATATATGTAATTGTGGTGTTTACTTGCCATTTCCCGTGCATTAGGATTCGAACACTCGGACACGTATTCGGACCCTCATGCACGATGGCAGAAATGTAATTATGGTGTTCACTTGCCATTTCACATGCATTAGGGTTTAAACACTCGAAAACTTATTCGGACCCTCTTGCATGATGGCATATATGTAATTATGGTGTTTACATACCATTTCTTATGCATTACGGGTCGAACACTCGAACACTTCTTCAGATCCTCTTGCATGATGGCAGATATGTAATTATGGGGTTTACTTTCCATTTCTCGTGCATTCGGGTTTAAACAATCGGACACTTATTCGGACCCTCTTGCATGATGGCAAATATGTAATTATGGTGTTTACTTGCCATTTCTCATGCATTACAGTTCGAACACTCAGACAGTTACTCGGACCCTCTTGCATGGTGGCAAATATGTAGTTATGGGGTTTACTTGCCATTTCTCGTGCATTAGGGTTTAAACACTTGGACACGTATTCAGACCCTCCTACATGGTGGCAGATATGTAATTATGGGGTTTACTTACCCTTTTTCAGGCATTAGGGTTCGAACACTCGGACACTTATTCAGACCCTCTTCCATGATGGTAGATATGTAATTGTGGTGTTTACTTGCCATTTCTCATGCATTAGGGTTTAAACACTCGGACAATTATTCAGACACTCTTGTACGATAGCAGATATATAATTATGTTGTTTACCTGCCATTTCTCATCAATTAGGGTTAAACACCCGGACACTTATTCAGACCCTCTTACATGATGGCAGATATGTAATTATGGGGGTTACTTGCCATTTTTCATGCATTACGGTTTAAACACACGGACACTTGTTTAGACCCTCTTGCATGATGGCAGATATGTAATTATGGTGTTTGCTTGCGATTTCTCATGCATTAGGGTTTAAACACTCAGACACTAATTCAAACCCTCTTGCTTGATGACAGATATGTAGTTATGGTGTTTACCTTCCATTTCTCATGCATTAGGGTTTAAACACTCAGACACTTATTCAGACCCTTTTTCATGATGGCAGATATGTAATCATGGTGTTTATTTGCTATTTCTCATGCATTAGGGTTTAAACATTCAGACACTTATTCAAACCCTCTTGCATGATGGCAGATATGTAATTATGGTGTTTACTTGCCATTTCTCGTGCATTAGGGTTCGAACGATCGGACAGCCATTTGGACCCTGTTACGTGATTACATGTATGTAATTGTGGTGTTTACTTGCCATTTCTTGTGCATTAGGATTCGAGCACTCGGACACGTATTCGGACCCTCACGCATGGTGGCATAAATGTAATTATGGTGTTCACCGGCCATTTCTCATGCATTAGGGTTTAAACACTCAAAAACTTATCCAGACCCTCCTATATGATGGCATATAAGTAATTATGGTGTTTACTTGCCCGTTCTCATGCATTACGGTTCGAACACTCGAACACTTATTCGGACCCTCCTACATGATGGCATATATGTGGTTATGGTGTTTACTTGCCATTTCTCATGCATTAAGGTTTAAATACTCGGGCACGTATTCGGATCCCCTTGCATGATGGCAGATATGTAATTATGGGGTTTACTTTCCATTTCTCGTGCATTAGGGTTTAAACAATCGGACACTTTTTCGGACCCTCTTGCACGATGGCAGATATGTAATTGTGGTGCTCACTTGCCGTTTCCCGTGCATTAGGATTCGAACACTCGGACACGTATTCGGACCCTCATGCATGATGGCAAAAATGTAATTATGGTGTTCAGTCGCCATTTCTCATGCATTAGGGTTTAAAAACTAGGAAACTTATTCGGACCTTCTTGCATGATGGCAGATATGTAATTATGGTGTTTACTTGCCATTTCTCGTGCATTAGGGTTCGAACAATCGGACACCCATTTGGACCCTTTTGCGTGATTGCATATATGTAATTGTGTTGTTTACTTTCCATTTCTCGTGCATTAGGATTTGAACACTCGGACACGTATTCGGACCCTCATGCATGATGGCATAAATGTAATTAAGGTGTTCACCGGCCATTTCTCATGCATTAGGGTTTAAACACTCGAAAACTTATCCAGACCCTTCTGCATGATGACATATATGTAATTATGGTGTTTACTTGCCATTTCTCATGCATTAGGGTTCGAACACTCGAACACTTACTCGGACCCTCCCGCATGATGGCAGATATGTGGTTATGGTGTTTACTTGCCATTTCTCATGCATTATGGTTTAAATACTCGGGCACGTATTCGGATCCCCTTGCATTATGGGGTTTACTTTCCATTTCTCCTGCATTAGGGTTTAAACAATCGGACACTTTTTTGGATACTCTTGCACGATGGCAAACATGTAATTGTGGTGTTCACTTGCCGTTTCCCGTGCATTAGGATGCGAAAAGTCGGACACGTATTCGGACTCTCATGCACGATGGCAAAAATGTACTTACGGTGTTCACTCGCCATTTCTCATGCATTACGGTTTAAAAACTCGAAAACTTATTCAGACCCTCTTGCACGATGGCAGATATGTAATTATGGTGTTTACTTGCAATTTCTCATGCATTAGGGTTAAAACACTTGGACACGTATTCGGACCCTCTTCCATGATGGCAGATATGTAATTATGGTGTTTACTTGCCATTTGTCATGCATTAGGGTTTAAACACTCGGACACTTATTCGGACCCTCTTGCATGATAGCAAATATATAATTATGTTGTTTACCTGCCATTTCTCATGCCTTATGGGTTAAACACTCGGACACTTTATTCGGACCCTCTTGCATGATGGCAGATATGTAATTATGGTGCCTACTTGCCATTTCTCATGCATTAGGGCTTAAACACAAGGAGACTTATTCAGACCCGCTTGCATGATGGCAGATATGTAATTAAGCTATTTACTTGCGATTTCCCATGCATTCGGGTTTAAACACTCTGACACTAATTCAAACCCTTTTGCATGATGGCAGATATGTGGTTCTGGTGTTTACCTGCCATTTCTCATGCATTATGGTTTAAGCACTCAGACACTTATTCGGACCCTCTTGCATGATGGCAGACATGTAATTATGGTGTTTACTTGGCATTTTTCAGGCATGAGGGTTCGAACACTCGGACAATTATTCGGACCCTCTTGCATGTTGGCAGATATGTAGTTATGGTGTTTGCTAGCCATTTCTCGTGCATTAGGGTTTAAACACTCGGACACGTATTCGGACGCTCTTGCATGATGGAAGATATGTAACTATGGTGTTTATTTGCCACTTCACGGGCATGAGGGTTCGAACACTCGGACAATTATTCGGACCCTCTTGCATGATGGCAGATATGTAGTTATGGTGTTTGCTTGTCATTTCTCATGCATTAGGGTTTAAACACTCGGACACGTATTCGGACCCTCTTGCAGGATGGCAGATATGTAATTACGGTGTTTGCTTTCCATTTGTCATGCATTAGGGTTTAAATACTCAGACACTTATTCTAACCCTCTTGCATGATGGCAGATATGGAATCATGGTGTTTATTGGCCATTTCTCATGCGTTAGGGCTTAAACATTTGGACACTAATTCGGACCCTCTTGCATGATGGCAGATATGTAATTATGGTGTTTACTTACCATTTCTCATGCATTAGGGTTTAAACACTCGGACACGTATTCTGACCTTGTTGCCTGATGGCAGATATGTAATTATGGCGTCTGCTTGCCATTTCTCCTTTATTAGGGTTTAAACCCTCAGACACTTATTCGGACCCTCTTGCATGATAGTAGATATATAATTATGTTATTACCTGCCATTTCTCATCAGTTAGGGGTCAAACACTCGGACACTTATTCGGACCCTCTTGCATGATGGCAGATATGTAATTATGGTGCTTGCTTGTCATTTGTCTTGCAGTGTGGTTTCAACACTCGGACACTCATTCGGACCCTCTTGCATGTTGACAGATATGGAATTATGGTGTTCACTTGCCATTTCTCAAGCATTAGGATTTAAACACTCGGACACTTATTCAGACCCTCTTGCATGATGGCAGTTATGTAATTATGGTGTTTGCTTGCCATTTCTCATGCATTAGGGTTTAAACACTCAGACACTAATTCAAACCCTCTTGCATGATGGTCGATATGTAATTATGGTGTTTACATGCCACTTCTCGTGCATTAGGGTTCAAACACTCAGACACTTTATTGGACTCTCTTGCCTGATGGCAGATATGTAATCATGGTGTTTATTTGCCATTTCTCATGCATTAGGGTTTAAACATTCGGACACTAATTCGGGCCCTCTAGCATGATGGCAGATATGTAATTATGGTGTTTACTTGCCATTTCTCATGCATTAGGGTTCGAACACTCAGACACCCATTCGGACCCTCTTGCATGATTGTAGATATTTAATTGTGGTGTTCACTTGCCATTTCCCGTGCATTAGGATTCGAACACTCGAACACGTATTCGGACCCTCATACATGATGGCAAAAATGTAATTATGGTGTTCACTCGCCATTTCTCACGCATTAGGGTTTAAAAACTCAGAAACTTATTCGCCCTCTTGCATGATGGCAGATATGTAATTATGGTGTTTACTTGCAATTTCTCTTGCATTAGAGTTAAAACACTTGGACACGTATTCAGACCCTCTTCCATGATGGCGGATATGTAATTATGGTGTTTACTTGCCATATCTCATGCATTAGGGTTTAAACACTCGGACAATTATTCGGACCCTCTTGCATGATAGCAAATATATAATTATGTTGTTTACCTACCATTTCCCATACCTTATGGGTTAAACACTCGAACACTTATTCGGACCCTCTTGCACGATGGCAGATATGTAATCAAGCTGTTTACTTGCGATTTCTCAGGCATTCGGGTTTAAACACTTAGACACTAATTCGAAGCCTGTTGCATGATGGCAGATATGTAGTATGGTGTTTGCCTGCCATTTCTCACGCATTACGGTTTAAACACTCAGACACATATTCGGACTCTCTTGCATGACGGCAGATATCTAATTATGGTGTTTACTTGCCATTTCTCAGGCATGAGGGTTTGAACACTCGGACAATTATTCGGACCTTCTTACATGATGGCAGATATGTGGTTATGGTGTTTGCTTGCCATTTCTCATGCATTAAAGTTTAAACACTCGGACACGTATTCGGACCCTCTTGCATGATGGCAGACATGCAACTATGGTGTTTACTTGCCATTTCTCAGGCATGAGGTTTCGAACACTCGGACAATTATTCGGACCCTCCTACATGATGGCATATATGTAGTTATGGTGTTTGCTTGCCATTTCTCATCCATTACAGTTTAAACACTTGGACACGTATTCGGCCAGGATGTCAGATATGTAATTATGGTGTTTGCTTTCCATTTGTCAAGCATTAGTGTTTTAATACTCGGACACTTATTCGAACCCTCTTGCATGATGGCAGATATGGAATCATGGTGTTTATTTGCCATTTCTCATGCGTTAGGGTTTAAACATTCGGACACTAATTCGGACCCTCTTGCATGACGGCAGATATGTAATTATGGTGTTTACTTTCCATTTCTCATGCATTAGGGTTTAAACACTCGGACACATGTTCGGACCCTGTCGCCTGATGGCAGATATGTAATTATGATGTCTACTTGCCATTTCTCCTTCATTAGGGTTTAAACACTCAGACACTTATTTGGACTCTCTTGCATGATGGCAGATATGTAATTATGGTGTTTACTTGCCATTTCTCATGCATTAGGGTCCGAACACTCGGACACTTATTCGGACCCTCTTGCATGATGGCAAATATGTAGTTATGGTGTTTACTTGCAATTTCTCATGCATTACGCTTTAAACACTTGGACACGTATTCGGCCCTGTAGACACTCCATTTTTGACCATCCTCAAGACTTGGACGTCACCGTTTGAACACTCGGTGATCATCCATGTTTGTGTTCGTTTGGAGTTCCCGGAGGCCTCGGCTCGCGCGCCTTGCCTCAGGATCCCCGAACTCGGCTGTTTAGTGTCTGGTTTTGCACCAAACACTTTTGTTTTGCCTTAGAGGGGCAGGGAATGCCTTGTGAGACATCCCCATACACCACCGGCAGTGGCTGGAGGCCACCGGCTGGTCTTTTTCTTCCATCGGCAATTTTGTTTGCCGGTCGGCACACTGTATTGCCGGTCGGCATAATATGTTGCCGGTCGGCACTGTTTTTTGCCGGAATAGCTTTTTTGGGCAGCCGACCACTGTTCCTCCACTTTTTGGAGATATTCAAAATATCTCTCTCTCTAACCTAAGTCCTCTCTTCTTGTTTTTAAGAGAGCCTCTCTCTATATGTGTTGTAAAGCTTACAAGACAAGCTTTACTACTTTTGCATCCCTCCATACACGTGTATGGAGGGATCTCCCTCTTATGAAGCTTGTCTTGTAAGCTTTACAAGACAAGAAGCTTCTATGTAGAGGAGCTCTCTCTCCTGTTGCAAGGGTTGGAGATTTTGGACATTGGAGGGGGAGAAAAACACAGACCAAGCTCTGGTTTTAGGGTTAGGATTAGATACGCATCCTATCTCTCTCTTTTTTCCTCTTGTGTGTGTAAAATAGTGTTTAGTTCTTACTATTGCACACAAACACCTAGTGTTTCACCTTCTTTTGGCTCTTGAGGTTCTAAAGGACTGGTTTTGAGGTTTTGGTGTTGGATCCAAGCTAAAGGAGGCCATTGGAGCACCATTTGTGAAGAGGTCTACAAGGGTGAGAACCTAGCCTCATTTTTCCCCATTTTTGCATTGATTTTCTACTTGTCTTAGAGCTGTTTTTGTGCTTATTGTATAACATAAAAAAAGTTCTATTTTTAGGCCCTCTTTATTGTTTATTAAGAGTGTTTTTTTGTTTGAGGGTAGTTGACCACCCTTAGGCCTTGAAAGGCCTCATTTTGAGCCATTTTGTGTTAGCTCCGGGATTTTGGTGTTGAGATCTCTTCACCACTGAAATCTTGAGGGATTTCAGTGGTGAGGATGATGCTTTGAAGTCCCAAGAAGGAGAGGGCCACCCCCTCTCCTTGTTGTCCTTGAAAAGGGCATATTTTGGCCTCTTAAGGAAGCCTATGCTTGAGTGTGTGTTGAGCATGTTTGGGCTGTTTATCATGCTTATATATCCATAATATAACATGATTTTAAGTTGGTTTTTGTACTCCATGCATGCTTAGCATAGTTGCCTTGTAATGCCTTGTTTATGCCTTAATGTGCCTTAGGTTGTTAGCCTTTGTTGGAGCATGTTTTTTTGGTACTCCATGCATGCTTAGCATAGTTGCCATGTAATGCCTTATTTATGCCTTGACATGTTTTAGGTTGTTAGCCTTTGTTGGAGCATGTTTTAGGCTTGCATTTGTGAAGATTTTGTGTTTATCTTGACATGTTTTAGGTCTGTCCCTAAGTGTTTGGGTTGATTTTGGCATGCTTGATATAGCTCCTTTGTATTTAGGCTTGTTGGCCTTGGGTATGTGCATGTGTAGCATGACACTTTTGCATGGATTTTGTGATTTGGGATCATCCTACATGCCATTTCAGTCCCATTTCCATGCTTATTTGGTTGCCTTGCATGCCTCTTGAATGCTTTGGAGGCATGTGTTGCATGCTCCATGTTTTGGCCATTGTGTATGCCTTTGTATTTGAGCCACTTAGATGCCATCTAAGGAGTCCTTTAGCCTTGTTTTGACATGCTAAAAATCTGTTTTTAATGGTTTAATTCATGCCATGATTGTTGTGATAAATGTGCTTCAAAGCCTCATGACTTGCTTCAAGTACTTGGACCATACTCGCATGCATTTGCTTGTCTTGTTTAACATGATTTGGCATCATTTTATGACATGGTTTTCAATGCTTATGTTGCATGCTAATTAGTCCATGATTGTCCCTTTCAAGTGTGCTTAAGGGTTGTCTAACTTGTGCCTAAGTGTTGGGCCTTAACATGTGCATGTGTGCTTGTGTATTTGGTCCCTCTTTTTAGCATTTTGGCCACTGTTTTGGGCCTACTTAGAGCTGCCTAATTCATGTTTAAGTCCATCTTCTATTTGATTTGCATGCTTACCTTGCATGTTTGCTTGTAAGCTTTGCATAATTGCATTGCATTGTTCATGTTGCATGATAGATAGCATGCTTAGGTTGCATTGCATCAACATGCATTCCTTGTCCCTTGATTTGGTGATAGGGATTAGGACTTTGGTTTGATTTGGTTTGCATGCATTTGAAATCAAAATTGCACACTTGGTTCTTTGGGCCATCATGCATGAAAATGCGTGATTGGTGGTCCGAGAATCGAGGCACATGCCCCTTTGAGCCATTATCATGATAAGGGACATGGTTGGTGCATATATGCCTTGAATTGTGCTGCCATGCTTTGCCTTGTCCTCTGTTGCTGTCATTTGCAGATTCTGCAGGAACACTCTGCCGACCGGCAGTGTAAGGTGCCGACCGGGAACAACTTCTCTGCTGACAGCTTCATTTTGTGCCGATGGCCACACACCACTGCCGGTGGTAATTTCACTCAGCCGGTGGTATTCCCCAGTGTCCAGGGATGCAGTCTTGAGGTTTTGACAGCCTCCAGAGGGGTGAAGGAAGGAAAACAGAGGCAGCCTATGCATGGCGGCTCGTTTCCCGAGGCGGTTTATCTGTTTTCATAGCTTAATTTAATTTGTTAATTAAATTAATTAATTTGTAATATTTAATTAGCTTGCGTAGTTAATTAATTTGTAATATTCATTTGGTCCCTCCGAGTGAGGGCGAATCTGTAATAAGTGTGTGTGGGTGGTGTGTATGTCTTCCAATCCCCACTTCTTTCTTCCCTTTTATTTACCTGCTTATGACGGTAGATTAGGGCACGTTTAAATTAGCATGCGTCATGCTATGCATGCGTGCATCCATGCATTTGTATTGCATGCATTGGGCTCGGTACATCACGCTAACTGCATTTGTACTTCAATTCAAAAATTGAATATGTGATAGTTGATCGCATTTCATATGCCATGCTTAGGTTAGCTGAGCCTATCAAATTGCATCCTGTATGTGTTGCATTAGGCAATTTAAACATGGACTTGACACGCATGTTTGCTAACTAGTTTATTGTTTTGGCACGGAGTACGATGTAAGTATTTTCGCTTCAGCACA
>NW_021025073.1:1789638-1829799 GCF_004153795.1 Camellia sinensis | reverse complement strand
CTCTTTTTAGGGTCCTCTCATGTGTGTACATCACAAATATGTGGTTAAAAGTTCAAGAAAGTGGCCCAAGGGTGTTCAACATTGGCTTCGCTTGGCATTTCTGTGAGGGTCAAGTTGAATTACTGGCCGGCCATGAACTTTTAGGGTCCTCTCATGTGTGTATATCACAAATATGTGGTTCAAAGTTCAAGAAAATGGGTCCAAGGGGTTCAACATTGGCCCGGAAGGAGGGGGTCAAAAGGGTCAAGTTGAATTAATGGCCGGCCATGAACTTTTAGGGTCCTCTCATGTGTGTACATCACAAATATGTGGTTCAAAGTTCAAGAAAATGGGCCCAAGGTATTCAACATTAGCCCGGAAGTGCGAAGAACGGGCGTCGGAGGGCGTCGGAGGATGTATAACTGGTTGCTGCAACAATTGCTGGCCTCCCACCCTTCAGTGACCTTTCCGGTGATAAAACAGAGGTACCTGCCAAAAATGAACGAAAACCGTTGCAAAACGAATGTTCGGGGGCCAAAACGCGCAGTTCGGGGTCCCGAAAAAGGGCTGTTAAGCACCGAAAGTGGCATTCGGCCACGAAGTGGGTTTCTCAGGCCCCAGTGTCCCTCAAAAGGGAGAAAATAGGAAGTATGCCAAAAACCGGAGCAAACGAAGATGGTTAAGCGGTCCCGAACTGAGGCACACGGCCTGACGGCTCCGAAAACCGGAAACCAGACTCCGAAATGGACAAAATGGCCTGCGGCCACAAAATGTAGCCTACGGACATTGAGAGATGGTCTACGGGACCTCTCTCTTCCCTCAGGAAAAGAAACAGAGAAAACCGAGTCTGGTTCGCAAACCGAGACAAGGCACAGAAGAGGGTTCGGAAGCCCGGAGGCAGGGCTCGCAGCCGCGACCCTGAGACTTCTGAACAAGCACAACATGCAATATCACCGAGTGCTCAACTGGTGACGTCTGAGTCTCAAGGTCGGTCAAAAATGGGGTGTCTACACATATTTGGTTGGCCTATATAGATACATGACTTGTTATATGTGGTTGAGCTCATCTTTAGCCTTTAAGTGGCAAAAACATGGAAAGAGAGAGGGAAGGACGAAAAAAGGATTTGAGCTTGGAGATTGGAAGAGGAACTTGTAGATTGGCTCAAGTAAGTGCTAATTAACCCAAACCCTCTTAGTCTTCCTTCAATTGCTTGGAATCAAAGCCCTAAGATGAAGCTTTTAACCTTAATCAAGTTAGGGTTATGGATTAAGATTTTGATTGAGCACCTCTCATGAAATTATTACAGATTCCTTACATTTCTTTGAGTTATAAGTTGATTCCTTTATTGTTAGTTGATGTGGGTTAGATTATGAGAAATTATGATATAATCTTGAGTTTTTACATGATGAAATGTGTATATATGTATCTAACAAGGAAAGATGGAATATATGAAGGAATCATGGAAATTAAGTTCTATATGTCAAACTAAAAGAAGTTTTGATCTACTTTAGCTTGGATTTTACTCTTATTGTGATTATATGTCATGTTGTGAGAAGGGATTGCTTGAATTAGAGCCTTAGCCTGCCTTTGGGAAGGTTGATTTTGACGAAGTTTCAGGCTGCTCAAACAGGGCATACGACTGCACGTGCGGGACCCATGGCCGCACGTGCGGGATGCACAGCCGCACGTGCGGAAAACAGGAGAGATAGAGGATTGCATTCTGAAATAAAGGCACGTGAGGGCTGCATGTGCGACACACCTTCCCGTACGTACAGCGAGGGATTTCCGCACGTGCGGTAGAAAAGGGAAAATTCTGTCGGTTTCTTTTACTCTTCTCGGCCCTTTAAATGTGTTAAAATGTTTGTTTGATTCTTATGTAATGTTTATAATTAATCGGAACGTAGCGAATCAAATAGTAAATAAAGAAAAAAAGATTAATGAAAAAGGAAAGTACATACAAGTGTGTACTATGTGTAGGTCACATACCAGAAGAGACCGCCGCGCAACCACTCCATAGTGAGTAATAGTAGTGTACTGTTATGTTCTGTGCCTTGAAATCATTGCATTGACCTAAGTTTTTCAAAACTTTTTGAACAATGTATTGAAAACAAAGAGGGAGGAATTCCTCGGGATTTGCAAAAATTTGATCAATTGAGAGGAAGAGAGGCGTGCTAAGCCCTTAATGAATGAGATCATGCTTGTTAATGTGAGTACCGAGAAGGATCCTGGCTTGATCCAGATTGGTTCTACATTATCTTTAGCGCGAGTAACTAGTCGCTTTCTTAAAAAATTTCAAAAAAATATTTTACGTGGTCCTGCGAAGACCTTTGTGGGAACACTCTTGAGATTGTGCAGCGCAGGATCGCTCTCAGCCTCAAGACTCAACCCCTTTTGCTTTCAAACCTTGAACTTGGATTCAGAATGTTCAATGGTCAACCATAATGTGAGGCTTGTATGGCCAGATTTGAAGCAACCCTTGAACTAGGGGCAAGAAAATCAGATCAAGAAGATCAGATGTGATCAAAGGAAGCTTGCAAAGCTAGATCAGAAGTTGCCCTTGAATTAGGAGCAAAAAAAAAAAAACAAATGTCAGATGTGCTCAAAGATTCAAAAGATGAGTCATTCCACAAACCAATGAGGATCGGCAAGAATGCCAAATTCTAGCAGCGGAGAGAAGAAAAGTATTGTTGAAGGACAATTGAGTTCCTATCCATAACACTAGGGGCAACTTCAGCCCCCATTGGATGGACTCCTACATCATCAGTGAACAGCAGCCATTCTCCTGGATACAGATGGCTTTGAGATCTCAAAACCATTCAACATGGACAAAGTTACCCTTTTACCCTTGAGAGGCTCGCTGGGCTGAAAACCCGGAAGGGCGACCCAAGCAAAAGTTGGAGCAAGGAAAAGGAAAAGAAAAGAAAAAAGACATGAAAAGAAAAGAAATGAAATGAAATGAAAAGAAATGAAAAAATTGAAAAGAAAAGAAGAACATAGCTCGCAAGGTTGAAAACTCGGAAGGGCGGCATTGGCAAAAGTTAGAGCGCAAGAGGAGAGATTAATACCCGAGTGTACCTAAACCGAACTATGTAAGGCTTGATTCCCATCTTTGGGATACGTAGGCAGCTTCATTTTGAAGTTTAGCCGTAAACACTTCAAATTCAACTGTCCTGTCCATAAGATTGAACGGGTCATCTTTATCATATCTGTATCCAAGAGTTTGGTTGTGATCTTCACTATGAGAACTGGTTACAGTGTGCTGCGGTGCTATTCAAACAAGGGGCAATGGTCCATTGTGGTGCAATGCCATTCAGACAAGGGGCAATTTTCCATTGTTTTGGATCTGAGATTGTGCATCTCAAGAGTAAATTCCGTGTTAGTCGAGCAGTGGCCATTTACAAAAATAGTTTTTCAGGATTTTTAATGAGGTTGACTAATTTTCTTGAAAATTATTCTATTTTCCCAAAACTGGACCATTTCTTGGACCCAAAAAAGGAAAATTTTCAGTGCTCATACTTGCATGATTTCAAATCAGAAAATCGAACAAGTATGTTAATCTAACTCTCTTGTTGATCAAAATTGTTTTAATAGAAAGCCAAAAACAAAAAATGATCAAAATGATGAACTAAGGGCACAGTTGAGTTAGGTTTTCTGTCTTTTTCCCCCTTGTCAACATACTCGCCAGAAAAGGCACCATATTTTCCAGAAAGGACACTGTATTCGCCAGAAAGGGCACAACTAAAGCTGACAGCAAAGGGCTAAAAGGTCTCACATCCTCCAAGCAGCGAGGTATCAAGCCAAGTGCGAAGCACGAATTGAAAATGGAGCTGGATATTCGTTTCTCTCATCTGGGACAATCACGCTCAAATTGGCGTCTGACCCGGAATGGGGACGTAGAAAACATGATATGTATCAGACCAATCAATTGTATACATGGATGGTGAGATTCATCTTGGTCAAGCTAAGCCAAGGGCATCGTCAACCGATGTCAATTGCAGATCTGCTGCGCATCCAGTCGCGTCGCAACCCCTCTATGGGAAAGTTCACTGTTGTGAGCGAAAGAAAGAGAATCTAGTAGAATACACTTCCTGTTTATCCATCAACCACTCAGGAAAGGGATAAAAAAGAAGAGAGATTGAAGAATATAGAGATGTGCGTTGAGAAAAAAGTGAGGAAACGATTTTTCAGAGGAAAAGAGATTGAGTGCCAGAGTGATGTGAGAATCACAAATGAGAAAGGGTGGGAAACAATACCCAGAGAAACTGGCTCCTCGTGAACTGAGAGGTCTCTCGCCTGGTGGTACACATCTGAGTGTTGTGTGTGTGCTTTTGTTTGTCTCGATTTTTGTTTTGAGTTGTTTCGAGTGTCAATAAATATGTTTAGGTTATTTTACCTTTGTTTCCCTTTGGTGAGTCGCTTTGACTGTGGTCGGTCGTAGGCTCAATACCCGGTTAAGAACTCATTGCTCAATTTCGATTCAAAAATAAATTGTTTTGTACTCAGAGTGCTATGCCATTCTCCATATTTGTGCAAAACAGGATTTGTTCTTTCATAAAACTGTAGGGTTCAATCCAGGTCATGTGAGAATAGTAGAACAAGGACCTATCTGAAGCTATATAGGTTCTAGACTACAAAGCAAAAGAAAAGAGGGAAAATTTGGAGCATCTGAGTTTGTTTCACCTTCAGAAAATTTCGAGATTGCATTCTGGATGTACCTTTTCAGGCCTTGTCAATGCTCTAAGGTATGAGTGTGCCTCTACCTCAAGCTCAAGTTCAAGCTTGCTTCAAAGCTAGAATGGCAATTAGAAGTGCTTTTCCCGAATATCATTTCTTGCCAGGGGCATCTTGGCTGTGTTTGCAATGAGTTCCTACGAGACCAATTGCAACGGTGGAAACTAGAGTTCGAATGACTGTTGCCTAGAACGCAAAGGTTCGGGATTTCCGAGACTAAAGTCTAGTTTAAATACCCAGGGGTATATCCTCGGCTTGAAATCTATATGGAAGCCCCATAGGTTGAGGTAGCGTGTATGCGCCTCAATTCTAGATACTGAACCAACCTAGTCTGTCACCCTGTTGGAGAAAAGGGAAAGTTGTGAATATGATCGGAAAAAAAAAAAAAAAAAAAAAAAAAAAACGGCATCTGTGACTTCTACATGAAGAGGTTACTCCTTGTCAGTACTTCAGGACCTTTGTACTGTGAGTTGAAGGTAAGTGTTTGAAGAACATAAAGGGAGATCCCCGTCAGAATAGAGTGGTTCATCGCCACTCACCCCATGAGGTACTTTCTAAAAGCCGCTTTCTCTATTTATTGTAATCATATCACTTTTGTGCATCTATCGCACTCATTCATTTTGTATATCTATCGCACATGTTCACCTTTATGCATCTATCGCACATGTTTACTCTGTGTATCTGTCGCATTTAATCTCGTATGCCTTAAACATTGTTGTTCTTTCTCCTCGCGCACGTGGCGTGTTAGGCCCTCTTTGGTTAAGAGCATTCGGAACGTGTTCCAATGCTTATACCACTCCGAAACATTGGGTTGAGTCCCTATGTTTCTCCCTCTTTGGTTAAGAGCATTCGAAACGAATTTCAATGCTTATGCCACTCCGAAACACTGGGACGAGTCCCTAGTTTCTCCCTCTTTGGTTAAGAGCATTCAGAACGAGTTCCAATGCTTATACCACTCCGAAACACTGGGACATGTCCATAGGTTTCTAACTCTTTGGTTAAGAGCATTTGGAACGTATTCCAATGCTTATACCACTCCTTTGGTTGGAAACGCTAGGATGTGTCCTTATGTTCCCCCCCTCCTTGGTTAAGAGCATTTGGAATGTGTTTCAATGCTTACACCACTCATTTTCCATTCGCGTGCAATGCGTTGGAATCTTGTTTGAGACCTCGGGTGTGCCCGACAGTCGCTTTTAGTCTTTCCTGTATGATCCGTAATTAAGATTGCATAATTTTCTTACATCATTTCTGCATAACATGTAGTTCGGTCAGTAATTCCCACGCGTGGCGTGTTTACTTACTTTCTTATGTACGAGTTTGCTGTAGCATTTCTTTGCATAACATTTGCATGATGTTTCTTTACAGCCCTCTTTGCATAATCATAAGTTATGTTCTGCATTATGCATGCCATTTGCATTTTGCCCTGGCCTGCGGGCACATCTTTTATTTTCTTGCCTGTTTATCTAAGTCTTTGCCTTGTCAAAAATGGGTCGTCTCTAGGCTTTGCCATTCACTCCCGTCATTTCATGACTTTTGAGTTCTGTCAAAGAGGGGCAACTGTAGACACCTCATTTTTGACCGACCTCAAGACTTTGATGCCATCGTTTGTGCACTCGGTGATTGCGCATGTTTGTGCTAGTTTTGAGTGCCTGAAGGTCTCGGCCGGGCGCCTTGTCTTTGAGCCTCTGAACTCTTTGTGTTTAGGTTTGTTTTTGGACCATGCCTTGGTGCCTTTGCCTGGAGGGAAAGAGAGGCCTGTAGGCCATTTTTTGTACTTGTGGGCTACTTTTCCCTCTTGTAGGCCACTTGTAGTGGCCGATAGACTAGTTTCAGGAGCTTTCGGCTGAGTGCCTTGTCTTAGGGCCTCTTAGCCCTCTTCTTTTTGGTTTTTTTTTTTGAACCATACCTTGTTACCCCTTGCCTGGAGGGAGGGGAGGGCCTGTCGGCCACTTTTGGCAATTGTAGGCCACTTTCTCCCCTTGTAGGCCACTTGAAGTGGCTGACAGCCATTTTTCTATTTTTGCAGATATTTTTGGTGCTAGCTGTGCCAGCTATTGGGCACAAAATGCATCCTCCATACACGTATATGGAGGGATTGGAACAAGCTCTAAGCTTGTCAAGCAAGCTTATGCTTGCTGTGGAGTATGCCATTACGTATGTTCTTATGATGACTGATGACTGATATATGTTTATGATTGATTTATTGTGAATTTATGAAAATGTCGGACTTCGTTCACTAACCTCTTTACTGTTATGTTACTTGCTGAGCTCTAGCTCATTGTTTGTATTTATGTATTATAGGTGAGCATTCTGGAAGTCAAGCCTAGGCGGAGTCCGAGCCGAGCCTCCGTTTTGAAGCCTACCAAGTGTTTTGTGTGCTCCGAGCCGGGGCTAGGCCTGGAAGGCCGTTTTGTGAGCTTAGTTTTGGTTGTGCATATGGCATGAGCCTATGTTTTGTACATGAATTTTGATTATATGTAATGTAATGTAGTGGGTAAATTAACATTTTTTTGGCATGTAATGTATGTTCATATAAATGCACAGCTCTTTGGACTATTAGTGGTTATTGTTTTCGCTTCCGCGAGCCCCTTTTATTTATGTTTTGTATAGCAAGGCCTGTGGTAATCTAGGATTACTGGCCGGTCTCGTTGCCAAACTTCTAGTGGCGAGTTTGGGGCGTGACAGCCTTGGTGCCCTTGCCTGGAGGGAGAGAGAGGCCTGTAGGCCACTTTTTGTAGCTGTAGGCTACTTTTCCCTCTTGTAGGCCACTTGTAGTGGCCCGTAGGCTAGTTTTCGAGGCTTTCGGCTGAGTGTCTTGTCTTGTGGCCTCTTAACTCTCTTCTTTTTGGTTTGTTTTTGGATGATACCTTGTTATCCCTTGCCTAGAGAGAAGGGAGGGCCTGTCGACCACTTTTGGAGGTTGTACGCCATTTGTCCCTCTTGTAGGCCACTTCCACTTGAAGTGGCCTACTGTCATTTTTCTATTTTTGCAGATATTTTTGGTGCCAGCTGTGCCAGTTGTTGGCCACTGAATGCATCCTCCATACACATGGAGGGATTCAAGCAAGTTCTAAGCTTGTCAAGCAAGCTTCTCCTTGCTTTGCTTATATAAGGGGAGGTGCTTCTCCCTTATTTGGGGTTCATAATTTTTGAGAAGCAAAATTCACTCTCTCTCTCTCTCTCTCTATATATATATATATATCTATATATATTTTTGTGCTTGAAAGTGGGAATTCTTGGTGCATTTGCAAAGGGACTCTTGATCAAACACCTCTACCTTGAGGCTAAGGTGCTTGCAAGTCTTATTTGAGCTCTTAAGGGCTGATTTTGCCTCAGAAGTTGCTGGTTTTGTAGTTGTGCTTCAAGGGTGAGTAATTTCCTCTTTTAAGCTTATTTTTGTACACAAGCTTAGCCACCTTTGCATGCTATTTTAGGCCTAGCTTCCAACTATAAAAACCTTTGTTTTAAAGTGTTAAAAATGGTTGTTTAAAGCCTTCTTTGAGTTAGGGGTAGTCTACCCCCTTTTGTGGCTCATTTTGCTCTGCTTTGTGCTATCTCTTAAGGCCTTTGAGATCATCTCTTTTGGGCCTTTTAACCACTAAATTCTAGAGGAATTTCAGTGGTGGAAAGGTAGTTTTGAGGCCCCAAATAGGTAGGGGTGGTTCCCCTCCTTTGTATCTTGCTTGCATGTGTTGATGGCCAACCAAATGAGCATGTGTTTCTACTTCTTTGTGGCTTTGTTCAAGCACTTTTTTGTGACTTTTTGGACCTGTCATAACTCTGTTTTTGGCTGGTTTGGTCCCCTCTTGCATGCTTCTTACACTTGTAGTGTAATCCTACTTGCTAGCCTAACATGCTTCATGATTTAGCCTATTATTCTAGCATGTTTTGGCGCTCATCATTCTAGCTTATTTTGGCTATGCTCTCACATGCTTTTACTCTAGTTTTAGCATGCTTTAGCTCTAATTTTGGTTGGTGAGGTCATCTCTTGCTTGGTTTTTGCACTTATAGTGCAATCTCACTCACTAGCCTAGCATATGCTTTGGCCTATTGTTCTAGCATGTGTATGCTCTACTCTAGCATGTTTTTGGCTATGTTTTAGCATGCTTTAGGTCTGATTTGAGTGGCCTTAGTCATGTATGGCTTGCCTTGTAGGGCTATAGTGTAATTGGCCTCACTAGTCTTAAGTTTTATGGCCCTTAGCATGCTATATTTGTGATGTGTGCATGATATGGTATCGTTTGGTAGGTAATTTCAGAGCTTATATCTTTGTCATACTTCCACTTAAATCACTCTTGCCATCTATGCTGCGAGTCTAGCATATTTTCGCTACTGTTTTGACCTGCCTTAGGTCTATTTTGAGTGGTTAAGGTCATTTGAGCATTGCTTAATATGGTTGTAATGTAAAGGGCCTTGACTAGCTTTGAGTTTTGGAGCCTTTAACATGTTATGCATGTGATATTTGTATGGTATGGCACCATTTGACATGTAATTTCAGTGCAGATAGTGTAGTCACACTCTCACATTTGTCACTTCTTCATTATGTTTGAGAGTTGTGCTTTTATGCTTTGTTCATGGGCCAATGCATGAGCATGCATTTCTTGCCTTTCATGCTATCATCTCAGCACATTTTGGCCACTGTTTTGGCATGCATGAGGTCTGTTTAGGGCTGGATTAGTCCCTTGAGCATTGTGTTGCATGGTTCTAGTGTTATGCTCTTTGCTAGCTTTAATGCTTTCGACTCCGAGTATGTCTTGCATGCATCGTTTTCGTGTTTCGATGTCATTTAGCATACTATTTCAGTGCTGGAATATATGTCATTGCATCCCATTCTTCATTTGTTATATCACTTTGAAAGAGGTCTTAAGCCCTTTGTTGGTTTGAGCACAAAATTGAGGCGTTCATGCCTAATGGTCTTAGCCTTCTCTTGAGGGTTTCAACTAATCAACGGCATGATGCTTCTTTCATGCTCAAGAAGCTTGTGGCTTGGTCTGTCTTTTCAATTAGAGGACTTCTCATTTTCGGACTTAACTGGTTAAAGAACTTATCGGTAATCTAAAATGAGTAAACAAAATGAATCAAAGTAGATCATGCCAAGATAACATGTTTGAGTTGCATTGCATGTGTGTAGATCGGACTTTAATCCAAACACGAGAAACGAGGGGCGTTTCATACTTGAAGTGATGAAATGTAACTCATTTCTTAGTCACCAACACCCTTGATCGTGTATGATAGGGTGGAGGCTCATCGGGTCTATTTGTGCATTCATTGACTTGTACAACTTGACTTCTCAGCCATCGTGCATTGCGATGCTCGGTTGGTGGCCCGAGAGTCGAGTACCACACTCCTTTGAGCTTGAGAAATGATAAGGAGGGTGGTTGTACACACATACCCTGTAAATGCCTTGCCTTGCCCCTTTTGTACTCTGTTTGTAGCAACATTGGAGTGTGCAGGAGCAAGTGGCCGACTGGCCAGTGCAAGTGGCCTACCAGCCACTTTATGTGGCCTACAGCTTCCTCTGGTGGCCAACAATCCTCAAGCTCAGAGGTGGTTCAAAGTTGTTCTGGTTCTGGAGCAGAAACAACCTGGAGATTGGTTCGGTGTTCAGAATCAAGGCGAATGCAAACAGAGGTAACTGGTGGCAAGGCGACGGATTTTTTGGAGGAAGCCGATCGAGCATCCATGCATCCCTCGCCCTCGAGGCCTTTTAACTGTTTTGCTTAGATCGTTAATTCATTGGTTCTGTACTTAAATAGTTAATGTGCTTAGCTATTCATTTGTGTTTGTAATTAGTTAACTAGAATAGTTAATTAGTTGTGATTTGTAGTAGTTATCTTAATTAGCGTAACTAGTTAGCTTTTATTTCATTCAGACCCTCCGCCGAGAGGGCAAATATTGCAATAAGTGTGCGTGTGTGTGTGAATGTCTTCCAACCCCTACTTCTTTTTCCCTTTTATTTACCCACTTTCAGTGGTTAGATTAGGGCATATTTCGATTAGCATACCTTATGCTATGCATGCGTGCATCATTCATCTGTCTTGCATGCACCTGGCTTGGCGCATCATTCAAACTGCATTGTATTTCAATACTAATTATCAAGTGTTGAATTCATATGTCATCGTAGATAACCGAGCCTACTTAGTTGCATTTTTACATGTGTTGCATTAGGCATCTCAACATAGCTAGGATCATGCATGATTTCTAACTAGTTTTCTGTTTTGGCTTAGAGTACACTGTAAGTGTTTACGCTTTAGCATACTTGCATGTGTGTAAGTGATTGCCATGATAGCATGCTTGCCATGAGGCTATTTGCTTAATTGCTATAACTACATGAATGCCTGTGAATGAAGGCTTCATTGCTTGAATTGGAACAATTCATCAAAATGTGAGTTTTAAGCCCACTTTGCAGAGTGGCAAAATCATGTTGTTTTAAGCTTACTTGAGGGTGCAAATCCGCGCTTTAGCCTACTTGTGAGTAGCATTTTCAACCCATTTTCGAAAAATAAACATGAGATGTTTTATTCCAAATTGAGTGATTTAGTCTATACTTGTATGCTGTGCGCATCACGTAGTAAGTTAGATTAATAAAATCGGAATAAGAACACATGTGTTTTCAAAAACAACATATCATGTTAGTAGAGGCCGATCCTTTGATCGGGCGAGCGGGGGTGCTCATTTTAGGACCTTCCCCTCTCGTACCCAAGTTCCCGAGCCGAGGCAGCTTTGGTGATGATGGATACATGGCCTTAAGCAAGAGTCAGGGTTTCCTAAATTTTTCCAAAATAAAATATTTAGGTGGCGACTCTGTAATCTGGCAAAGTAGTCCATGTTTGGCGCTTTTTTATTAAAATCGATTTTTCCAAAATGATTTGCCGGATTTGGACTCTTTGGTGATTTATCAGTCTTACATTGCACTTTGTGAGATTAGATTCAGAACTGTGACAGAAGTCTGAACTATAGTAGCTACAACCCAATTCGCGCCCTCTTCGAAAGGGGGGTGCGAGGAGAGAAAGTTCGGGGCGGTCTACAGTTGGGCCCGAGGCCGTTTTGATATATTATTGGGCCCAAGGCCGTTTTGATATATTATTGGGCCCGAGGCCATTTTGATATTTGATTGGGCCCGATGCTGTTTTGATAAATGATTGGGCCCGAGGCCATTTTGTTATATGGTGGGCCTAAGGTCGTTTTGTAAATATGATTATGAATAATGTGGTGAATGATGTAATTGTAGAAGAGTATATGTTATGTTTCTGTTGAATTTAGTTTTGTTACATGTTTTGCTTCACTCTATTATTAGTCATTGAGCTTTGCTCACTCTGTATTTTATCTGTATGTAGGTGATCAATTCGGAGACCATCCTTAGGTAAGCCTCAGGAGTTTTTCTGTGAACCTGTTAAGTCAAGTCACCCAACCTTGTATTGCTTAAATTTTAGATTCATTTAAGGTTATGTATATGTGGGTGAGATGTATGTATGTATAATAGTGAATTACATTGTTTTGATTATGCCAATTACCATGCATGCACCAGCTCAATGGACATTGTCATTAATTTTGCTTCCGCTTTAGGCCCCGTTATGATTATATTAACTATGAGAATGAAAGTTATATGCACTTGTGTTATGGTGATATTGCATAAGAGTTGTATGCACCTATATCTGATTGGATATGATTGTTTTCGTTAATCGGGCTATAATTGTTAAGACTTGATCTCGATATGGATAACACCATAGCTGGGAATGTATATTATTTATGATAAAATATAAAATAAAATAAAAAATTGATTTATGATGTGAGACTATTTGCATTATGTGTTTAAAAAAATGATTGCTACCATGCTACGAAACTAGTGACCGTAAATTACGTCTACTGGGAATATATGATTTTATCTACTATAGATCTACTTTGTTTTGTACATGATTCTATGAGATGAATATATGGAGTTGATTTTGAATTCTGTATGACTGAAATTGAGCATCTGTGTTATGCTGATAATGCAAGTATATGAACCTATAAAGCATAATTGGTCGCGATTATGCATTTTGATTTTGTAATCAAATAAATATGTGGACTACGAATATGGTTAGGTATGCACTTATCTCATACGTAATCAGCATGCAATATCTACTGGATATGCAATTATCTATTATGCATATACTTACTGTGTTTTGTCAGTATGTAAAATGTGTGGCTATGCGCAAATACATCGATATGTAGCTATGGTTAATTATGTGCTTGACATGGCATGATACAAGCTTGTCTAGAATATGAAGGAATAAGGGTGAATGAGTTAGAGGACTCTACCATAGCTCGACTTGATAGACTGGAAGGTATAATACGAGAAATGGCAAAGATTTTAAAACAACAACATTAGTTACCGTTATGACAAGAACCTTTGTCTCCATCACTATAAGAGCACCAAGTGAATATGTTAAAAAGTTACGAGGAAAAGACAATTTAAAAGACAAAAAGTGAAATCACCAAACACTTTAACCTCTACAAGGAATACAGCACCGTGTGATAAATGTGGTAAGAACATTAAGGGGCTTGTTATAGGTGTGGTGCGATGGATCATATGATAAGGAATTGTCCTAGGAATGCTAATCAGGATAGAGTGACTACGTTTGTCTCAGAAAACACTCAGAACACTGAACCCATTTCCCAACGTATTTATACTGTTCATAACTAAATGCCTATGTGTTGATTGATTCTAAGCTAGTGCATATATATATTCTTGCTTGGGATATTATTGGATACAGATATCTGTGTCATGTGTATTAGATTGGTTAGCCCCATAGGATTAACCTCTTGTTTATATGCGATGTTTACGAGAAGAAAAAAAAATTATTTCGTATATTCCTTGGCATGAAATGTGACAGTAAAAGGATGATTGATTTTACGTTTGACACTTTGGTATTCCTGATGTGAGATGATATTAGAATTGTACACTTTTGAACCTCTACTGATTGGCAACTTTTATGTTTGACCTTGTGGGTATGCAAAATAGGTTGGTTAGCCCTCACACTGTAATTGACAAGTTGTTATGATGCCTATTGATATGACTATAAGCATAAATGACACTAGTGACATAGATCATGAGCACAATGGTTACATAGTAACTAAAATGGAAATTGAACATTCGACAAACCTTAGGAACGTACTGACTGAACTTAGAAGTTTATTAGACTTATAAATTTGACTTGTGTAATGTGGAATACTCCGTATGTAGAATTTTGAGAATGAGTTTATGTCTTGCACATGATATTGAGGCTAAGGTTGTGAAAGATATGGAATATTGGTGTCACAACCAAGAATATTAAGGTTGGTCGTATCAGTTTGTTTGTAAGAACATGATGTGAAAGAGATTAAATCTTATCTTTTATATGGGTTACATGTGAAATTAGACTATGAGAAATTTTAGGAAGCTAAGGCTATTGTTCATCAATAAAATGTAAGGAATTATGGCGATTGAGAGATGTGATGATTGATAACGAGTATGGGACTATGTGAATGCAAGGTAGGAAATGGTTTGATATGAGATGAAGGAATTGTTCCACTTATCTCTTGGTATGATCGTATAATTCTATGTTTCATGATTAAATATGTGATACTATGTACTATATTGTAGTTAGTGAATGATACCCCACGTGTCATCGGCTTGTAGCTTGTGACCTTAGAGAAGATGATAAGAAGTAGAGATGAATTGAAAGTTGAGTCCTTGTTAAGGCAATTGGTTTAAGTCAAAAGACGATTTACGAATGTGACGGAACCTATATGAACGTGTGATGAGAAACAATGGGATCAAAAGGAGAAGTTAAGTGTGAATTCAATAAATGAATCAAACAATGTGTTAGGAAGTGTTATGGTACGAAAGGTTAATGACAATAAATTTAATGAATGTACAAGTGTTACGTTGGAATTGGTGTTCCTATGTACGCTCGAATGACTATTGGAGAGCTAGATTTCTTTTAATTGAATAATTGAAATTTGAGTTAAAATGCTAAGATAACTAATGACACTTTGATGTGTTAAGATCAGTATTACATGTGTTGGAGCTATTTGTAAGCAAAATGTCAGTTTAGAACCCATTCGTTTACGTGACTCATTTAGTTATAGGATGAGTTGATCATCAGGCTAATAGCATGTGCTAAGAATTTCTTTATTGCTTGAAGGATGTATTTTATGGGAGATATTATATGGATTTGAGTTAATGCCTCTATGTAAACTATTGAAATAAACGATGAGTAATATTATTAACATGCCTGTGTAAGTTATTTGTGACCTTTGACTTTGGGACCCACCTAATTGTTATGAATGAGATATATGAGTTCTATGGAAACTATTATTTGGACTAATGTGGTAAAGAAATTTGTGGACCAAGGTTTGCATTTGGTATTTTTAGTCTTCTTTGAAGTCATGGAAAACAAAAGAGATTTGAGGTTGAGCTATGATTATTGGGAATTGTGTGAATAGGAACTATGTGGATAGTAGCACAAAATTTTATGAGTATATAGATAATGTGTTTTGTGTTTTGTTATTATGAATTGCGTTTTGCTACTATAAAGCTGACTTTGTGATCATTATGACATTACAAGGTAATTTTTGGTGACTGACGGTCTGTTTGGCAAGGAGGTTTGGGGCTAAAATAGCCACAAAAGACAAAATAGGCTATTTTAGCCACAGCAAACAAAACATCACATCCAACCCATAATCATTACACTCTTCTCTCACAAAAAAAGTCAAAAAAGTCAAAAAGCCAAAAAGCCCTTCCCAAACCAAGCTTTTTAGCCCAGGCTAAAATAGCCAAAAAAGTCAAAAAGTCAAAAAGCCAGCCCACTTCCCAAATGGAGGCGAATCAATTTAGATTAATAACCTGTATATATACGATAATGAGTTAAACTCTGGTGATAAGAAAATCAACTGGTAAGAAATGTTAAGTGGAAAAGCCATATCTGAAATTGATAAGGACTACAAAAGGAAATTTATGGTAGAAGCAATCGATAAGTGTGTGTATACATATATATTGAGTGGAAACAAGAGGACTTAAACCGAAATTTGGTTGGTGAACAGTTTAGATCTCATTTACCCCATGCATTATGAAAGTAAATAGACCGTGGATACTTTAACTAACCTAGACCATTATTGTGAATACTTAATTATTAGTGAGCTAAGAGCCACAAAGTCATTAATTCAAAACACATTTGCTCATTTTGGTCCAAATTGTTGTAGGATGAATGTGCCATTGGGAGCACGATTAAGTGATGCATAGTTCTTTATTTTATGAAAGAATGATAATATTTAGGACCAGTTGTAGAACTAATGAATTTGACTTATGAATTATGGCCCAATAAATTGAAATGTATGAGGGTTGTGAATAATAAGATGATGTTTTGATGTCACTGAGTATTATTATCACTTGAGTTACCAATTGGCCAATAAATGACAAATTAATTGTGGCTCGTGGAAATATTGTATATGTGAGATGAAACAGACAATGATAAGAGATTAAGGTTTATAACCTGGACTTGTGAGAGGATAAATCAAGTTTGGAGGACCAAACTTCTTAAGGTGGGGAGAATATAACGACCCCAAAATGTATCAGAAGTTACCTTTATTTAATTATGGGTTAACGTGCTTTGATTTAATGATATCTGTTTGAATTGAAGAATAATCTGTTGAGTTACGACTTCAAAACTGAAATTGACGACCTGCGTGAGTTCAGAAATCAAAAATGAGTATATGGATATGCTAATGGGAATTTTAGAGCTATCTGGAAAAAATTAATTAGAAATTTATTTCGTCTGATTCGTTAAGGTGTGTTTGGGTGGTTAACTTTGCACTGGAAATTGAAAGTCTTAGAGGCTTCAAAAACCAAGACGAAATACATAGTTATGATCAACATAATTTTTAGAGTCATCTGTGGAGGTTAATTGGAATTTGATTTTGGCTGTTTTGTTAAGTCATATTTGGTTGGCCTATTTAGATACATGACTTGTTATATGTGGTTGAGCTCATCTTTAGTCTTTAAGGGACAAAAACGTGGAAAGAGAGAGGAAAGGAGAAAAAAAGGATTTGAGCTTGGAGATTGAAAGAGGAACTTGTAGATTGGCTCAAGTAAGTGCCAATTAACCCAAACCCTCTTAATTTTCCTTCAATTCCTTGGAATCAAGCCCTAAGATGAAGCTTTTACCCTTAATCAAGTTAGGGTTATGGATTAAGATTTTGATTGAGCACCTCTCATGAAATTATTACAGATTCCTTACATTTTTTTGAGTTATAAGTTGATTCATTTATTGTTAGTTGATGTGGGTTAGATTATGAGAAATTGTGATATAATCTTGAGTTTTTACATGATGAAATGTGTATATATGTATCTAACATGGAAAGATGGAATATATGAAGAAATCATGGAAATTAAGTTCTATATGTCAAACTAAAAGAAGTTTTGATCTACTTTAGCTTGGATTTTACTCTTATTGTGATTATATGTCATGTTGTAAGAAGAGACTGCTTGAATTAAAGCCTTAGCCTGCCTTTGGGAAGGTTGATTTTGATGAAGTTTTGAGCTGCTCAAACAGGGTATACGATCGCACGTGCGAGACCCATGGTCGCACGTGTGGGATGCACAGCCACACGTGCGGGGCTCAGAGCCGTATGTGCAAAAAACATGGGAGATCGAGGATTGTATTCTGAAATAAAGGCACGTGCGGGCTGCACGTGCGAACACCTTCCTACACGTGCGGCGAGGGATTTCCGCACGTGCGGCAGAAAAGGGAAAATTCTGTCGGTTTCTTTTACTCTTCTCGGCACTTTGAATGTGTTAAAATGTTCATTTGATTCTTCTGTAATGTTTATAATTAATCAAAACGTAGCGAATCAAATAGTAAATAAATAAGAAAAGATTAATGAAAAAGGAAAGTACTTACAAGTGTGTACTATGTGTAGGTCACATACCGGAAGAGACCGTCGCGCAGCCACTCCACAGTGAGTAATAGTAGTGTACTATTATGTTCTTCTTTAGTTATAAACGATATATGTTATCGTTACGATAATGTGATTAGAACTACTTGAGATAATTGAATATAGTTACCACCATGGACTCAAGGTCGTTGAGAATCTCATAATAAAAATGGGCTTAAGGCCGCTATGATGTGAATTGTTTATGATGTATGACATGTGGCTCTAAGGCCGAGATAGATGGAGACATGCCGATGTTCCATCTACCTTATGATGATATGAAACTCATGCAACTAATAGCGATAAGGCCAAGGGAGGTAGAGACGTGCCGATGTTCCATCTACCTTAAATTGTTTTAGACAGCTATTGATACGTTGGGCCTGAGGCCGTTTTGATATATGATTGGTCCCGAGGCCGTTTTGATATTTGATATGGCCCAAGGCCGTTTTCATATATGATTGGGCCCGAGGCTGTTTTGTTATATGGTGGGCCTAAGGCCGTTTTGTAAATATGATTATGAATAATGTGGTAAATGATGTAATTGTAGAAGAGTATATGTTATGTTTCTGTTGAATCTGGCTTAGTTACTTGTTTTACTTCACTCTATTATTACTCATTGAGCTTTACTCACTCTGTATTTTATCTGTATGTAGGTGATCAATTCGAAGACCATCCTTAGGTCAGCCTCAGGAGTTTTTCTGTGAACTTGTTAAGTCAGGTCACCCAACCTTGTATTGTTCAAATTTTAGATTCATTTAAGGTTATGTATATGTGGGTGAGATGTATATATGTATAATAGTAAATTACATTGTTTTGATTATTCCAATTACCATGTATGCACCAGCTCAATGGACATTGTCATTAATTTTGCTTCCGCTTTAGGCCCTGTTATAATTATATTATTTTAAAATTTTGTTTCTGAGGTCTGAGTACAAACCGGTCATGACTTAAACTTTTAGGGGCGGGTATGGGTCGTGACAACAAACATCTGAATGAATCAACTCCAAAACATTTTCTTTTCTAGAAGCAACATTTTTATGAAAAGAAACTCTATGTTGTTTACCTGCCAAACAATGAACACAAGTTTTAAGATGTGTACCTTTCAAACCGGGTAGAAGCTCTTTCTTGAACAAAACTTGTAATCCCTTTTCACTCATATGGCCAAGCCGCTTGTGCCATAATTCAGTAGAAGTATCATCTTCAAGTGCATTGACAACACCTTTACAAATTTTTCCTTGCATCGAATAAAGTGTATAAGTCTTCTTGCACTTAGCCACCAACAAAAGAACCCTTTGTGAGCTTCCATATTCCATCACCAAATTTGTTGTTGAAGCCTTTATCATCTAGCTTCCCGGTAGAGATCAAATTGAGGCGAATGTTGGAAATATGCCTCACATCTTTAAGCAACAACTTGCAGCCCAAATTTGTTTCCAAGCAAACATCACTCATGCCAATAATCTTGGACAAACCTTCACTACCCATTCGAACAGAACCATAATCTCATTTGGTGTAGGTAGTGAAGAAATCAACTCGAGAAGTCACATGAAAAGAAACACCAGAATCAATCACCCAATTGCTCTCTTGGGCTACAAAATTGATACAATCATCTTCACAAAGGACTATGAGATCACCATTGGTAGTAACTAATATTGTGTCTTCTTACTTCTTATCGACATTTTTGTCACGCCTTTTCTCCTTGTTCTGGAGCTTTCGGCATTCTCGCTTCATGTGCCCTTTCTCATGGCAATAATAGCACTCAATGTCTTTCTTTGAAAAAGAATCGTCATTTGATTTGTCACGGCTTTGATCACGACCATGAGGAGTCTTACTCCTCTCCCTTGTTTTGCTTCGGCCTCTCATGACAAATGCTTCTGAATGAGAGGAACCCGCTGATTTTCTTCTAGTTTCTTCATTCAACAAGCTACTAGTGACTTGGCTCCTGGTGACAACTCCATTGGGTGCCGAATTACTAACTGTCACAACCAAAGTCTCCCAACTTTTGGACAAAGAACTAAGTAGCATCAAAGCCTGCAACTCATCATCAAAAATAATTTTCATAGAAGCAAGTTAGTTAACAATACTCTTTATTTCATTCAGATATTCCGATATAGGGCTGCCTTCTTTATATTTTAAATTAACTAATTTACGAAACGGAAAACCTTTATTTGTGGCTGATTTCCTATCATAAAGGCCTTCTAATTTTTTTTCATAAACCATATGCTGAAATTTCAGTAGCAACATGATGAAACACACTATCATCAATCCATTGACGGATAACACCAACGGTTTTTCGATTAAGCCTTTTCCATTCATTATCTTGCATACCCTCGGGTTTGCCACTGTTACCCTCAATGGACCCATACAAATCTTTACAAAATAATATGTCTTCCATTTTAGTTTTCCAAGTTACTCAATTGCTTCCATTAAAGCTAGACATATGACTCACATTCCCCTCCATTGATTTACACAAATAAATAGACCCAAATAAACTGTAAGCTTTGATATCAGTTATTAGGGAAAATATATGATTCCTCACAAGTAAATCAATCAATAAGAATAAAAGAAAAATTAAATCAAAAGCAACACAAGAAGTTTACGTGGTTCCCTCAATATGAGGTACGTCCACAGGATCGAAATCTGATTCTACTATCAACCAAACAGTTTTCAAACAATTATAAACGAGACACGAATGGTCTCACAAAACCACCCTTAAGTGAATTCTAAATAATCACAAATAAACAAGAGAAAATGCCTCACTAAATAGATGAACACAAATTTTCAAAATCAAAATTATAAAAGACCACAAATCTCAATCAAACTAACATCAAATCAATGACACAAAGCTCCAAGAACAAACCCCACCGAAACCTCTAGCAACCGTTTATCCAGCAACAAAACAAAGCACCAATCCACTTAAAAGATGATCAATTAGCATCCATTCTCTCACCAAAGAACCATACCCGAAGCACTGTCTCCCCAAAAGTGAATTAGCTGCTTCCTCACTAATTTTTCAAAGGACTAAAACAATATATATATATATATATATATTATTAAATCTTAGGTTTTTATCAAAATTTTAGTTGCTACTAAATTGATTATCAAATACTTATTAGGATTCTAAAAGTCAGATATAATTTAAATCAAACTAAATTAAAATACTTTTAATAAATAAATTGAGTCTCACACTTCAATAAAGAGATATACCTTAACATAAAAAAAAAAAAAAAAAACTTAATTTAAATATTTTAATAAAATATCACATTATTAAATTTAAAAAATAAGTTTAACTTTAATTCTAAATAACAATACTCTTTTGTCAGTATGTGTGCCAAACGACACAACAGTCAAATGGGTCGCAAATTTATAGTTCCCATATTCTTCTAGGACAAATATATTTTGTGAGACAAGTTTACAAAGTATCTACTCAATTGACAAAGACACATCTTATATCACATTAAAGATAAGTCTACACATAAATAGTTAAGAGTAATACTATTTATATGTAATTTTAAGATGTTTGTTTGGAAAGATTGTGGTATGAGATTGGATTCTATATCTAACATTTTAATTAGTTCGTTATTTAGTTTGAAAAATAAATATTGATTACAAATTCCTTATATGTGAAGCTATTCTATCCTAAAGGCGTGGTGAGTGTACAAGAGACTAGACAATTTATCTTTTAGATTAACTAGTAAAAAGACGAATTTGAACCCAACTATTTAATACCTCTCTCTCATTTTTTATTTTTATTTTTATTGACATTCAATTTTTATTTACAGAAAAAATTTATCCCCAAATATTTTTTTTTTAACAAAACTTTGAAATATCAACATTTACAATTTTTATTAATGTTTGATTTAGCATTATGTATTGCACTTGGGGTAATCAATAAAATGTATTTTTTTACTGATTAACAAAAATATTTAGTAGACTTTGAAATATGTTACAAATCATACAGAAAAAATAAAACAAAATTTGAAAATGTTGGCATTTCCATTATTTAGTAAACAACTTAGGCCAAGTTTGGCAACTCTTAAAAAATCCAAAAAGTCAAAAAGTCACTATCCTATTTAAATCACGTCATCTTATTTAAGTTACATCACCTCTCTAACACATCACTTCAAACCCAACCCAAACCCAACTCATATTTCATAAAAAGTCAAAAAGTGCACTTATTTAGTCTTCCCAAACTTGGCCTTAAAAAGATAAAATAGTCTTTTAAATAGTTATTCTTTTTTATAATTTCTCAAATAAACATGAGATTCACTTACATTGTGTTTGGTTGGAAGATCTAAGAAGGGATTTGTAAATGAAAAGAGAAAATATGTGTGAAATTAGGTGAAATGTAGGTATATTTTATTCACATTTTCATCTATTTTTTTCTTTCTCTTTTTAAACCATTTCTTAAATCCTCCAACTAAACACAGCATAAAGAGATGTTTTAGAAGGATGGTTAAGAACTGATTTTTTAACTTTTTTTAAAAAAATATATATATATATAAAAATATAAAAAATGATATAAGTTAAAATAAATTAAAAAACTAACTTTTGACTGACCCTAAAATAACTATTTCTAAACATTTAACGGTTTCTTCACTCGGCGTGCCAAATTGTTACGGGTACACCGCAGCAATAATTGGCTCCAAATTTGTGCTCCACCCCGTGCTTCAAATGATGACATGGATTTGGCTCCAAAGTTTGTATGGGATGCCTTTTTTTTATTTTTTATTTTTGAAACGGTGAAGTTTAGCAAATGCCAATTTGACACAACCTTCGAGCCTAAAATTTAAAAAAATTACTAAACAAAATTAAAATGACAATGAATTATACCTCAAAAAAAAAGTTAAAGATTTTTTTCTCTCAATTTTTTTACACTTTTTATTTGTTTATAAAAAATCAAAAAATTATTTTAAACATACTAATTTTTTATCTCATATTTTTAGCTAAAACATCAAAAAATTACTAAGATAATTTGTTTCCAAACGAGACCTAGTAAAATAAAAGAGTTTAGAAATTATTAATATAAAAAATAATAGAATAATAAATGTGGCATATGGTGCTATGTAAATAACAACCTTCATAATTCAAAATCGTGAACTACCATAATTTTCACAAACAATAACATAATACGAAAAATAAATAACATATTTGGATCAGTTATGCGAAACCTTTAAGTGATCCAAAATGGATTGAACACAAACCTAATAACAATATTAGTGGAAAAATGGTTCTCTCCCTTGACCCTCTTTAGCATACGGTATATTCAGAATAATCGATGGGATCTAAATTAGAGAGAGGACTAGTTTCCTAATATAACTATAACTTCACTTGCCCACCAGAGTAGGAGATTTGAAAACTACTCTATCTATTGACCAATCAAATAATAACTTGTGCAAGATACGGAACTATAACCTTAATAAATCTATAATTCATATTGCCATATCACGTGGGTCACAATAATGACTAAATAATTAAATTTAAGCTTACATAGTGATGGAGCGCGAAATGCAAAATAGTAACAATCTTAAAATTCATTGATTCAACAATAATCTTAAAATTCGTTGATTCATAAAGAATATCGAGAATAAATGCTCAATAATAGTTTATTCACAAAGAATACCCAAAATTAGATCAAAAGAGTATAAAACTTAAAATATATTAATTCTCAAAAACGGAAGATCCCTAAGGCTATCATCCATTATTTACAAGCAAAGACAGACCTATCTTAACTATCAGACTTGGCAAAAATTATAATGCAATACGAAAATAAAGAAATACAACAAAAATTACCAAAAATAGAAATATTGTAATAAATTAAAGAAACTAATGATATATGCTTCCACGATCATGGCAGATTTTTCAGAATCGGATTCTGAGATTTGTGATAGGAGTAATTGAAGTTTCAAATCTTTTCAAAAACGACAAATTCGCGAAATTGACCACTGAAATGATGGAATTTGCCCAAACTTCACTATACTTAAAATCATGTTTTCTATTAACCCACTAAGGGTGTATTTGATTGGACGGACTGAAAAATGGGGGATTAGAATCCATCGGACTTGAGTCCAGGGACTGTGAATCCCCCGGACTATTTGGTCGGATTGGATATGTATCCTGTGTTTGTTTTTTCATGGGATTAGATGTCTGGATAGGACTATTTTTAGTGAATCCAATGTTTGATTGGACGGACTGGATATGATAAATGAACAAAGAACTATTTTATCCTTTTTTAATTGTTTACTATGTAATAGCAATATTAAACATATCTTAAACATATCTTTAATATTTTAATTATTTTTAGCTAGATTAAATAAAAATTTATTTTATTTTATCTTTTACACAATTAAATAAATTTATTTTTTAAAAATTAATTAAACAAATAAATAAAAAGGGTAAAATTTGATTACTGTGTAACCATTACTTTTATTAAAATTTGATTACTGTGTTAAAATTTTTTACACCATTATACTGTTTTAAAATTTTACACAATGATTTATTAAATAAATTTGTTTTAATAAAATACAGAGGACATTATTTTTTTTATATTATTTAATAAATCATTAAAATTTCATTTAATACTGTATAACCTGTATAAAAAATTTATATTATTTTTTTAATTAAAATTTTAAATAAATTTGTTTTAAATCATTACTGTATAACAAATACCACTAAATTATGTAATAAAATACAAAGGACATTATTTTTTTTATATTATTTAATAAATCATTACTGTATAACTTGCATAACCACTAAATTTGATTTAATAAAATACTGTATAACCAGTATAAAAAATTTATATTATTTTTTTAATTAAAATTCTAAATAAATTTGTTTTAAATCATTACTGTATAACAAATAATTATTTTTTTTTACATACAAAACTTTACTGTGTTTGTTTATTTACACAATTAAATAATTTACTGTGTTTGTTTATTTACACAATTAAATAATTTACTGTGTTTGTTTATTTACACAATTAAATAATTTACTGTGTTTGTTTATTTACACAATTAAATAATTTACTGTGTTTGTTTATTTACACAATTAAATAATTTACTGTGTTTGTTTATTTACACAATTAAATAATTTACTGTGTTTGTTTATTTACACAATTAAATAAATTTATTTTTTTACACAATTAAATAAATAAATAACCACTAAATTTGTTTATATTATTTTTTAATTAAAATTTTAAATAAAACACCTATTACAATTTAAATAATGAAATTAAATAAATTATAAACAAAATTTTAAAATAAAACATCAATAAAATATCTATAAAAAATTATTTTAAAAAATTAAATAAATAAAACATCAATAAAAAGTTAAATAAAATTATTTTATTTTTAAATTGAGACATTTAAATTTTATTGAATTTTATTAAATATAATACATAATTAAATAGTAGAGGGTCAAAATGGTCATTTCACCACCTAATCCCAATAAAGAGAGGGAGATTTGGATTCCAATTCCAATCAAAAGTGTTGACTTAAGTATTTTTACAATTTGTATGCAGTGATCTAGCTGTTCTTTTTAATGGCGGGTAATCCAAACTAAATGATTGTATTTAAGGAAGCATGAATCTGGGAACATCACGACTAGTGAGTCTTCCTATTCGGGTATTCAATAGCACAATGAAGGGTGGGATCGCAAATTTCTTAACAAATCACCATAAGCCCATTAAAATAATAGAAATTACAGAGCGAAATAGTCGGCCGGCTTGAACCCAAAGAGGCGGCGGAGGAAGTTGAATTCATGAGCAACTTCAGTTACCCATCGGAAGGTAGCATTGCAATAGACCAACCTGTTATAAGGAAGCCTTCTCAGAGTTGCGCCTTGAATGAGTTCAAAGAGGGCTTTGGAGCATGACACTTGTTTAGACCTGAAGTGGTTCATAGATTATCACTCAACTTGAAATTTCCATACGTCGTATCATCGGCAGAAGGAAACGAAGTTTAGGCCAGCTAGGGTTTGAGACGAAGCTTTTGTTATGCCGATTATGGCACAGAATCTTGAGAGTATGGTGACTTGACACCCTTTTGTTTAGGGTTGGAGGAAGAAATCTGTAAAATTCTGTAATCTGATCCGGTCTAGTTCAATCTGCTAGGTTTGGGATTGATTTTTTGAATCTGTGGTTCGGTTCCAGTTTGAAAATTAAAAATCCATAGTCCATAAATCGGTTCGGGATAGAACCCTACGATTCCGGATTGGAACTGAATCCAAACCGTATACAAATAACTTATTTATATTATACACATCCTGTCCGCATAGTATCTCTTTATTGCTTTTGTTTGTTAGTTTTTTAGGCTTTAATTTGTAATGGTCTTAAATACTTATAGTTAGAACTAGTTTTCTTATGATTGTTTAAATTCCTAGAATAATCTGTCGCTATTATGGAAAGACATGTTTGCTATTATGGAACTCATATGATGCTATGTTTTGTTTTTATAATTAATGTTCTAACATTTTTTTTGTTATTCTAATTAATATGAATCTGTGGTCTAATCGATCCAATCCGTGTTTAATAGATTGATTCAGATTAGTTTCCATGAATTAAAACGGATTGGATTGGTTCCAATTTTTCAAGAACTGTAGATACGTATTGTCAGATTTTACCCCAATCCGACCATGCTCGCGCATATTCTTATGAGGTTCTTGGCCATTGGATAGCTGGATTTAACGGCTCCTTGAGTTGGAAAAGAAACGAGCGACTATAGGCTTTTTTGGAACGTGGGTTAGTAGCCAAAATCATCTTTTTCACCTATTTTAGATCACATTATCCTCACACTTTTTTTTCATATGTTTTCAAAAAAACTAAAAAATAAAAAAGTCAAAAAATTAACTTTAACCATCTTTCCAAACAATCCTATGTGAATAGCACCATGATGGGTTATCATTTGAATAAGAAAATGGTCATATTGGGATTGAAGAATTTATGTATAGAGTTTCGTTGAGTGAAGACGATCGTATATATGGGTGAGATGGGAAGGTTATTCATCAATCTTGGACCCATACGACTGGTACCGAATGGTTCATTTCGAAGACGGATGTTTATTGGTTTCGATCTGATTGGCGCTATTTTCAGTTTAAAGAGGGTTAAAGAATCTCGTTTTAGGATGACTTTTTGGACTTTTATTGTTTTATTCACTTGTATTGAGTGGAGAAAACTAATTTAAACTAGAAGTATAATTAGGATTGATGCACTCAATGATTTATTTAGGCTCTATTAGTTGCAATATTTTGATATTATTAGCCAACAACAAATGGTCCACGCGATAATAGCATGAGTCGGTATTCCATGACACACTCGCACACTCGCAAATTATATTTGTGACTTTGTTTCCCTTAGATCAAGCGCACGCACACCTAATCAGATAATCTAAAAGGTCACAAATTTTTCATTGACATTTTCATACAAAAAATTTTATGATTCCCTAACATTTCTCTTTAGCAAAAGCCCAACTTCTCATGCAAACAAGGTTGTGAATGGTGAAGGAGGTGTGGTTCAGATTTTACATTTGAATAATTTGGGAATAATGAAGGGATATGGGTACATTGTGAGTATAAGGAGCAAAATATGTCAAGCTCCGAAGAATAACCAAATAATTATTTAGTTTGTAATTAGGAGTATTTGAGAAGTGGTTAAAAGTTAATTTTTTGTTTTTTTTTTATAAAAAAATATGTTAAAATGAGAAGTAATTTATGACCAAAATGATAATTAAAAGTTATTTTTTATTTTTTTTTTTAACTCCCTCCCTTCCCCAAAAAATAAGGGGGGGGCCCCAAATGGGGTTTTTTGGTTTAAAAATGAAAAAAACCCCCGGTGGGTTGGGGGAAAATTGACGCTTGTTTGGGTCCTTTTTTTATATAAAAAAATTGTACTTTGACAATTTGAAAGTGCAATTTGGTTAAGTTGTTATCAACAATTATTCGTTTTAATTGATGAGAAGGTTATTGGTTACTTTGGATTATCGTTAGATCTGTTTTAATATATCTGTTATGGGCTGACAATATTGGGATTCAATGAATAGGTTATATAGAAAAATATAAATTATAATCAATTGTGATCGATTAGAAATATTGGTCCGTAAGTTTATTGTACCAATTAATAGATTTTATTCAGAACGGAGGCAGTTGAAGAGTATTAATTGATTTTTGAAAGGGCGGTCCGCCGAAATAAATGCTAGTGTCTATCAGAGAATGTGTTTGTTCTTTGGACAAAAAATTATTGATTTGATTATATTGATTATATTTATTGATTGACTTGATTATATTTGAAAAATTGTATGATTCAGGTCATGTGTCATTTTTCGTTACAAAGTAACAATTCATTATATTTTTTTTATTGGTGCCAATTTACTTAATAGTAAATTTATAAGTCCATCATTTCTATCAATTACAACACTGTACGATTTTAGACTAACATAATTTCTTTATTTTTGGTATGCATATAAATAAGTAATTGATTGATTTAATTGATTTATTTAAGTCATTTCACTATGTCTCATGTCTTTTTATATGTTTTTTCTGTACATCAACACACAACAAAACCGAGAGATATCAAAAAGTAACGTCCATACTTCCAAAATAAGCAGTGTGATTAGGGCTATAGTATACAAGGGCTCGTATATCTTGACATTCGCGGCTAAAAAAATTGAAAAGGAATTGGATATATGTTAGTGCTAAAATTAATATTGTTTAGCTCCTAAATGATATAGATGATTTATTAAATGTCCTAATGTAAAAATTACCTATTTTTTAGATCAAATTAATAATATCCATATTATCAGCGCTTAGTTACCAATTGTAATACTGATCACTACATTTTATATATCTTTCTTATATAATTAAAAGTCTTGCTGGTACATATGAATTTTTTAAATATAAGTTTAGTTACTAATCAATATTTTAGGGTGGAAGTCACACATGAATATGCAAATGACAAGTTATTACTACCCGTATATCATGTACATTTTGCATATTATAGATCCTATTACCCACACCTTACAAGTCACCAAAGCAAAAAAATCAGTTTTAAATTATTAACATTAGTTTTGTTTATCTTCTATATATAACAATTTTTTTTGTTTTAATAAAAAAATTAAAAAAAATAATTCAATATTCTAGTAAAAACCATACCAAACGTGCCCGCATTCACACAACAATACATCAAACTTAATATATGAAATTTTTGATGATAAATTTCTATTTAGAAATGTTTATACAGTTTAATGAAAGTTCTATGAAATTGTTTTTTAACCACTTTATAGTCATGTATCTATATGTTTTTATTTTGCATAACAGTCTTTTTATCTTGATTTAACAACTAATCAAAGGATAAAAAAATTTCATGAGCAATTTGATGAATTTTTTTTCATGATTCCTAGTATTATTCTTAATATTGATATTTAGGCCTCGTTTGGGAACATGATTTTTTAGTAACTTTTTAACTTTTTTACTAATAATGTCGCATGTAAAAAAATTAGTATGTTTGAGATATTTTTCGGCATTTTTACAAAAAAATGTGCAAAAAGTAGAGGGAGAAAAGGGAATCTTTTTGACTTTTTTGGTATAGCTAAATAGTTGATTTTTGAGTTTTTTCGTAATCTTTATTTTTAGGATTAAAATGGAACTTGCCAAACCGAGACTTAAATGGTTCATTTTAAATTATTGAAGAGGAGAGAATATTAGGGATGGACCAAGGCATAGGCAATTTACATACACAAATTAAATACATTGATGCCATTATTCTTATATTATTAGATATGCGAATATATTTTTGAATTGACACAAACTATTAAAATAATGTGAACATTATCTTCTCTCTCGCTGTAAACGCTCACACTAACTTTCTGACCCGTAAAAATTCTCTTTCATCGTATGTTGCACGTGATGTGAATATTCTCATAACTTGTGAACCTTCTTATTTTTAATTAACAACCACATTAAAAATAACGTATTCATTATATTTTTAATTGATAGCATACTCTATTATCATTACTGTACGTGATGCGAACACTTCTCTCTCATCTAATATCAGTAATATGACGTTCACAATTCATTATGTTGTAATCCTAATGATCACATTATGTAATGAGCATAACGCTAAGTCGACAAAATAAATCATTTCAAGTAAGGCTTTGGTATGTGTAACTTTGAGGTCGCTGCAATGGTGGAGCACGCTAAATCACGTTTAATCAACAATGTGTCATCTTCGCCTGTGAACACTTCAACATTCCACGTCATTAATAAAGAACTGTTTTATTTTTTTGTGTAATAGATATCAAAATTAAATAGTTGACGTGTAGTAATGCATTTTTTTGGAGAGAGAGATATCAATGAAAATCAGAACATTAAATATCAACATTAATGAGGGGCAAGGAAAGATTAAGAGTGTTTTTGAGTCTTCTTACCTCAAAGAGACCTAATAAAATAGTTAAGAAGAATATAAGTAGATGGAATAAAACTCTTAAAAAGGCGATTTTCAAAAAAGCTTCCTTAATACATTTCAAGGAAACAACCAACAAAAAAAAAAAAAAATTGAGAAATATTTTGAACATTTTTTAACTAAACAAAAAGGAAGTATTACCAAAAAAATTATCAAATATTCCTAACACAATCATTCCATGATCGGAGGGTGGATACTTTCAAATCACAACCCGAAACGCTCCCTCAATATAATATTGTGTATGAATAGTTAATAAGTCAGTGCGACGATCAATATTATAATTTTTTTTCAGAACTGGCACCAAATTTAATTTTAACGTTTCAATTTGAAAGATTAATTGCTTTGAATTTATTTTTCCTTTCAAAAATGTTTCAGTCACACTAGCTTTAATATTATGTTTCATTGATAAGTTCGAATTTCTTTATTTTTGTATGCATACATATAGCCCAATTAGATGGATCTCCTGTCTTTTGTTATATTCATTTCTCCTTTTGGTCCCCATTACAGAGATCATATATCTACTTGTTTTTCCTCTTAAGAGTTTCATATTCTTTATTTTGGTTACTAATTAACTAAACTTTTCTGCTGTCTATCTTGTATGAGTTCCTCAAATTCCACAAAATTTAAAAGCCATGTGCTATCAATACTAAAAAATTATTGATTTTAGGCTGACTTCAAATTTGACCATAGCGACCACAGACAAACAAAGAAGCAGAACAGTTGAAACTTGGAGAAGCCACATCAAGCCCCTACAAATTGAGTCACTAATCCAAACCTATAGAAGTTCAATCAAACAGGGGAAACAAATAAATATAGAATATAATGGAGGGAAAAAACAGAGAAGACTATTGCAAATTAAATTTTATTGAAATGCACTATATAAAACCTTCTAATATAAAAAGAAAAGTTGGGATCAGATGAAAAATTTATCATGAAAATGAATCATGAAAAATTTATGATCTTGGATTACCTTAATTAGTATGTAGTTCTTTATTCTAAGTGTAATCTAAGGGTCAAAAGCTTTCATGATTATTTTCATAAAATTTTTTTCATGATACCTAGCATTGCTGAAATAAAAGTGATACAATATACACACATTAATTTTTATTTCCTTACAAGAACAAGAGAAAAAAAAAATATATATATATATATATAGAATCACACATGAAGAAATCGTACACACAAATACAACTGTTAAGATGAAAATGTTAATCTAACTAAACCATCTTCAATCTCGTCCACAAATGCCCTAAGATTCTTGTGAGACGATCCACCTTCCTTCACAGCTTCCTTCGCCAAATACTTCCATTTTTCAGCATTCTTCCTTATTTCTTCTCCAATCTCTCCATCTCCCATAACCAATTCAATGCACCTCTTGATCTCATCACCTTCAACTATTCCTTCATCATTCTTCGTTGCCCTTAACCCCGTCTTGAATTCGTCTTCTAAAAGCTTCGCATTTGTTGGTTGGTCTGTAAATTGCGGTAAACACACAACTGGAATGCCCAAAACCAAACTCTCCAATGTAGAATTCCACCCACAATGAGTCACGAAACATCCCACGGAAGGGTGTGAAAGAACCTCCACTTGGGAACACAATGGCACTATCAAACCTTGTTTTTCCAATTTTTCTTTGCAACCTTATTTTATCTTCTTGTTTCTCACGCCTGCAAAGCTCTTAACACCCACAAGAATGGCCGATTGCTTTCAGCAACCCATGTGCAATCTCTTCCATTTCTTTCATGGCAAATTAAAGAAGCTTCCAAACGAAATGTACACGACTGAAGATTGGGCTTCGAATCCACCACTCCACATAATTCCTTGATTTTTGTAATAGGTCGCCCCCAAAAGCATTATCAGATGGATCTTTTCCATCTAAAAAATGCTGATGGACTAGCGGGCCTATTGCAATTAAGTTGTGCTTCCAATAGACCTTAATGCCTTGGATTCCAATGCATCAAATGTGTTTACTAGTATTTTTTGGGTTAACTTCGGCATCGAGTGCATCTAGCTGCTCTTTAAATCTCGGTAATCTAAAAGTAAATGTATTAGAAGGAAGCATGAAAGTAGGAACATCACGACTAGTGATCTTTCCCAACCTGGGTAATTCAATAGCACACGAAGGGTCATTGCAAATTTTCTTAACCAAATCACCAATGCCATTAAAATAATAGAAATACAGAGCGAAAATACTGGCAGGTTGAACCAAAGAGGAGCGGAGTGAAGGTTGAATTCACGAGCAACTTCGGCAGCCCATGGAAGGAGCATTGCATAGACCACACCTGTTACAGGCAGCCTTCCTCAGGCTGGCTTTGATGAGTTCTGAGAGGGCTTTGGAGCCACGACGCTTGTTCTCGGACCTGAAGTGTTCGTGATTATCACTCAATTTGATTCCATCGTCATAGCCATCGGGAAGGAAACGAAGGTTAGGCCATCTGGGGTTGTAGAAGAGGGCTTTGCCATGCGATTTTGGGCAGAGACACTTGAGAGTATGGTGACCTTGACACCCATTCTTTTGAGGTTCTTGGCGAATTGGATAATGGATTTATGACTCCTTGGCTGGGAAAGAAATGAGGACTATGTGAGTATCACCATGTTGGGTAATCAGTGGAATGAGAAAATGAGTCTGTTTGTTTTGATTGATGAAACTTGTGTGTATTGACTTCTGTTGAGTGAAGTAAATTTATATATATGGATTAGATTGAGACTGTGTATGACGTTGGGGTGACGTTTGGGATGACGTTTTTTTTTTTAAATTTTTATTAGAAAATTCAGAGTGCAATTTGGTGGAGTTGTTGGATAAATGTCGACATTGCTCTGACTATTATTATTTATTTATTTATTATTTATTATTTTTTGGAACGTGCTTTGACTATTTGGATGAATGAACACAATTCTGCTATTAAAAAAAGCAGCTCTGCATAGGGTCGAGAGGGTTCGAGCTAAATTTGGCTCGAATTTGAGAAGGAGGAAGAAGAGAAGAGAAGAGAATGAGGAAGAAGAGAAGGAGGAGCAGAACTGGAGGGGGCCTAAAAATAGGGCTGGAGGCGGAGGCGGAGGCGGAGGAGGTGGAGGTGGAGCGGGCGGAGGCAGAGGCAGAGGCAGAGGCAGAGGCGGAGGCGGGCGGAGGCAGAGGCGACGATCGGCGACGACCGACGAGCTGCGACGATTGCCGACGACCGACGACGAGCTCCCACCTCTCCCCTCTGTTTCTCTCTCTCGCCTCTGCTTCTCAGGTTCAAACGACGAAGAAGAAGAAGAAGAAGAGAAAAGAAAGAAGAGGAGGAAAAAAAAAAAAAAAAAATCAAATCCAAAACGACGTCGTTTTGGTTTTGAGCCAATTCGGGCCACTAATTTCAGGCCCTCAAACATTATTCTAAAAAAAGTTGCCTATGCTAAAAACAGAGGGCGACTCCACGTTGATTGACGGGTATGCAGTTGATTTTCAAAGGTACAGTATAGAATATGAGCGTTACTAGTGTCATATTTGGATGGAGTGGATATGGGGTTACAATGTAATGGACTATTTATGCTTGGAATGGGATTAAAGTACGTCCTTTTAAACTTTTTTTAAATTTTGAAATGTTAATTTTTGGAAAATGTCTCGTAGTTCAAATTTTGTGGCTCAAAAGTGGCTCAAATGGCAAAACGACGTCGTTTGGCATATTTATGTTGTTCTGTACTCAAAACGACGTCGTTTGGCCATTTGAGTCACTTTGAGCCAACAAATTTGAGCTACGTAGCTTATCGTAATTTTTTTTCAAGACTTTCGTGTAATTGTCATTTGTCAATTTGACATTTTTGCTCTCCACTTGCTATGTGATATAGCAACATGACCATAAAATTCTTGGATCAAATGGGTGGTAGAAAAAGACAAAAAATGGTTGGACTCAGAATTGCATGAATTTAGGCGTGTTTGTCGTGAGATTGGAGGGGGACTATGTGTCTTGGGGGGTGGGACAGAATGTGGGGGACTATCCACTGTTGGGATTAGTTGCTAAAATGACCATTTTTGACCCTCTACTATTTAATTATGTATTATATTTTCTAAAATTCAATAAAATTTAAATGTCTCAATTTAAAAATAAAAATAATTTTATTTAACTTTTTATTGATGTTTTATTTATTTAGTATTTTAAATAATTTTTTATAGATTTTTATTGATGTTTTATTTTAAAATTTTGTTTATAATTATTTAATTTCATTATTTAAATTTTAATAGGTGTTTTATTTAAAATTTTAATTAAAAAAATAATATAATTTTTTATACAGGTTATCAGTATTAAATGAAATTTTAATGATTTATTAAATAATATAAAAAATAATGTCCTCTGTATTTTATTAAAACAAATTTATTTATAAATCATTGTTGTAAAATTTTAAACAGTATAATGGTGTAAAATTTTAACACAGTAATCAAATTTTAATAAAAGTAATGGTTACACAGTAATCAAATTTTACCCTTTTTTATTTATTTAATTAATTTTAAAAAATAAATTTATTTAATTGTGTAAAAGATAAAATAAAATAAATTTTATTTAATCTAGCTAAAAATAATTAAAATATAAAGATATGTTTAATATTGCTATTACTTAGTAAAAATTGAAAAGGGTAAAATAGTCTTTGTTTCATTTATCCTATCCAGTCCGTCCAACCAAACGTTGGATTTACTAAAAATAGTCCTATCCAGACATCTAATCCCATAAAAAAAACAAAACAAGATACATATCCAATCCGACCAAAATTCCGGGGGATTCACAGTCCTGGACTCAGTCCGATGGATTCTAATCCCCCATTTTCCAGTCCGTCCAATCAAATACACCCTTAGTGGGTTAATAGAAAACATGATTTTAAGTATAGTGAAGTTTTGGGCAAATTCCATCATTTCAGTGGTCAATTTCGCGAATTTGTCGTTTTTGAAAAGATTTGAAACTTTAATTACTCCTATCACAAATCTCAGAATCCGATTCTGAAAAATCTGCCATAATCGTGGAAGCATATATCATTAGTTTCTTTAATTTATTACAATATTTCTATTTTTGGTAATTTTTGTTGTATTTCTTTATTTTCGTATTGCATTATATTTTTGCCAAGTCTGATAGTTAAGATAGGTCTGTCTTTGCTTGTAAATAATGGTGATAGCCTTAGGGATCTTCCGTTTTTGAGAATTAATATATTTTAAGTTTATACTCTTTTGATCTAATTTGGGTATTCTTTGTGATAAACTATTATTGAGCATTTATTCTCGATATTCTTTATGAATCAACGAATTTTAAGATTATTGTTGAATCAATGAATTTTAGATTGTTACTATTTTGCATTCGCGCTCCATCACTATGTAAGCTTAAATTTAATTATTTAGTCATTATTGTGACCCGTGATATGGCAATATGAATTATAGAGATTTATTAAGGTTATAGTTCCGTATCTTGCACAAGTTATTATTTGATTGGTCAATAGATAGAGTAGTTTTCAAATCTCCTACTCTGGTGGGCAAGTGAAGTTATAGTTATATTAGGAAACTAGTCCTCTCTCTAATTTAGATCCCATCAATTATTCTGAATATCCGTATGCTAAAGAGGGTCAAGGGAGAGAACCATTTTCAACTAATATTGTTATTAGGTTTGTGTTCAATCCATTTTGGATCATTTAAAGGTTTCGCATAACTGATCCAAATATGTTATTTATTTTTCGTATTATGTTATTATTTGTGAAAATTATGGTAGTTCACGATTTTGGATTATGAAGGTTGTTATTTGCATAAACCCATATGCCACATTTATTATTCTATTATTTTTTATATTAATAATTTCTAAACTCTTTTATTTTACTAGGTCTCGTTTGGAAACAAATTATCTTAGTAATTTTTGATGTTTTAGCTAAAAATATGAGATAAAAAATTAGTATGTTAAAATAATTTTTTATTTTTTATAAACAATAAAAAGTGTAAAAATTGAGAGAAAAAATCTTTAACTTTTTTTTTGAGGTAAATTCATTGTCATTTTAATTTTGTTTAGTAATTTTTTTAAATTTTAGGCTCGAAGGTTGTGTCAAATTGGCATTTGCTAAACTTCACCGTTTCAAAAATAAAAATAAAAAAAAGGCATCCCATAACAACTTTGGAGCCAAATCCAAAAAGTCAAAAGTCACTATCCTATTTAAATCACGTCATCTTATTTAAGTTCCATCACCTCTCAACACATCACTTCAACCAACCCAAACCGCAACTCATATTTCATAAAAAGTCAAAAAGGTGCACTTATTTAGTCTTCCAACTTGGCTCAAAAAGATTAAAATAGTCTTTTAAATAGTTATTCTTTTATAATTCTCAAATAAACATGAGACCTCACTTCGCTTGTGTTTGTTGGAAAGTAAGAGGAGAGGGATTTGTTAAATGAAAAGAGAAAATAGCTGGTGTGAAACGTAGTGAAATAACGATAATATATTTGTATTTCAATTTTTTCATTCCATTACTTTTTTCAGAATCTCTTTCTCTGTTCTAAATCATTTCTTAAATCCCCAACTAAACACAGCTAAACGGAAGATGGTTAGAATGGATGGTTAAGAATGATTTTATTAACTTTTTTTTTAAAAAAAGATATAGTACTAAGAAATATAAAAAAAATAATTTAAGAAAATAAATTAAAAAACTAGACTTGTGACTGACCCTGATACAATAATCTATTTCTTAACATTCTAACGGTTATCGCTTCAACTCGGACGTGCCAAATTGTTACGGGTACACCGCTGAATAATTGCTCAAATTAAGTGCTTCCACCCCGTGCCTTCAAATGATGACATGGAATTTGGCTCGCAAATTTAGATACTGGGTCTGGCCTTTTTATTTATCTGTCTTGAGTTGACACGGTGAAGTTTAGCAAATGCCAATTTGACACACCTCGCAGCCTAAAAATTTAAAAAATTCACTAAAAAATTAATGAACAAATGATATTATACTAAAACAAAAGTGTTAAAGCATTTTTTTCTCTCTCAATTTTTTCTACACTTTTTATTTGTATAAATAAATTCAAAACAGAAATTTTTTAACATACTAATTTTTTTTTATACTCATATTTTTCAGCTAACATCAAAAAATTAGCGTAAGAAATTCTGTGTTCAGAACGAGACGCTAGTAAATAAAAGATTTAGAAAATTATTAATATAAAAAATAATAGAATAATAATGTGGCATATGGTGTTTATGCAAATACACCTTCATAATCCAAATCGTGACTACCATATTTCACAAATAAATACATAATACGAAATAAATAAATATTAGAGTCAGTTGTGCGAAGACCTTTAAAATGATCCAAAATGGATCTGAAACAACCCTAATAACAATATTAGTGAAATGGTTTCTCTCCCTTGACCTCTTTAGCATAACGGTATATTAGCAAATAATTGATGGGATCTAAATTAGAGAGAGGACTTAGTTTCCTAATATAACTATACTTCACTTGCCATCCAGAGTAGGAGATTTGAAAACTAGCTCTATCTATTGACCAATCAAATAATAACTTGTCAGAACGGAACTATAACCTTAATAAAATCTATAATCCAATATTGCCATATCATGGGTCACAATAATGATAAATAATTAAATTTTTAAGCTTACATCAGAGATGGAGCGCGAAAATGAAAATAGTAAAATCTTAAATTCATTGATTCAACAATTATTTAAAATTCGTTGATTCATAAAGAATATCGAGAATAACTGCTCAATAATAGTTTTTACAAGAAACCAAATTAGCTCAAAAGAGTATAAACTTAAATATTATTAATTCTCAAAAAACGGAAGATACCTCAAGGCTATCCTCCATTATTTCAAGCAAGACAGAACTATCTTAACTAATCAGACTTGCAAAAAATTATAAATGCAATACGAACTAAAGAATACACAAAAATTACCAAAAAATAGAAAATATGTAATAATTCGAAACTAATGCATTATGCTTCCACGATTAGGCAATTTTTCAGAATCGGATTCTGCAGATTTGTGATGAGTAATTAAAGTTTCATTAATCTTTTCAAACGACACATTCGCGAATTGACCACTGAAATGATGGAATTTGGCCCAATTACTATACTTAAATCATGTTTTCTATTAACCACCTAAGGGTTATTTGAATTGGACGGATGGAAAAGGGGGATTAGATCCATCGGACTTGCGGTCCGGGACTGTGAATCCCCGGACTATTTGGTCGGGATTGGATATGTATCTTGTGTTTGTTTTTTTACTGGGATTAGATGTCTGGATAGGACTATTTTTAGTAAAATCCAACGTTTGGCTTACGGACGGATGGATAAATGAACAAAAGACTATTTTACCCTTTTTCAATTGTTATACTAAGTAATAGCTAATATTAAACATATCTTTAATATTTTAATTATTTTTAGCTAGATTAAAAAAGGGAATTTATTTTTATTTTTAATTTTTACACAATTAAATAATTTATTTTTTTAACACATCTCACTTAAATAAATAAATAAAAGGGTAAAATTTGATTACTGTGTAACATTACTTTCTTAAAATTTGATTACTTGTGTTAAATTTTTTCACATTTCTGTTTTAAAATTTTAACACCATGTTTATTAAGTACTTTGTTTTATAAATACGCGGACATTCATTCTTTTTATATTATTTCATAAATCATTAAAATTTCTTAATACTGTATACACTGTATAAAAAATTATATTTTTTTTAATTAAAATTTTATGAAAACAACCTATTAAAATTTAAATAATGAAATTAAATAAATTATAAACAAAATTTTAAAAATAAAACATAAAATACAAAATATCTATAAAAAATTATTTTAAAATACTAAATAAATAAACATCAATAAAAGTTAATAAAATTAATTTTTATTTTTACAAATTGAGACAATTTAAATTTTATTGAATTTTAGAAAATTATAATACATAATTAAATAGTAGAAGGTCAACAATGGTCATTTTAGCAACTAATCCAACAGTGCGATAGTCCCCCACATTCTGTCCACCCCCAAGACACATAGTCCCCCTCCAATCTCACGACATCAAACACGCCTAATTTCATGTCAATTCTGAGTCCCACCCATTTTTGTTTTTCTTACCTACCATTTGATCCAGTTTTATGGTCATGTATGCTATTCACATAGCAAGGTGGAGAGCAAAAATGTCAAATTGACAAATGACAATTACACGAAAGTTTGAAAAAACTTACGATAATGCTACGTAGCTCAAATTTTTTGTGGCTCAAAAGTGACTCAAATGGAAAACGACGTCGTTTTGAGTACAGAAACATAAATATGGGCCAAAACGACGTCGTTTTGGCCATATTGAGCCACTTTGAGCACAAAATTTTGGAACTACGAGACATTTCCAAAAAAATTAACATATCAAAATTTAAAAAAGTTACAAGGACGTACTTTAATCCATTCCAACATAATAGTCCATTACATTGTAAACCCATATCCACTTCATCCAAATATGACACTAGTAAACGCTCATATTCTATACTGTACCCTTTGAAATCCAACTGCATCCCGTCATAAACGTGGAGTCGCCTCTGTTTTTTAGCCATAGGCAACTTTTTTAGAATAACGTTTGAGGGCATGAAATTAAGTGGCCGAATGTGGCTCAAACCCAAAACGACGTCGTTTTGGATTTTGATTTTTTTTTTTTTTTTTTTTCCTTCCTCTTCTATTCTTTTCTTCTTCTTCTCTTCTCTCTTCTTCGTTTTCGCCTGAAGAAGCGAGGCGAGAGAGAGAAACAGAGGGGAGAGGTGGGAGCTCGTCGTCGGTCGTCGCCATGTCGCAAGCTCGTCGTCGTCGGCCGCTCGTGCCTCTGCCTCCGCCCGCCTCCGCCTCTGCTCTGCCTCTGCCTCTGCTCCGCTGACCCCCTCCACCGTCCACATCCCTCCGCCTCCGCCTCCGCCTCCAGCCTATCTTTAGGGCCCTCCAGTTTCTGCTCCTCTTCTCTCTTCCCTCATTCTCTCTTCTTCTTCTTCTTTCCTCCTTCTCAAATTCGACCAAATTTAGCTCGAAACCCTCTCGGACCCTAACG